>JANSJX010000009.1:0-600000 GCA_026168455.1 Theocolax elegans | reverse complement strand
AATTTTTAGACCCCTAGAGAAACCTGGTTTCGAGTTAGAATTTTTCGGTTAAAAAATCGCTAAAATTAGGCTATTTTTAGAAAGCTCTCCTAAGCTACTTTTTAATATTTTGAACAAAGTAAACATAGATCGCTTTGTTTTTTTTATTATGTAACAAGAAAAATGGTTGACATTACTATTAAAATCGATTAGGCAAGTCTGTAAAGTTAAATATAAATTCAAAATTCTGCATTTTGCACAGGTGTTTTTCATCATTTACCATTTCTCTTTGTTTGGAGATTTTGACACTTTATAAGCGGGCAATGTTTCCTCTTTTCAAGAAGTCTTGAGTTATTGGTAGGTTTTTCAAATCGACTGATTAGGTTTTGAAATATAGCTCTTAGAAGAAGCCCTTTTTTCAAAAATCGCCAATGTCGCACCACTACAAAGAAATACTCTATGGATTTAATGGGCTCTAACTTACAGGAAATACTCTTTAAATTAAGATAAAAAAGCCTATCTATACGACTCTGCTTATTAAACTTAGAAGTCCTTTAAAAACACTATTTCAACCTCGATATTTATATAACTAAAAATCGTACAATTATACGTAAATCTGCATTTGAACTAATAATAATTTTTATATATTTCTAATTAATGTATAATAATTATTAAATTAAAAAAGGTGTAGTTATTTATTATGAAATATGAAATAGAATAAAATATTAAAAAATAAAATATTAATAAAATTAATAAAATATAATAAAATAAAATATTAATCGCATCCTTTCATTTAAATTTTAGAAAAAAATGTTAATAATATTCTTCAAACGAATGCGAAAATATAACTATTCTATCATGCCATAATTACCTTTGCGTATTATCTACATCCATACATAGCTACAGTTTTTACATTATTTAATATTTCAAAATATATAAAAATTTTGAAGTAAGATTATTAGTTCAAATGTAATTTTCAACTCGCTCACATATTGACCCCTGACCCTACAAAAATATATCCAAGACATAGATCAACAGATTTAGTTTAATCGAACAACAACCGTTTAAAAGGCATTGTTTCAAGCCTTATTTTAGATATTTCGATGGAAAAATCAATTGTGGCAAAGTTACAATTTTTGAATGCGTTGCAAATGGCCCACGCTTCAAATGGCCCACCAATGAGAAACCGAGAATTCGAATTTGGCCCACCAATCAGAAATAACCTCCGATTTATAAAGTAAGTAGTGGGGGAACACGTAAATAAATCGGCAATACAAAACATTTATGTACTTATCATAGTATCACTAGATACCGCTAATTTATTAAGTTAAAAAATGAATGTCATGGTAATATATTGTGAAATAAATTAATAATAAATTATAAATTTAAACTTTTGTTATTAATTACTCAATTTTTCATACAATTATCTGTCGCGAAAAGTTCCGATTATTTCAGGAAATGCAAGTTTGAGAGGTGCACTTGATAACTATAATTTTCAAGTAAGGAAACACTATCTATAGATGTAACAGAATAATATAAAGTAAATATAAAGAAAAATAAATACAGAAGAATCCTTTTTCGAAAAATACTACATTTAATTAGAAATATTACGAATTCATAGCATGCTTTTTGGCACTATTTTTAAGTAAACCTTTAACTTGATTAAAACATTAGCTTTATAATTTTACTAATTATTTAATTCAATTTATTAAAGAAATAAACTTATACATATATTAAAAAATTCACAAATGTTACTGAAATACAATTTGAAAATTTGGAAGGTACATTTACGTTATTAACATTCTATTAAATTATATACTTATTAAAAAACAACTTTAAAAGTATAAATTGCAAACTGATGTAATATATTAGTATTCTTCTTGCTTCTTCTTGCAATAAATAGCAATTATTATTGTAATTTTGAGATTGGCCCATCGTGATTTTAGAACAAGAAAAATTAAACTTTTAAGCAACGAGAGTAATTTCTATAGAGAATTATAGGAACTGTTTTCATTACAGCGTTTAACAAATTATCTATTTGAGATTATATAGGACTACTAAAAGCGCACGCTTCTTTGAAACATTTTAAACTTTTATGGTAAATAGTCTTTAACTTTGTGTAAAAATAAGTCTAACGATCTCAACATTTGTAAATAATTTATAAAAATACTTTACGATTTCTTAATGATTAAAATAAATTGGTAAAACTAAACAAAATTTTTTTAATCACTCGAGTTTCTATTTTGCATACAAATGTTAGTACAAGGGATTGTTACTTAGATTCTAACTATATGCACAATTGAAATTAATAATCGATTACAATAATACTAATAGAATTCAATAGACTATAGTTACAAGTTTTACAAGTATAATGAAAATTATTTTGGCGGAAAATATGCATATATATCATCAATTTTCTTCTTCATCATTCGTTTTGGCCGTCCTGCTTCTTCAATTTTAGACAGTTTTGTATTTTTAACATCCATTCTATTTCCTCCATTTGCTGTGTTAATTCTTCGTTTAACTACTTTTTTTGTTTTTGTAGCTGTTTTTTTAGGAGTTTCGATTTCAGGAACATAGACTACGGTACATTGGCCACTTGTTGTCGACGAATTAGACTGCAAGTTTGGTGTTTGAGGATTAAGTTTTGTATTTCTGGTTTTCATCTAAAAATATTTTTTTATTTTATTCTTAAGTTTATTAATACGTTTTAGAAAATAAGAATATAACAAAAACTTTCTTCTAAATTTAAGTTTGAGAGCGTATCTCTATTTGTTTTCGAGTTATAATTAACAAAAGTAATGAAAAAACCTGCGATTTTTTGCTATCCTACATAAAATGTGTATCAAAAACATTAGTATAATCAAAACAGAAATAAAAACACACGCAATATTCGTAGTTCTAAAAACGTTTTCGGAATAGCAGTAGGCGATTTTAGATCTAATCCGACAGGAAAATTAAATAAAATACTTAATTATTACAGATTCACTAAATATACCAAAAAAATGCTAATTTTTTACACCAGAAATCAACAATCCAATCTATTTAAAATTAGGCTAATAAACAAAAAATTAACGGTATAGAATAAATGTTAGTCATTTAATTAGTCAAAATAACACGTTGTACATAATCACTAAACCCGATCTTCAACTATCCTTTGCAAAGGATTCCATATGCCCAAAAATATCGACTATGATGAACAAATATGAAAAAAAACTGATAGAAAGTTGGAAGGAAGAATAAGGAACACCAAGTTATCAGCCTTGCAAGAAATAAGAAATAGTTAGTATATATTCGAGAAATTCAAAAGATAAAATGGAAAGATCAAACCAAGTCACCTTCAGAAGACTTTACATAGATCACACCAACTTAACTATCATCATATTATATAATTCAGATACTATTCGAATACTTACACAATCAGTGTAACTGAAATTTAAATAATCCATGATTTCGTCTTCATCGTCATCATCTGAATCGTTGATGCTAGGTTCTGGTACTGATTCTGGATCTTCTTCTATCGGAAAAACACATATTTTATTAATTGTTGATATGTTTTTATTGGTATTCTCCCGTCTACTTATTTTTATCTACTCAAAATCTTATAAAAAATTGCAAGAGTTATGCTTCGGAAACTAGTTAATATGGAAAAATTTTATTAGAATGTATTCCAAGTTTAAAGAATCTTGAATTTATTGCATGTGACAAGTTAAACATAGTTATTTATGCACCAAGGGAGCAAAGTAGGCGTTTATTCCCGGATTGAAAGTTAATGCCCGAGCTTTAGCGCTCTTAAGTGTCCAAGAAAAAAAGTAAGTCTACAGTATGTATAAGGTGATCTATAGGGAATGAAATAATCAAGGGAAAAAAAATTTATACTCATTTTTAGGCAAATATTACTCACAAGTGGAATACTTGAGATGAATATGAAAAAAAGAACCGGAGTTATAGATGCCAGCGCCTTTTTTTACGGAAGTTACAAGCAAATAACAAAACATGTCGCAAAAAATAGCCTTGACTTTGGTCGATTATAACTCGGAAACAAAAAGAAATATCCACTCAAATTCAAGTTCAGAAGAAAGGTGAGATCAAGTAGATTGGGTTTCAAAAAAGAAGCTTAAATATCTTGATTTGGTCAAAAGTTGTGGAAGAAAGAAATATCAGTATATTTCAATTTTCTTCTAAATTCAAGTTTGAGTGCATATCTCTTTTTGTTTCAGAGTTATAAGCGACGAAAGCCAGGGGGATTTTTTGCTTAATTTTTCATTATTTCCTTGTAACTTCCGTAAAAAATATCATTAACATAAGTAATTTTGCTTTCTTCATATTTTTATATTAGAAATTATATCCTAGAGTTTGGTGAAGATAGTTTCCCAAAGGTCAAGTACAAAAGATTTACCTTGCTCAAAGACTTCAAATTGATTATTTTCATATCCAGATAATTCATTCACGAATTTAGCTGCAGGCCATTCGGGATGTTTAATAATGTCCATCCAGACGGATTGAATTGCTTCATCACGAAGTCTGGTTTTTTCCCTCGTCGACGTAATTGACATTTTCTTTTTCGCTCTTTCTAAATCTTCAATCGAATGCTTACTTAAAGCGATGATACCATCTAAAACGATTGTTATGTTTTATACATAAATATACGTAAACAATTTAATTAGCAAGAAAATCTTATTTTTTTAATAACGTTATCATATCGGACTTTGAAAATGGGTATTTTTTATTTAATTATTCTTTTATAAACAAAAAATGAATTTTTGAACAAATTCTTACCATTAGGCCATTGCTTTTAACAACAAACTCATTTTCAGATTTTTAAATTGATATTATTTGTTCTAATCTTTGAGTTGTAAATTAATACCCATAAGTTTTAGGTTGAAATTTGTAGACCCTATAATACGGGTCATATATTTCAGGAAATCCACGGCTAACTTGCGTTTTGACGTCCCAAAAAAAGCAAATTTTATATTTAAATTTTTTCTCACACTTAGAGTAGGTATATTGTTGAAACTCAGTTGAAACTGAGCCCCAACACGCGAAAAAGCCTTGAAAATCACCTTCATATATTATCCCTATTGGAAATTTTTTATGTGACAGACTGTTCTTAACACTTTTATGAAGTGTGTAACAGTTTTAAACTGCAGTTATGCACAGTTTCTAAAAATTTTGAAGTATAAAAATTGGATTGTGTATTACAATTATACAGAATTTTGAACTGTTATGAACAATTATGAACAATTTTTTACATTTAAATACAACTAGATACAGTTTTTGATATATTGAAAATATCAATTAGTGAATAAATAATTACTAATTAATAATTTATATATAATGCGAATTTTAAGAATTGTTAAAAATTGTAAATTACTATGCGTAAAAATTGAGAGTTATTCATAAATGTTTAAAACTGTTTACAATATTGCATACCTAAATCTAAAAGTTAAGCATTATTGTACACAGTTTTACACAGTTGTACTTTGTTACACACAGTGTTTTAAAATTATTGTTTTATATAAAGCACATAATCGTTACATTTATCTGTACTTCTGTAAATTTAATAAATTGTATTTAAGTGTATTTAATTATTCATAATTGTATATAATGTGTATATCAGTATATAACTATTATTAATTGTATAGAACTATTATTCCCATTCCAAATTTCACAAAAAATCACAATTATTCTTTTAGAAAATAATTTTAAGCAGACGCCTTTACATAATATGTAGGTAAAAATCGCATCAAAATTCGTGTTCTTTCATGTTCAATGAGAAAACAAAGTATGTGCCGAGGCAGTTTTCGCGTGTTGGGGCTCTGTTTCAACTACTATATACCTCTAAATTTGAGAAAAATCTCATACGTGAGGTGTGCTTTCAAAAAAATGTTGTTGTTTTTGGGGACGCTAAAACGCAAATTAACTGTGGATTAAAAAGTTGTAAATTTGTATTGATCGATAGATAGGTAGGTAGGTAGTTAGGTAGGTAGGTAGGTAGGTAGGCAGGCAGGCAGGCAGAGTGACGTAAAAAATAAAATATTGTGTGCCAAGGGCGTGAAGTGTTAATTATACATTTGAAATTGATTGTTTTAAATACAGATTGTTAAACAATACAATGCAATCAAATTTGGAATTCAAATAGATCAAATTATATTTTCAGTTACAAGCTTTGAAAAATAAACAATGAACGGATTTAATTAATAGGTAAAACAATGGATATTAAGTAGAGTAAAAAAATCAATGTAAAATTATATTTTATTTATTATCATAATAAATACTTAAAAGGTTTGTGAACTGTTCTTCTTATCAATAAAATCTAAATTTATAATTGTATGGTCATATTTCTCATACGTATATTTAACTTCTTTATTCATAGGCCATTAAAATTAGAATTAAATCATTATATTAAAATGCAAAGCTAAAAAGGGGGTGAAAATGCGTTCCATCATAGTAATAAAAAAATGGTTCACTACAAATTTAAAAACTGATAAGGTAACTGATCAGTTTAGATCTATAACTTTTAAGCATTTAATATTTTAAGCTTTTGTATTATTTGCATAACCTTTATCGATTGTAGTATAGCAATAAAGTAATAAAATATTAAAAATGGTTCGATATCTACTTACTAATAAAAACTGAACAACATGGCTTTGGACGAATTGTTGCATTCAGTGTCCTGTGGTAAGACTCGACGTAATTATTAGTGCGATCACTTTCTAAAAATACGCTGAATACTGCAGGTGTAATTGTCTTCACCCATTCTTTTAAAAAATAAAAATGTATAAATTTTAACCACTTTTTCCTAATTATAGGTTGCTCTTCAAATTTTTCTTCTATGATACATTTAATAACTCCTAGAGCTTCAACTATTTTTTCTGGCGGTAGAAGTGGCAATACATTGATCTTCTTTATAATTTCATTCCCGTGAGGATTCTTCTTACTGTTCTCTTTTACAAATAATCTATACTCTTTACTTTTTGCCTTTCTGACAATCGCCTAAAATTTGTTTGAATGTGAAAAGGAGAGGATTGAGGAAAGGAATGAAAGAAATGAATCAGATAATGACTTAGGAGATAAAATATCTGAAAGATACAGTATGAGAGATAAACGATATGTTTATATTTGTTATAATAGTGATAAAAGTAATTTTAGATGAAAATAATTTAAAAATTATATAAAATTGTTCCTTTTACGGCTATATGTTAAAACACTCTATTGCTGTACTAGTGTATGTTTTAAATCAACAGCAAGTAATGCAGTGTATAGCATATAATAATAGTTGATTGTGAAGAAAATTCTTCTTTATTTATCGCAATATATTTTCTTAATATACTTGAATTTAAATGGTGATCAAATAGTAAATATAATTAAAACATAAGAATATGTAACTTAATTTACCTGAGTAAAGTGGAAATAACACCCAATAACAGATATGTTGTCAAAACTGTTCTTCAAAGATTTCATTAGAGCTTTTTCAAAATCGCAATGCGCTTTCAGTGGTGCAAATAGTGGAAACAATTCCTTGATTTTCTCCCAGATAGATACATAAGCGTTTGCTGTTCGGTTTGTCATCAAAATCCATATGCATGGAACGACCTAATAAGAGAAAACAAATTTTGTATTATGTGCATATTATATATTGCCAATATGGTTGTTTTTAATCTACATCTAATTTCAATGAAAATTGGACTTTTACGCGTTCAAAACGTTTGGAAACAATTCTTTCCGGACGAAAAAGTAAGACGAAAAAGTAAGTTCAAATCGATCAATTTGCCTCAAAGTTATGGAGAAAATAAGAAATAGAAGTTTGGCAAAAAAATCATTTTAAGCAGTAAATTTTGGTTAAAACTTCTCTTCTTGTTTCTCTATAACGTTGTATAATTACAGATATATAAATTACAGAAACGCATTCAATAAAAATTGTAAAAAATGCATACGGTTAGCTTAGAACGTAAGGAAGGATTTGACGTTACTGGTCGGTATAATTATTAGTCAAAAAGACACAATCTGTCAACTGACAGCCGAACGTTCGTGGTTTTTTTAAATAGAGAAAGCATTTTCATTTGATATCTTACAGCTTGATATTTTTTGCACATCACTGTCAGGACTTGAGTAACTCCTGTAACTTTAGGAGAAATTTTGTAAGTTGCATCCACAAAAATATCATTGTTTTCTGAAAATTCCTTCACCAAATCCTCGGCAAACAGCATTAAATGTTTAAATTTTATGGAAGATTGTACCAAAACTGCTGTCATGGTGATACCACTAGTAGAATCACATTTGGAAAAAGAAGGAACTTCCATTAAATTTGCTGAAAATTCTTCGACCGAGCTGAATTCATTTTTTAATGATTTATTTTCGGTTTTTCCCTTCGCTCTCAGAATCGTTGATTTGGCCGATTTGAAAGTCATTGATGTACTCAGTTCAGAATACCTTAAGCCGAAAAAAATAAAACAGTTTTTAGTTTATAAAATTTAGGTATTCAAATGCAGTCGAAATTACAACAATATTTTAATTAGTTTTCATCAGATTATTTATTCATTTATTTAAGTTGAAAAAAAAATTTCAAGAAAAGTTAAAAACGTAATGATTATAATTTTTTAATAAATATTAATATAAATAATAAGTATGTATAATACTATAACCTTGATAGTTAGATTTAAATTAACCACGAAAAAAATAAAATGTCATCGAAACCGAGGTTATTTTTCGACAAACTAAAGTAAATGATATCTACCAATATCGATAATAATTTAAAAAATAAAACCAGAAGAGAAAAAAAATTGTTGAAATAAAAACAAGTATTATAAATGTAAGAACAAATTTTTTTTTTCTGGTTTAATTGTTTAAATTATTATCCATATCGATATATGTAGATATATGTTTATTATTTACTTTAGTTTATCGGTAACATAATAATTCTAATTTCGTTACCTGGTTTATTTTATTTAAATTGTTTTATGTAGTTATATATATTATTTACTTTAGTTTATCGGAAAATAACCTCAGTTTTTATGATATTTTATTTTTTTCGTGGTTTGGATATATCAAAGTATCTTTCAATAATTTTAATTTATTTTAAATATATATATACAATCTGTCGGGCATATAACACCTGCCTAAAATTTAAATTATTATTTTGGAGCTTGAATTTAAAAAATGGATGTTATAAGTAATGTAACGGGGTACGGATTGAATATAAGGAATAAAAAATCAACGAAGGTATCGGGGCGCGAACCCACGATCCCGGGAGCGCGAGGCAGAAGCCTCACCACTGCGCTACCATTCGCAATTATCCCGGCTAGTCGACTTGGTCCTATCGACGAACGTCGCCGATAATTCAGGGACCTAACCTGCGCCGACACTCGAAATCCGTACCCGTTATATCCCCACCCAAACGCGACCTACGCCCTCGGGGAGCCGTTTGATCACTTCGATCACCTGGGCTAGAGAGGCGAAGGTTGTCCCTGCTCGACCGGTGTCAAGAAGACCATTTTCTGAGCACCGGGAGCCTCGTTAGGGATAGCCGTGCGTTTGCACCACCACGCTTGAGATCCCAGAAACTCAAGCTCCCCTACGTCTAGTGCCAACTTTGGAGGTGTACTGCGTATACGTATACACACTGCGGACTGCAGACACAGGCTTTTCTCCTACAGTCGTACCTCCGCACTTTAAAATGCATACGGTTAGCTTAGAACGTAAGGAAGGATTTGACGTTACTGGTCGGTATAATTATTAGTCAAAAAGACACAATCTGTCAACTGACAGCCGAACGTTCGTGGTTTTTTTAAATAGAGAAAGCATTTTCATTTGATATCTTACAGCTTGATATTTTTTGCACATCACTGTCAGGACTTGAGTAACTCCTGTAACTTTAGGAGAAATTTTGTAAGTTGCATCCACAAAAATATCATTGTTTTCTGAAAATTCCTTCACCAAATCCTCGGCAAACAGCATTAAATGTTTAAATTTTATGGAAGATTGTACCAAAACTGCTGTCATGGTGATACCACTAGTAGAATCACATTTGGAAAAAGAAGGAACTTCCATTAAATTTGCTGAAAATTCTTCGACCGAGCTGAATTCATTTTTTAATGATTTATTTTCGGTTTTTCCCTTCGCTCTCAGAATCGTTGATTTGGCCGATTTGAAAGTCATTGATGTACTCAGTTCAGAATACCTTAAGCCGAAAAAAATAAAACAGTTTTTAGTTTATAAAATTTAGGTATTCAAATGCAGTCGAAATTACAACAATATTTTAATTAGTTTTCATCAGATTATTTATTCATTTATTTAAGTTGAAAAAAAAATTTCAAGAAAAGTTAAAAACGTAATGATTATAATTTTTTTAATAAATATTAATATAAATAATAAGTATGTATAATACTATAACCTTGATAGTTAGATTTAAATTAACCACGAAAAAAATAAAATGTCATCGAAACCGAGGTTATTTTTCGACAAACTAAAGTAAATGATATCTACCAATATCGATAATAATTTAAAAATAAAACCAGAAGAGAAAAAAAATTGTTGAAATAAAAACAAGTATTATAAATGTAAGAACAAATTTTTTTTTTCTGGTTTAATTGTTTAAATTATTATCCATATCGATATATGTAGATATATGTTTATTATTTACTTTAGTTTATCGGTAACATAATAATTCTAATTTCGTTACCTGGTTTATTTTATTTAAATTGTTTTATGTAGTTATATATATTATTTACTTTAGTTTATCGGAAAATAACCTCAGTTTTTATGATATTTTATTTTTTTCGTGGTTTGGATATATCAAAGTATCTTTCAATAATTTTAATTTATTTTAAATATATATATACAATCTGTCGGGCATATAACACCTGCCTAAAATTTAAATTATTATTTTGGAGCTTGAATTTAAAAAATGGATGTTATATAAAATCAACGAAGGTATCGGGGCGCGAACCCACGATCCCGGGAGCGCGAGGCAGAAGCCTCACCACTGCGCTACCATTCGCAATTATCCCGGCTAGTCGACTTGGTCCTATCGACGAACGTCGCCGATAATTCAGGGACCTAACCTGCGCCGACACTCGAAATCCGTACCCGTTATATCCCCACCCAAACGCGACCTACGCCCTCGGGGAGCCGTTTGATCACTTCGATCACCTGGGCTAGAGAGGCGAAGGTTGTCCCTGCTCGACCGGTGTCAAGAAGACCATTTTCTGAGCACCGGGAGCCTCGTTAGGGATAGCCGTGCGTTTGCACCACCACGCTTGAGATCCCAGAAACTCAAGCTCCCCTACGTCTAGTGCCAACTTTGGAGGTGTACTGCGTATACGTATACACACTGCGGACTGCAGACACAGGCTTTTCTCCTACAGTCGTACCTCCGCACTTTTTGACGTTCTCGCGGGGAAATCCACCGGGACTGTGGATAAATCAAATTACATGTTATAATTAGATAGTATATATATGAGTACATACTGTTGCGTCGTTTTAAAAAAAATATCCTTCCCCGATCCCGCACAAGGAGTTGCTGCATTTTCTTTTAGCTTTTCGCGCAAAGTTCTTTTTTGTATCGTTTGATGCAAGCTTTTCTCGCAATTATGCGGCACTACAACCTTGATACTGATCTCAGTTTGTAATTCATCGGTATGCAAAACCGCTCTGCAGTTCGGCTTAATGCACCCAAATCTAAAAATAAAATATAAATGCATTGTATATATTTGATAGTAAAGTAAAAGTGGATTAAGTGTAAGAAATATTTAATATACATATATACCTTGTTTTTTGTTTATTTTTAACTTTTAAATTGTAGCCATCGTAGTTATAACCTCTTTCCAATTTCTTCATGATTGCAAATGATATTTACGTTACATCAGTACATTTGTTTATAACAAATTGAAAGGCGATATTTAAATTTTTACTTACTTCAACAATATTCAGCTCACTTCAATATAGATAATTATTTTCGCGACACTTTCAATTTACCTACAACTTGGAAGATAGCCTGGTAATCTACCTTATCAACTTTTGATTCCAACCCATTAAAAAAGTATGTTTATAAAAATGAAAGAAAATATTCAATAATTCAGGGTTAATATACTTATGTAATATTTTTATTAAATACAACATAAATATAAATCTTTTACGATTAACCTAAAATTAATGATCTGTATTATTAAATTTTCTATTTTAAATAAGCTTTTCCGACCATTTATTTACAAATTTAAATTTATTCTTGATTGATCTAATTAAAAAGTACCCGTCTTCGTATTGCATTTTATTTTAGGCTATAGTACTAGGAGATTTGTTTAATTAGATAATAGAAGCATGAAAATTGGCATGTAGTACACTCAATGATAATTGATTATATTACTATAAAGA
This sequence comes from Theocolax elegans, assembly GCA_026168455.1. NCBI lineage: Eukaryota > Metazoa > Arthropoda > Insecta > Hymenoptera > Cerocephalidae > Theocolax > Theocolax elegans. The sequence goes on along the minus strand of JANSJX010000009.1, from coordinate 587,649 downwards.
TAACGATATTTTTTTTCATGTATTCCCCCACTATTTATGTTGAAAATCGGAGGTCTTTCTGATTGGTGGGCTAAATTCAAATTCTCGGCTTCTCACTGGTGGGCCATTTGAAGCGCGGGCCATTTGCAACGCATTCCAATTTTTTCAAGATTAATATTGACATGTACTTAATGAAACATTAACTTTGAGATTAGAAATTCGAACGCAGAAGGATAACTTCTACAGAGAATTAGCAAACAATGTTACGTGTAATGGTCTATAGTAAAAGTAGATATATTTTGAGATAAGTAGCGGTAAACACAGCAGGTATTGGAAAATCCTTGAATAATTTAACGTTTTGAGGTTAGAATACTTTTTGAACCAATTGATTCCAATACCTGAAAATTATTTTCTGGTTTCGGACTATGGCGACACATACTTAGGGAGTAGATCCCATCCCCTCCCCAAAGGGGGCGGAGTTTAGTCCAGAATCCCCATAGATTTTAATGGAGGAGGATTGTGAAGGGGGTAAGAATCTACCCCCACCACTATTAGTGTAGAAGAGCTATAGGTTATTTTACGGTGGTGTGGGGATGTGGGTGGGGTTTAGTCCAGAAGTGCCGTGGGTTTCTATTGGTCGGTGTGGGGAGGGTGGGGATGTGGGCGGGGTTTAGTCCAGAATCCCCATAGGTTTTATTGGTCGGTGTGGGTAAGGAGGGGGTGAGAATTTGCCCCCACCCCTTTTAGTCCAGAAGCGCCATAGAGTTCTGGAGGGAGGGGATGAGGATCTGCCCCCACCGCTTTTAGTCCAGAAGCGCCATAGAGTTTTTAGTGTGTGTGTGTGTGTGTGTGTGTTGCATACTTTAGGGAGACGACTTTTCAGAGAGCTAGCCGTATAGTTTGCTGCAAATCTACACGAATGTATCGCAGCGACATTGCAGCACATCGTAATTTGATACAATGATTCTCTCATCATTAAAATTTAATGTCTCCCAAGTCTGCTGTGTATATTACTTTTTCAATTGGAAATTGCGTGCACGTGTAATTCAGTCTTTGTATCTCTTTTGTGATGCGTACAATTTTATTTAGAGATAAAAGAGAAACAAGAACATACATATGCTTATGGTAAGTTTTTTCGGACAGCTGATTCTCCGGGAGCTACCCATGCGTCAGCTCACAGTACTTAGTACCGTAGCGACTGCGCAGCAGATCGTCGATTATAGACGATGATTCCCCCTTCATAGAATATATTAACCATCTAAATTTACTGCACATGAATTACACAAACGGCTCCGCGCAACCTCTTCTACTTTAAGTAAATGATTTGCAACTTTATTCAAATCGTTAGCACCTTGAATGCAATCGTTTGCAAATTGATTGCAATTGTTTGCACCTCATTGCAAACGTTTGCAAATTGATTGCAATCGTTTGCAAATTGATTGCAATCGTTTGCACCTTGATTACAATCGTTTGCACCTTAATTACAATTGCAATCGTCTGCACATTAATTGCAATCGTTTGCACCTTGATAGCAATCGTTTGCACATCCCAGTCCTTTAACCCGACTATATATTATCTTTTTTTTTTCTAATATAGATCGCGCGCACACATAATTCAGTTTTTCTCTCTCTTTCCCAATGCGTTCGAATATGATTTATAGAAAGAGAGAGAAAGGCGTACATATGTACTTAGCAAATTTTTCGGAAAGCTTATTCTCCACGAGCTAGCCACACGTCAGCTCAAAGTACTTAAAGTACCGAGCGACAGTGCAGCACATCGTCAATTGAATACGATGATTCCTCTTTCATTGAATACATATCTTTCTAAATTTACCGTATAAGAATTATGCGTGCGTAATAAATTAACAAACAACACCGCGAGATCGACCTGAACTCCCTGTCGATGTGTTCGCTGCGAGCGCGCGAAACCGACTAAGCGGCTCGATGCGCACGCGGCGAAGATATAGCGGGAAATGGTCCGCGTCCGCGAGAACAGGCTCCTTTTATGCTCTCGGTGGGAGAAGCGCTCCCCACCATCATCACTACCATAACCACTGACTCACAGGCCAATAATGCACTCCCCACCATCACCACCGCCACCACCTCTGACTTGCGGGCTGATGATGCGCGATTGCTCGCGTCAAGCGTATAAATGCCGATCTTTCCAGAGACGATCGGTTCTTTTTAGGACCACTTATCAAAATTGTAAACGTATAGAACAACCTTTGTTATAAAATTAAATATATATATATATATATATATATACATATATATATATATATATATATATATATATATTCAAATACCCAATAATCACATATAAGTAAATTTTTTAATAAGTAAAATATATATTATAATTATAAAATACATAATAATGTTACATTGTCGAATGTCCTTAAATATCAGTTATTAAAGTTTACATCTTGAAATTATAAAATAGTATATTATAAACTATTAATTGTTATATACATTGAAATATACAGTTTAATAATACATTGTCAATTCTTAAAAACTTTTAATCTTTATATGATAGTTTTAATTTTATTTAAATATACATTGAATCAAAATTTGATGACTTATCATTTAATTGCTGTTGTTCAATTAACTACGTTTTCATAGCAATTATATTTTGAACTGCACATACTGGGAACATGCGCTCCGTGTGATTTGTACACGAGACTGATTCCTTGGGTAAGTTTTTGAGAGATGGACATTTTAAATCTTCGATGTTAATTACTGATCTGAAATATATATATACAGGAATATAATTATATTCGATTATAATTTGTATGAAAAAGTATACATACTCATCGGGTAAGAACTCTCTTAGCCATTTTGATTTTTCAAGTCCTTTAACGTATACCGGTAAGTCTCCAACAATAGTTCTAATTGTCTTTGCTACTTAGTCATATGGCACACTACCAGATCTCCATAGAATTCCATGATAGTTTTGTTCCAGCCACCGATTTTCGCTTTTATTCTTCTTTAAGAGCAGTTTCCATGGATACGGTGGTTCGAAAAGGAAGACTGATGGAATAGCATCTTCTTCTATAGGAACAATGGCTACCTCCTTGAACACGAACTCGTTCAAAGAGATCTTGAAGCCTTGAACGTCTAATACGTAAGCCATGTTGACTAAGTCTGAGCTCTGTCACTAGTGTATATCACAATTTATAGTCTAGAGGTAATACATGTATTCCCCCATCCTTATTTTTAGACCAATAAAAAACATGTACCCTCTCTACATTTTTGACCAATCAAAATTTGAGCTGTCATCAGAAGATTGTATAAAAAGGAGGTGCATTTGGTTAAAGAGCATACAGTTCCTTGTGAGCTCTTTTTAAGAGAACAAGAACTTTCCTTACTGCAGCTGAAAAATCCTAGGATAATCATCATGTATACAGCCCAATATTTTAAAGATACAGCTAATATGTTGTGGAAGTCATACCATCTTGTCTTCAATGGTGAAGCCACAGCTGAGGATACAAGAAGATGGTTAGATCTTGGAAATGCAGCATTGGTAGGAGCACAATTGTATATACAAACTCCAGACATTCAAGTAGGAGACAAGCGTAAACTTGAAGCTGCAATCGGCGTTATTCAAAGTGTTGTGCAACTGTTACGTGACTCAGTGCAAGTGTATGGACCTGAAATTGCTCCTATTGTTAATGAGGAACAAATAGATTTTAGTGGCAATGAATTTGTTAGTGTTGAAGGATCTAGACTAGCTCCTATTGAATCTATAGTTAGTGATGTGGAAGCAGAGGTTAGTGTTGATGATAACGATGCACAGCGAGTGTCTTGGAATGATGTCGATAGTGCTTTTGCAAATCGTATAAAAACAGTTGTTATTACTAATCATAAGCATAAGGACTTTGCAAGTTTCATAAAAGACGTGCTACCTCTGTTTACTACTAACATAAATCAAATTCTTGGACAACATCATAGTTTGAAAGTTGATACAGTATTGTCGGCAGAGTATGTAATTATGAAGAATGATGAAGAGACTACTGACATTAAATACTTCAATGCAAAGTCTATGCATATTTTTTGAACTACAGACTTGAAAGAATGGTTTATCTTGAATGTTCAACAACCTATCAACGTTGATATGGAGGAATTTCAAGAAAAGGATTCGGGATGGACTTTAAGAAGTATTTTAAATCTTATCATAAAAATTTGCAAATTTAACCCAATGAAAGGTAGCTCATTTATCGCTTTGCCGGAAGTTATCGCAAGAAAGAAAGCTTGCATAAATGTAGCTAATAAGGACAATGAATGTTTCAAGTGGGCTCTTTTATCTGCTTTACATCCAGTAAAATATAATTATAATCATGTCTCAAGCTATAGTCAATACAAAGATGAACTCAACTTTAAAGGTATTGATTTTCCTGTTAATCCGAGACAAATTAGCAAGTTTGAAAATCAGAATGAAATTTCTGTTAATGTTTATTTTTTGAAAAAGACTGGTAATGTATATAAAGTTTTACCTCGTCACTTGACATCTGAGAAGAAAAATAAACATGTTAATCTGCTTCTCGTCGAAAATTTCTATGTAGAAGATGAAGAAGAAGAAGAAGAAGAAGAAGAAGAACAGGTAGAAGACAAATCTGTTGAAAACATTTCTGTAGCACATAGATTCCACTATGTCTGGATTAAAGATCTTTCTCGTCTAGTGAGAAGACAATTAGCTAATCATCGTAATAAAGCACATATATGCGATCGCTGTCTGCATTATTTTTGGTCTGCTAATAAGATATCAGTACATACAGCTGATTGTGAAAATATGAACGATTACAAAGTTGTGCTTCCCGAAAAGAAACAAAACATTCTTGAATTCAGAAACTTTAATTTTATGAATCGAGTACCATTTGTAGTGTATGGGGATTTTGAATGTTTGTTAAGGCCTATCGAGAATGGAGAGCGCGCATACCAACAACACGAAGCATATAACGTTGGTTTCTTTATAAAATGTAGCTTCGATGACAAGAGATTTATTTACAAGAGTTATCGTCAAATTGAACCAACAGATAAAACCCCAGCAAAATGGTGCGTTCAAAATCTTCACAATCTCGCTATGGAGTTGGAAAGCATGTATAAAAATCCTAAGCGAATGAGAGATTTAACTCTGCAGGAGGAAGCTGATTTCAGAAGAGCCATATTATGCTACATTTGTGAAAAACCTTTTACTGATCAGGATAAAAGAGTTCGAGATCATTGTCATTTTACAGGATAGTAAGTATAAAAAAATAATAATAACATTTTTTTAACATTAGTGTGCAAATAAATTTATTGTAATTTTTTTCTATAGATATCGGGGAGCTGCTCATAATTCTTGTAACGTTAATTATCAAGATTCAAGAACAGTACCTGTAGTTTTTCACAACTTGAGCGGTTACGATGCTCATTTATTTATCAAGGAGCTAGCAATCTGTTTCCCAGGACGAGTGAGCATACTTCCTCAAACGAAAGAAAAATATATTTCGTGTACGAAGTATGTAGATGGTACGGACGTCAATCTTCGATTTATAGATTCATTTAGATTCATGGCCTCATCTCTGGATAAATTATCATCATACTGGAAAAAGCTTGGAAATTTGGAGAAAGTTTTCGAACAAAACGATGGCTTCTCCTCTGAACAAATTGCACTACTAAAGAGAAAGGGAGTGTTCCCCTATGATTATGTCTCCTCCTTTGAGAAATTGCAAGAAGTTAATCTCCTTTCCAAAGCTGACTTCCATAGCAGTTTGACTGATGCTGACATTACTGACGAGGATTACAATCATGCTGAGAAAGTGTGGCAAGCCTTCAACGTTCAAACACTTGGACAGTATTGTGATCTGTATCTCAAGACTGACATATTACTTAGTTGAAATCTTTGAGAATTTCAGATCAAATTGTCTTGAGGCTTACGGTTTGGATCCTGCCCACTACTATACGACACCCGGATTAACATGGGACGCAATGCTTAAGTACACAAAGGTACTTTTTGACATTATTCTAACACTTATTCTCTTTATATTTATCATATATTTTTAATTATACTTTGTGTAATATAGGTTAAACTTGAACTTCTAACGGACATAGATATTCTCATGTTTGTTGAACGCGGGATTCGAGGAGGGATTAGCCAATGTTGTAACCGTTATGCTAAAGCTAATAATAAGTACATGAGAGAAGATTATATCCCTGATGAAGATGAAAAATACCTCATATACTATGACGTTAACAATTTGTACGGATGGGCTATGACGCAGCCATTGCCATATGGCGGATTCAAATGGGTAGAAAATGTTGAAAGTTTAAACTTTAATATTCCGGATGACTCTTTGTATGGATATATTCTCGAGGTTGATTTAGAATATCCTGAAAGTCTACATGATACCCATAAGGATCTGCCATTTTGTGCAGTGCACTTGGCGCCTCCTGGATCTCGTTAGAAGAAGTTAATGACAACCTTACATTCTAAAGAGCGCTACGTTATACACTATCGTGCTCTCAAACAAGCACTTGAGCATGGACTGGTTCTAAAAAAGGTTCATTGTGCACTTCAATTTGATCAGTATCCATGGCTAAAGGAATACATTGACTTGAACAACGATAAGAGGAAAAATGCAAAGAATGACTTTGAAAAAATGTTGTTCAAATTATTCAACAACGCTGTCTACGGCAAAACCATGGAAAATGAACGAAAACATGTAGACATTAAATTGGTTAGTAAATGGACTGGTCGGTATGGTGCAGAAGCCCGCATTTCTCGCCCGAATTTTCACAGTTTCGACATTTTTGATGAGAATCTTGTAGCAATTCAAATGATGCGAATGGAGGTATGCATCAAGAAACCAATATACGTAGGATTGACAGTCTTGGACTTGTCCAAAACCCTGGTATATAGATTTCACTACGATTACATGTTAAATCGTATCGGAGAGAAATGTAAACTTTCGTACACGGATACGGACAGTTTGGTGTATGAAGTAACTGGTGTAGATATGTACGACATGATGAAACGAGATATCCAAGAATTTGACACCTCAGAATATACCGATGTCAATCAGTTCAAAATGCCTCGGGTTAACAAAAAGATTGTTGGTTTAATGAAGGATGAGTGTAACGGCGAGATAATGTTGGAATTTGTTGGACTGAGAAGCAAAATGTATAGCGTCAGAGTTGAAAATAGCAAGCCTATCAAGAAAGCTAAAGGTGTCAAATCATCTGTCGTAAAAGCAACGATTACTTTCGATGACTACATCAGTTGCCTCTACGAAAATAAGGTACTAACGAGAGAGCAAAGAAACATCAGATCTCGCAAACACATTATTCATACTGAGCGAGAAGTCAAGATAACTCTTAGTGCTCGCGATAACAAGCGCTACTTACAACCTGGACAAACTGATACTCTACCATGGGGGCATTATTGAATACCCCCTCAGAGTATAGCTGAGGAGGAGGAGAGTAGCACCAATGAGGATGTCGCTGAACTTCCCAATTATGATGAAGCCTTCGCTGAAGTGGCGAGAGCGAATAATATTGCAACACTCCCCACTTACATGACTGCTAGCATCGAGCCGCCGACTGCCGCACTGGAGGGGAGGACCCTATATCAGCGGTTACGTTACACTGCTGAGCTCAGTGCAGACTCGAGCCAGTCGCAGCAGCAGCAGCAGCAGCAGACCTCGAGCCAACTACAACTCAGTGGTATACGCAGACGTGCTGACGACTACGATGACCAGCTAGCAGCAGCAAAAAGAATAAAAATTGGTCTAGAGACTTGACTTCAACAACAAATTTCTAAGGTAAATTTAGGTTCAACATTATGAACATTATCATTGTTACATACATGCACATATTAATTACTTTTTATTCATTACAAATGGATTTCAGTGATCTCAATGATGTCGCTCGCGGAGGATATCTTCCCACCAAAAAGATTGTTGAGCTGAAAAGAGACCACAAGTATATGATAACAAAACTAAAAGAAGTCACAACCAAGTATGGTATAAAAGTTGTTGCTGAACTGGATGAAAACTGTGATGTATTTCTACCTCAAAGAATTTCAAATATACTATTGAAGGATCGGAAGTATTTTCAAAATATCACAAATGCTGCAAATAAAATGCAGGTCTTTATAACCTATAAAGGTGGATTCAACCTTGAATTTTCAAACAAGCAAACATGTTAAATTCTTTAGTTATATTAATATCGTCCACGTAGTTGAAATTATAGATTAGGTATTATATCGATCATTGATGAACACACTGTATTGTTTACATTACATTGCAACGTTTCGATGGAAATTCTCCATCCTCTTCAGGCATTACTACACGTCAATATTCATTAAAAATTATAAAAATTCTTTCGTAGTATCTCTGAATCGTTGCACTCTCCTTTATGTGATTTACACATTATTATAAAAATAGAAAACAAACTCAAATGGCTCATATAATAACCGTCTGTCATGTTTTCATTTGTTTTTACCTGACTGTTTTTGCTTTTTCTTTGTGTTAACTACGTTGTGTTTTGTTCCAATTATTTATTTATTTATTTATTTATTTATTTATTTATTTATTTATTTATTGTTTATTTATTTATTTATTTTATTTTATTGTTTTCTATTTTTATAATAATGTGTAAATCACATAAAGGAGAGTGCAACGATTCAGAGATACTACGAAAGAATTTTTATAATTTTTAATGAATATTGACGTGTAGTAATGCCTGAAGAGGATGGAGAGTTTCCATCGAAACGTTGCAATGTAATGTAAACAATACAGTGTGTTCATCAATGATCGATATAATACCTAATCTACAAAAGTAAACATGTTGTTGTAAATATATATATATATATATATATATATTTCCCCACCGGGTGTTATGCAGCCCGACGTGTTACTGTCCAATAACCCTATCTCCCTTACACCCACAGGGGGTATGGCAGGTTTATGCAGCCCGGGCTGCATAACCCCGAAGGTCTCTCTCGCACGTGCTAAAGTAAGCATCTTCCCTCTCTTTCTTGGGCTGCATAAACCCCTATTGGGATAAATATATATATATATATATATATATATATATATATATATATAGGAGAAAGAAAAAGATATGATTTGTGTACATATTGATACTTAGTAATAAACAGCCAATTCATTCTCAATCGAAGTATTATATTTATTTTTTAAAATTTACCTGTTACATTATAGTTTGATGATTTAAATAATAAATAAAATTTACAATACATTGATCAATGAATACTTTTAAATACAATAGTTTAATAATATTTTTGTATAGCGATTGCCTAATTAGTACGTCCCGATCCGCCGCTCGAGGCGGACAAACTTATCCGGACCGATCAAAAGTTTTCCGGCTAAGAAAGGCGCGTGAGGCGCAGAGCCGTCGGAACCCGGATCGTCCTCGCGAGGTGAGCCGCGAGTGTTTCTGGTGTGTGTTAAGGACGGGAAGTGTTGGTGTGAGTGCGGACGCGGATCGCGAGGCACTCGCCGCGGCACAGGGCCGCCTTCCACCACCGCAGCCGACGTCGGTCCTCCGTTGCCCCGGAGGACACAGGGACACGGATCGGCTGGGCCATCCACGGGGCGCATCCCGGTAAGTGTAGTTTATACTACCGCGCGTTCCCCCCATTACCCCGAGTATATGTGCGTGTGAGTACATCGAGAGTGTGTTCGGGTACGCCGATACCCGAATAGCGGAGATCGGAACAAAGTCAACCGCAGGCGAGGGTCTCGATCCGGTTGACTCCCGATACTTCCGCCCGCGCGAAGTAACATTGTCGCGGCACGAGGCCTGGATGGCCCAATTGTTAATTATATTACAATAAATGTTTTATTCTTATTATTTTAATTGAGTGAGTGTAATTATTATTTCTCCCCGCTCCCGCCGACATCCTCTATTAATTTAAACAATCGTGTCGAGGCAAGGAGGATCGCCCAAATCCTCCACACCTTTCGTCAAAGCGAACTCGCGTTCCTGGCGACAGCCGCAGTTCGGATCAATAAATAAATTAATTGTGTGCGCGGTATTGGGCAACACGGCCCAACGGTTAAATTAATTATTAAAAATAATTAATCATTCCGGGTACGCGAATACCACGTCACAAATAGATTGTGTGACGATTTCCGTCTAGAGACTTGACTTCAACAACAATTTTCTAAGGTAAATTTAGGTTCAACATTATCATTGTTACATACATGCACATATTAATTTCTTATTCATTACAGATGGATTTCAGTGATCTCAATGATGTCGCTCGCGGAGGATATCTTCCCACCAAAAAGATTGTTGAGCTGGAAAGAGATCACAAGTATATGATAACAAAACTAAAAGAAGTCACAACCAAGTATGGTATAAAAGTTGTTGCTGAACTGGATGAAAACTGTGATGTATTTCTACCTCAAAGAATTTCAAATAGACTATTGAAGGATCGGAAGTATTTTGAAAATATCATAAATGCTGCAAATAAAATGCAGGTCTTTATAACCTATAAAGGTGGATTCAACCTTGAATTTTCAAACAAGTAAACATGTTGTTGGAAATATATATATATATAGGAGAAAGAAAAAGATATGATTTGTGTACATATTGATACTTAGTAATAAACAGCCAATTCATTCTCAATCGAAGTATTATATTTATTTTTTAAAATTTACCTGTTACATTATAGTTTGATGATTTAAATAATAAAAAAAAATTTACAATACATTGATTCATGAACACTTTTAAATACAATAGTTTAATAATATTTTTGTTTTATAAACTAGTTTTATTAATCCAACTATTGTGTGAGTTATCAAATCCAAGCCACTTTACAAAGACTTGATTGCCACGTTTCTTGAGAACTTTTTCCATGAGATAAACGTCAGGATAATGAACTTTCTGCAGTTCTTCTTCATAAAATCTCCAGCAATGGGTTGGTTCCGATAGTCATGCAGATGATACGTTGTTGGATTTGTAGCTGCTACTTTTGAGATTGTGAAGATTTCAGTAGACCAATTTGGTGTGTATCCTTTCTCAAACATTTGCTTCACACGACTCACTCGAACTTTATCACTAACTTGTAACGGAGTGGATCTTTGCTGGACCTTGCTCAGATTCCGGGATTCAGGTTTTTAAGGAATTTGAAATAAAGTATTACTATTTATAATAAAAACTAATTATTATTAAGACTATGTACACATATAAAAAAATAACAAAGATATAGTGTAAATGTTGCCAGCCCGCCTGGTCTGTGTCGGGTGAAATAGCTAATTAGTCTGCAATCAAAACAAGACAAAATACTTAATTATTACACGATCTACGAACTTTACAATGCTTAGTTTCCTAAACGGACGCGGCTAACGGGTATCGTGTATGCTCGCACGGTAATACGGTTCGGGCTAGTATGTATGTTCACGGAGGGGCGGTTGGGATAGTCCACGTGTGCTCACGAGGACACGGTCAGGATAATCTACGTGTACTCACGAAGATACGGTCGGGATAATCCACGTGTGCTCACGAGGATATGGTCGGGATAGCCCACGTGTGCTCACGAGGGTGCATTCGGGATAATCTACGTGTGCTCACAAAGATACGGTCGGGATAACCCACGTGTGCTCACGAGGGTGCGGTCGGGAAAATCTACGTGTGCTCACGAAGATACGGTCAGGATAACCCACGTGTGCTCACGAGGGTGCGGTCGGGATAATCCACGTGTGCTCGCCAGGACACGGTCAGGATTATCTACGTGTACTCACGAAGATACGGTCGGGATAATCCACGTGTGCTCACGAGGATACGGTCGGGATAGCCCACGTGTGCTCACGAGGGTGCGGTCGGGATAATCTACGTGTGCTCACGAAGATACGGTCAGGATAACCCACGTGTGCTCACGAGGGTGCGGTCGGGATAATCCACGTGTGCTCACGAGGATACGGTCAGGATAACCCACGTGTGCTCACGAGGGTGCGGTCGGGATAATCCACGTGTGCTCACGAGGATACGGTCAGGATAACCTACGTGTGCTCACGAGTGTGCGGTCGGGATAATCCACGTGTGTTCACGAGGATACGGATAGGATTAGACACCACGTGTGCTCACGAGGTGCCTACGGTAGGATGCGGTTACGGTAACGGTCGGTACGGTATACGGTAACGGTCGGTACGTTATACGGTAACGGTCGGTACGGTATACGGTAACGGTCGGTACGGTATACGGTAACGGTCGGTACGGTATACGGTAACGGTCGGTACGGTATACGGTAACGGTCGGTACGGTATACGGTAACGGTCGGTGCGGTATACGGTAACCGTGTTTACGAACGTGTGCTCACGAACGTAACCACGGTTGCTGCACTAGGTCGGAGAAAGGGGCTGGTCGTGTGCTCACGGCCAGTCCGATCTGTCGTCCAGTTGCAGACTGCCTACTGGTGGTTTCGGTGCGCCTTATATACCCGATTCTACGAGAGCGCGCATGCGTATAACGTCTGTTTCCCCACTCCGGACGGGGTCAATGAACTGGCGAGTAGGCACAGTAGTGGGGAGGCGGTCAATGACTCTAATCTATTTATAGCGCGGTCGTTGATCTCGCGTTTAACGGCACGTTTCTATCGCGAAGCTATCTTAATATACTACGTACTTATTATAATTATTTTAATTCTAAATATTCTTATTGGTTACAGGATTTGGTCTCGGATTAATAATTTATATATTAATTTTACGTAATATTAGTGCGTGTGTTTATCACACGTCACAAACTTTAAACTGTAGTTTTTTAGATTTGTATTTTTGACTGAATTTTTTTAATACTTGATGTCTGTTAGTTCTTGTAACATCTTTAGGCTTCATACCAATAGTTCTATGCTTATGATTGTTATAAGCTGTTAATAATTCAGATAAAATGTCTAACCACTTATAGTTTCCACGTAGACTAAATTGTTTCCACATAACATTTTTCAAAGTCCGGTTAAATCGTTCGCAGATTGATGCTTTGAGATTGCTGTAGGTAGAGTAGAGATTGATGTTGTATTTCTGCATAAGATTCTGAAATTTTGTATTGTAGAACTCTTTCCCGTTGTCAGTCTGGAGGTTCTTCGGGATAGGATTTTTTTTTATCAATATACTCTTCATAGCTGCACTCACATCATCTCCAGTTTTCCTCTTTACAGGTACAGCCCAAGCATATTTTGAGAAAACATCAATCACTGTAAGCAAATATCTGTAGCCTTTATTCTCTTTAGCGTAAGGTATCATCTCTACGAGATCAGCTTGCCAGGTTTCATTTTGATCAAAAATTTTTAATTTTCGTCGAGGATAATTACGTCTTGCTGGTTTGTGAAGTTCTTCAACCACTATTTGCTTTTTATGTTCCATTATTTATCCACATGTAGGTGTATTTTAATTGCATATATTTCATTTCTAAAATTTTTTCCCATTACATCAATTTCGTCACGATGTGACTCTATCATTGCATCCAAATTATCGACTATATCTTTCAGTTTAGTTATAACTTCTGTTATATAGTTATATTTTTAATCTCTGAGTTAACCATTTGTTATAATGTATATAAATTTACTACATCGTTTGCTTCAGTAGGTGACGCAACATTACATAATTTTTTATTTTCAACGTCGAATTGACCGTCCAATGTAATTTTGTATCCAATTCCAGGTGGACCTCGACTACCTTCGATCCTACCAAGTTTACGTCTGAACACGTCGATGCTCATTTTAGAAATGATGTGTACTTCATAGTGATCTCAATATATATATTCTGACTCTTGCAATTCTTCAATAATTGAATGAATCTCATTAGTATGTCTATTATTTCCGGCAGACTGTTCAGCTAAGAGAATGCGAAGTCTGTTGACAAGTTCACTAGGATCATCCCAGTAGACGTAATCCGTAAATGATATATTTTTCTAGCAATTTTGTATCGAGGCAATGATTTATCTTGCGTTTTAGTAAAACCTTTACCAATTGTTGATTTATTAATTAGATTAAACATGGGGGCAATAATATTATTAAATTTATTGCTTTTATGAATACGTAAAGGTTCATCCTTGTTAAATTTTTTCCTATATGCACTTGACATTTCCAAAATTTTGCGGTAGTTGTGTAAGTCAGTTTTGCTGATGATATCTTGATTAGGATTTTTTGAATAATAGCTCCATCAATCCATTAGTTTTTGGAAATATTACATGATCCACGTGAATAATCTGACGTTGAAATACTAACAATGATTTACCAATCATAAATTTATCGTCTTCGAGACGTACGCCATATATTTTATCGAGATTATCTACGTCATTTCGATAGAGCATCTTAACATACTTATCGTTACCATGAGTATCATCATCCTCAGTTATGTCAGACACGCTATCATTTGGTCGTAAGGTAATAATGCTCTCATTTTCATCATCAGTAGATGTATTTTCAGTTCTACTGGGAAGATTAGAAATGTCTTCTTCTTCAACATATTTACGTTTTAAGCTTTTAGGATTGTTTCTTTTTCTAGTGTCACTGAGGATTTCCTGAAGAGGATCAACTATAGGTTTAAATGTTTCATTCAATGTTTGATCTGCACTTTCTTTTCGATACTTTAGCAGTTTGTACTTTTGTTTGATAGCTACTTGAGCTTTCACAAGCTGCTTAAGAACATTTTGTTCTCGCTGGAAATCATTAATGTTGACACTTTAACGTTCAATAATTGACTATAAGAAATACTTTAAGTATTAGCTATATTTATAGCAAAGCAGTCAAATCCCTTTCGATATCTACCATCGTTGATCGATCGATCCTTGTCTATGACTAAAAATCCATACTTATCATCTTTCCAACATTTTGAACATAACTCTTTAAATTGAGCATAACTCATGTCTGAATTCACAAGATCTTTGTAAATGTGTTTCAAATTTAAATCATCTTGACGGAATAAAGCTAATAAATTAACGTTATCTCTAACAAGGTGTTTTGAAATTCGAGTATATGTCTGACAAAGATAAAAGCAGTCTACCATTTTATGTCTACCCATACAGAAAAATGATCTCACATTATCTTGCTTCTCACATGCAATATCATCAAAAATTATAATAGAATTGGGAAGTGCTTTTTCTGGATCAACTACTGTATCATGTTCACTAAAAGGGAGTTATGAGAGCAAGAAGACTATTGGTTTTGCCGCAATTAGAAGGACCGCAGAATATGGCTCTTATGCTATCTGGAAGTAAATCTCCATGTCGTTTTGGTCTTCTATCTTGCTCTACGATAACATCAAAATTAGCTATTGGTAGTTTAACAGGCTGCTCTTCGAAATCCATGAATGCAGTGCAACGTCTCAATCATTACTGACTATTTGACTATAAATAGAGTGTTTATATAGTTTTAGAAATCAGTCTGAAGCTGACTTTTATAGAGTGATGATCAACTACGTACGTTATCGACAAAAAACGAGGTTACGGTTTGATCAATAAAGTCATCAATAAATTACCTTTTGAACTTCATTTGCCCGGATATCAATATTGCGGACCAGGAACGAAATTAAGTAAAAGGTTGGCTCGAGGAGATCCTGGTATTAATCCTCTTGACGTTGCTTATAAGGAGCATGACATTGCATACTCTAAAAATCGAGAAAATCTTGAATTGAGAAACGCTGCAGATAGAGTTTTAGCAAATAAAGCTTGGAATCGATTTGTATCTAAGAAAGCAAACATCAGTGAGAAAACAGCTGCTTACGCTGTAACTAACGCTATGAAATTCAAGTCGAAATTTGGTATGGGGTTACAAAAGAAACGGCAGAAAACTTCTCTTAATAAAGTTGTTAAAGCTGCTTACTTTGAAAAATCAGCTCCAAATCAATGTGCTAAACAATTAATTAAATCTGCTTTGCAAAAAGCTCAAAATGTAGTAAAAATTGCTGGTGGAAAAAAAAAAATCAAAGTTTCTCGAATTTTGCCGATTCCAAAAAAAATTGGCGGTGCATTACCATTCTTGATACCATTATTTGCCGGTTTGAGCGCTACTGGTGCTCTTGCGGGTGGAGCAGCAGGAATAGTAAAGGAAGTCAATGCAACCAAAACAGCCAAACAAGAATTAGAGGAAAACAAACGGCATAATAAGACAATGGAAGCCATTGCTTTAGGTAAAGGTCTCTATTTGAAGCCACACAAGAAAGGTTTAGGTATTTATCTGAAACCATATATTCAAGGTAAAGGTTTAAACAAAAAAAAAGATTGGTATAAAATTACCTCAGAGAGCTCTTAATAATATTGATATTATGAAATATGTAAAAATTCTAGAAATTCCTGATTTTAGAGGTGTTTTTATGCGAAATGCATTGCCAGCTGATGGTCCACGATATCGTGAATCAGCTATTGTAAATCTTGATGATGTCAATGGACCTGGTACACACTGGGTAGCTTACCGTAAACGAGGTAGTAAGATAATATATTTTGAGAGCTTTTGTGATCTTCAACCACCCCTGGATTTAATGATATATTTTGGTGTTGATGAAGTTAATTACAATCATGAGAGATATCAAGACTTTGATAGTTATAATTGTGGACACTTGTGCTTACAATTCTTAAAAAGTATATAAAGAACGGATTGAATAAGAATCGGTTCATTTCATTTTGAACAGTCACGGAAGATTCATTTACACTAACACTATCCGGTACTTCTTCAATTCTCGAAGCTCAATACTTTCCACCAATTGAACTTTCCCCAAGCAAACATTACGTTCTTGGTTTGGTAGAATTTTTATCCTTCAATTCAATTCCAAATATTGATAATAGTAATAACAAATTTCACGTAGGTGATCAAAGTATAATTATACCAGTAGGTAGTTATGAAATTGAGGACATTGTCAAGTATCTTCGAAAAAGACTCTCTCACAATAACATCACAATTAGCGTGAAGCCTAACAATAACACGTTACGTAGCACAATCAAGTGCTCTCAACCAATAAACTTTAATCATCAAAATTCTATTGGTCGATTATTAGGTTTTACTTCACGTATTCTTGAGCCAAACGTTTCTCACAGTTCAGATTCACCAGTAGCAATTTTAAAAGTTAACGCTTTAAGAGTTGAGTGTAATATTACTTCCGGAGCGTATATAAACGAACAAAAAGTTCATACTATTCACGAATTTTTTCCTGCCATGCCACCTGGATATAAAATTATAGAGATTCCGTC
The DNA here is from genome assembly GCA_026168455.1 of Theocolax elegans. Classification (NCBI taxonomy): domain Eukaryota; kingdom Metazoa; phylum Arthropoda; class Insecta; order Hymenoptera; family Cerocephalidae; genus Theocolax; species Theocolax elegans. The sequence continues at coordinate 570,493 of JANSJX010000009.1, read as the reverse complement.
AAACATTATTTATCTACCAGTCAATGTGAAATATATTGATTACTTACAAATACGTGTAATAGATCAGGACGGAGACTTGGTCAATTTTCGTGGAGTAGTCATAACGATTAGGTTGCACGTTAAACCAATATAATGGGAATCGTTTTTGAATGTAACAACTATAAAAGCAGGAAAACACATGTTTCATCCATCAGTTAGCGACGAACAGTTGTAACGCTAACACGACGGAACATACAATTTCTGAAAAGTCTAGGTCTACGAGTCGTCCTTGGTGGAAAATAACTTGTATTCTGTTTTGCTGTTTTCAACGAAATGGAAGAAATTCTAAGCATACAGTCACCTGTCATATTCGATGAATCAGTGGCACACTATGAAGTTCATGCACATCAACCGTATACTGCTTCCAACTACAACAATAGTGATGAAATTCGTATATCTATTCAACATCAAGACTTGTGTCTTTTACCATCGCGCAGCTCCTTACACATATGTGGACGACTACTTAAATCTGATGGTAAAATTGTGGAGCATACAAAGTTTGTAAATAACGCAATTTATCACTTATTTGAAGAAATTAGGTATGAGCTGAATGCTATAGAAATAGACAAGAGTAAAAACGTAGGGTTAACAAGTCTCATGAAAGGTTGGGTATCTCATACTCCAAGCCAGAGTATGTTGATAGAGAACGCTGGATGGATAGACATAGAAGAGACGCAAAATATAGTGAATGATAATGGATACTTTGACGTTTCTATACCATTAAACATGATTCTTGGTTTTGCTGAAGACTATCGTAAAATAGTAATCAATGCAAAGCATGAACTTATTCTTACGAGATCGAGAACTGATTTGAATGCTGTCGTTCAAACAGGTGTGCGTATTGAAAATAATATTACTTATGAAGATTTCAAGATTGAATTAATAAGAATCGAGTGGCTTATGCCATATGTAGTTGCATCGAATCCTCGTAAAGTTCGATTGCTCGATTATGTAGGAAAAGATAGAGCAATATCCATGAGTTTTCGAACTTGGGATTTGTATGAATATCCACTTCTCCCAACAACGTCAAGACATGTTTGGACAGTAAAAACAACTAATCAATTAGAAAAACCTAGATTTGTTATTCTAGGTTTTCAAACTAATCGCAAAAGTCAAAAAGCTGCTAATGCTAGTCAATTTGATCACTGCAATATCACCAACGTAAAACTTTTTCTCAATTCACAGTACTATCCATACGGTAATCTAAATCTTGATGTGAATCATAATCAATATGCTCTATTGTATGATATGTACACCAGTTTTCAAAATTCTTACTACGGTAAAGATCCGGAACCAATGTTGAAAAAATTATATTATCTCAATTACATGCCACTAATCGTAATCGATTGCTTGAAGCAGAATGAATCGTTAAAGAGCGCTCCGGTGGATGTGCGTTTAGAATTCGAATCGAGAAATAACTTTCCTGCTGGAACTTCAGCATACTGTTTGATTTTACATGATCGTATTGTACAATATAATTCAGCTAGCGGTGACCTGAAGAAGCTTGTTTAAGGAGTGGGGGTAGTAGTCGAAGGGTGGGGATAGTTTATAAATCAGACTTCTTTCCTGCAGCGTCTCATACGTTGTCCAGTTGGAGTACGTAGTAGACGTTCAAGGATTTATGAAGCCAGGCAAAGATTTCGTCCTGAAGGAGCTAGCAATTTATCCTCTCATCGGTGACGTTCAACCCGAACTCTTTCTCTTCAAAGCACCATTTCCCTGGAACAAACTCTCTCAGAAATATAAACATAAGAATCTGTGGTTTGAACTCTGCTACCATGATCTAACTTGGAACTCTGGGGATCTCGACTACACGGAAATCGGGAATATTATTCGTGACCGCTTACGCAACGCTGATCGGATTTTCGTCATTGGTGGTTTGAGAAAAGAGTGGCTTGAACGTTTCAACATTCTGGTCAGTGATATCGACGAGTGGGGTTATCAAACCTACGACCATCCTAAATTAGCAACAGTCTATTCCAATCACAATAATGCATGCAAAACTATTTGCGCCTTGCATAATGTGAAGTTGATGCATCAATTTTATACGATAGAATCTATCATGGAATGGGAAGATATATAAATGCATCATGGGACTATACAGCATTATACTTCCGTTGCTACCTTGCTTGGGTAAGAAAAGTAGACGACCAAATAAACGTCTTCAAAAATTAAAAAGAGAGATATGATTAGCAAACATTGAAGCAGGTGTTTACATTTATGACGAAATAGACGGTATCTAGAAGAAGATATATAAATGCTCAAAGTTATTGACTCATCATTTCATCATGGGGCTGAGCAACAGTATACTTCAACTGCTTCCTTACTTAGACATCAAAGAGAAATATTTAGGTAAGTCGATCGTTAACAATAAAAAATTAGAACGACGACGAACGTGTTTAACAAATATCGGAATTGATGATAATACATACGATGAAGTAGACGGAGTTTAGGGAAAGAAAGGAATGGAGAGGTAACGATAAGTGGCGTACCTCACAGGTGGAGGTGTTGGTTGGGGCCTCCACCCTTCCCGTAAGGGAAAAATAGTAATAGTAATAGTAATAGTATTTTCCTTAAGGGTTAAATAGTATTACGTATAGAACTATTCTAGAGAGATCGGCATTTATACACGAGCAATCGCGCATCATCAGCCCGCAAGTCAGTGGTGGTGGCGGTGGTGATAGTGGGGAGTGCATTATTGGCCTGTGAGTCAGTGATGGTGGTAGTGATGATGGTGGGGAGCGCTTCTCTCACCGAGAGCATAAAAGGAGCCTGCTCTCGCGGACGCGGACCATTTCCCGCTATATCTTCGCCGCGTGCGCATCGAGCCGCTTAGTCGGTTTCGCGCGCTCGCAGCGAACATATCGACAGGGAGTTCAGGGCGGTCTCGCGGTGTTGTTTGTTAATTTATTACGCACGCATAATTCTTATACGGTAAATTTAGAAAGCTACGTATTCAATGAAAGGGGAATCATCGTATTTAATTGACGATGTGCTGCACTGTCGCTCGGTACTTTAAGTACTTTGAGCTGACGTGTGGCTAGCTCGTGGAGAATAAGCTTTCCGAAAAATTTGCTAAGTACATATGTACGCCTTTCTCTCTCTTTCTATAAATCATATTCGAACGTATTGGGAAAGAGAGAGAAAAACTGAATTATGTGTGCGCGCGCGATCTATATTAGAAAAAAAAATAATATATAGTCGGGGTAAAGGAGTGGGATGTGCAAACGATTGCTATCAAGGTGCAAACGATTGTAATTAATGTGCAGACGATTGCAATTGTAATTAAGGTGCAAACGATTGCAATCAATTTGCAAACGATTGCAATCAATTTGCAAACGTTTGCAATCAAGGTGCAAATAATTGCAATTGCAATGAGGTGCAAACAATTGCAATCAATTTGCAAACGATTGCATTCAAGGTGCAAACGATTTGAATAAAGTTACAAATCATTTACTTAAAGTAGGAGAGGTTGCGCGGGGCAGTTTGTGTAATTCATGTGCGGTAAATTTAGATGGTTAATCTATTCTATGAAGGGGGAATCATCGTCTATAATCGACGATGTGCTGCGCAGTCGCTACGGTACTAAGTACTGAGAGCTGACGCATGGCTAGCTCCCGGAGAATCAGCTGTCCGAAAAACTTACCATAAGCATATGTATGTCCTTGTTTCTCTTTTATCTCTAAATAAAATGAACGTATCACAAAAGAGATACAAAGACTGAATTACACGTGCACGCAATTTCCAATTGAAAAAGTAATATACACAGCAGACTTGGGAGACATTAAATTTTAATGATGAGAGAATCATTGTATCAAATTACAATGTGCCGAAATGTCGCTGCGATACATTCGTGTAGATTTGCAGCAGACTATACGGCTAGCTCTCTGAAAAGTCGTCTCCATAAAGTATGCAACACACACACACACTAAAAACTCTATGGCGCTTCTGGACTAAAAGTGGTGGGGGCAGATCCTCATTCCCTCCCTCCAACAAAACACTATGGCGCTTCTGGACTAAAAGTGGTGGGGGCAGATCCTCATTCCCTCCCTCCAACAAAACTCAATGGCGCTTCTGGACTAAAAGTGGTGGGAGCAGATCCTCATTCCCTCCTTCCAGAACTCTATGGCGCTTCTGAACTAAAAGGGGTGGAGGCAGATTCTCACCCCCTCCCTATCCACACCGACCAATAAAACCCATGGGGATTCTGGACTAAAAGGGGTGGGGACAGATTCTCACCCCTCTCTACCTACACCGATCAATAAAACCCATGGGGATTCTGGACTAAACCCCGTCCACATCCCCACACCACCGTAAAATAACCTATACCTCTTCTACACTAATAGTGGTGGGGGTAGATTCTTACCCCCTCCACAATCCTCCAATAAAAGCTATGGGGATTCTGGACTAAACTCCGCCCCCCATCCCCTCCCCAACGGGGGCGGAAGTTAGTCCAGAATCCTCATAGCTTATCTACTTTCAACAGTTTCAAGTTGATACTTGAAAGTGATGAAATTGCATGTATCCACGGAAACGGGCCAAACAAAAGTTTTTGACTAATGTACTTAGGAAAAGTACGCAATCTGTTTTATAATTAGAACATTAAGAATATAAAGAAACTTAACATAAATGCAAGGTATACGCTTATGCGCAAGATGGCTTCTAGTTTCTTATATTTTTAATTAATTCAATCTCAAATTTTCTATGCCAGTTGATGAAAAATTCAATTTAATTGTACACAATTTTGTTATAATGAACAAAAATTCTTGGAATATTTGAAACAGAAGATTATGATGTAACGCTGCACTGGGGATCAGGGTGCAGGTTAATAATTAAAGGTGCGTTAATTAAAAGATTTATTTCAACTAATATACAATCTACTATGACGGGGTCGGCGCCAGCCGCGTTGATTCGCGTCGAGTAAACGGTAACTCGCGGGTTATCGTAACTTAGATAATTGCTCCGTTGTACTGCTATCGGTTCGCTGTAAGAGAGGGGAAGGGGAAGGATGGGACCAGGATCTCGCACACACTATTACGGATGCTCGGCGGTACCGTACGCAGCGAGATTGACTTATTCACCAACCTTTTGACGGCGATACTCGGATGTGTAACCAGGGTCACGCTCTCGCTGCTTCTCTCTCACACTCTTTCGCTACGAAGGTATATGCAGCCTCTCAATACAAATAAATAATCCGATTAGGACGGCGGACCGTAGAGCTCTGGCTCTCGGCGGGCTCGAGAGCCGCGATCGTGTCGCGCGCCTGCGCAGTTCGTGCTTGTACGCGGTACATCGATCTCGCATCGAGCGACCGAGCCGAGTACCGTGGTGTTCAGGCTGTATGTTGACCTGATGCAGTTCAAGTCTCGGAGATGCTGTATACTTCCTCCCAGGTGACTGTTACCTCGTTCCTTCTTGCGTTCTTCAACTAAGTTGTACGGTGTGAGTACGAAACTCACCCGCTGCCGCATCGCTGCTCATAGCCGACTCACCCCTCTCTCCTCGACAAGGTCAACCTCGGTGACTAATAGCCTCTCCGTCTACAGCTCCAGGTAAATGCTTTGTCGTGAGGTTTACGCAAGTATGCGTATTTGTATATCTGCTCATTTAAGAGGTCTGCTGTACACGTTGTTTGTGTATAGCAACCTAACCTCAATCTGCCCTATGTTGTTCCTTGTACAGCTGTAGTGATTACATACAGCTGTACATGTATTTCCTTTATCTTTGTCATCTGCATATAGCTGTGTATCCTCTTCCTTGTTCCTCACCCTCTTAATGCGTATCTGTACTCATTATGTTACTTGTTTACAGCTGTATTTTGGTTGGCGTTGAAGGTTCCATAGCCTTCTTCCTGGATAGTGCCTCTTCGCGTAGTCTGCTGTCCAGTAGAGCTAAGGAGGGTCCTGGAGGTTTCCTGGTTATCGCCTCTCTTGGTGTACCCTGCCTGCTGTGTGAGACCCGGAGAAGCCCACCTGATGTGATCTGAGCTCGCCCAAGGTCCTCAACACCAGGACCACCTTAGTGTTAACTTGTGCCGTGCTCGGGATTGGGATATTAGACTGTGAGGGTAAGTAGGATTTAGTTAATATTCGGGTAGGTAGCTAGGCTCACTATATATGGGTAGGTAGGTTTATCAGGGACTCGTGTAGCTTGTACGAGTAGGTAGGTGTTCACCAGGGGTTCGGTAGTTGCCAATTTGACATGTGCAAAGTACATTGTCACAATCAATAATATTAATTGAGAATTTTATAATTGTATGTACTGAAGCTTGGGTTTTAGAATACTATAAATATTTCTCCTTAACAGGCAACAAAGAATATTATAATAGCAGCTCAATAAGCAAATGTGATGGTGTTGTAGTATATATATATATGAGGCTTTATATGAACACACACAAATCATACAATTGGAAAATTGAAAGTTTTACATACCACAGTGCAAATCAATAATCATAGAAATTTTCAGATGTCTACACTATACCGATCACATGATTTACAAAAAACAGAATTTATGCTAAATTTAAAAAAGTTCTTAAGAGAAAAACTAAAGTAAAAAATCATTTCATTATAGGCGATTAATTACTACAAATTACGAAATTGCGACAAATTACTAAATAGCTCCATTGACTACTATTCATTATTTATAATATTTAAAAAGATACAACTAAATAATTGGAAACAGAATATTACAATAATAGATTACAACAAACTCAAAAGACCAGCCAGGAGAGAAAGCTGGAATGAAGTCTTGTAAAAGCGTGATCCAAATTTAGCAACAAATCTACTTATAAATACAATAAATAATGTACAGAATATGCTATTAAAACGAAAGCTGTAAATAATAGACTACCATCTTCAGTACCCAGAAAATATTGAATATCAAAGGCAATTATTATATCACATAAAACTAAAGAAACGCCATATAATGTTTGGAAGCTAGATTCTAGAAGGATTACGGCTGAAAAAGAATATAAAAAATATGAAAAAATTACCTCGAAAAGTCATAAAAGATATTAAATTAAAGTATGAGCAGTTACAAGTAGAGAAAAACAGTGATAACCCTAAAAAACTCTGAATATTAATAAATGAAAAACTGAAAACTAGCTCACCACGTGCGGTCTTAAGGCCGCCGTGACTCGCCGCTTTGAAGCTCTAGATCGAGCGCGTCGCAAAGCGCTTTGTGAAGCTTTTTGCATATAAAGCACGACTGTGTAAAAGTCGCGCTTTGCGCTCGTACCGTTTATGAGTATTGGGTCAATTACCTGACTCAACAATTCAACTTTTATTAATTTTCTCAGAGCTCGGGATTTTTGGCCTAATACTACGAAATATAATATACATCATACGAGATAGTAAAAAAACATGACTTCAAATTATGTGCTTATCATCTTCACCTTCGGATCGTGTAACAATTCACACGCAGTCCGATATATTTAAATTTATTGTGAAAACACGTGATTTTTTGTACTATTTTCGTTGTTTTGAAAAATAATGCCATAACATTAACTGTTTCCGTGCTATATATATGGAAATAGGGCCATTATCTAATTATATTTTTTTTTTTTTTTTATTCTTGGTTTTGTGTTCTCTTTTTCCTGGCACTTCCTACCGTTTATCCCCTGGGGGACTTTAACGGTGTTCACCTACCACCTATGTGTGGGTGCTTTATCCCTCCCTTAAAAACCCCACCATCTCGCATTCGCCCGGAGTTATGCCCGTGGATGAGGGAAACCTGTGAAGCCGGGAAAACCTCATCCGAGATGGCCGGTGTATTCGAAACATTCTTTTTGGGTGTCAAAGTCACATTGCGTAGGCCTTGACACTGAAAAAAAAAAAAAAAAAAAAAGCCGAATGTTTCACTCCTCCCGCTCACGTTGTGAAGTGTGAAAAAACACCTAACCCGCCACGAAAGCCAAACCCATCCAAGTGCGAACCGCACTCAGTGCTGCTTAACTTCCGTGACCGGCCGAGGTGCGTCTCCGCCACTCCGCCACCGTGTCGGTCCATTATCTAATTATATTATAACGAAGTTACTCTGTAAATCTCAGGTAAATCGGTCAAAAATTGACTTTGCGAAAGTGCGAGCACAGCGGGTTTTAATAAATTCTGGCAGTAGTGGGGCGGCTCTCCCGTTTCGGCAGCCTTCCATCTGAACCTGGCTGGCCATCTTTTCCTCACCAGATCGTCTCAAGCGTCTCATGTATTGACGTGTATCTGTGTGTGTGGTGATACGTTGTGACGTTAGTAAGTTTTCGTGTGTGCTTACTGTGTCGCTCTGTTTTTGATTTATACAAATTAATTATTATAAAGTTTCCTCTAACTAGTTACAACATGTACTATTTATCTTAATTGATATTTTACAATGTTAATAGTATTGATTGACTTGTAAAATTTATTATTCATGTGAAAATTTATTTTTTAACTATTTATATTGAAAGTTATAAATTTTAATAGCATTTCGTTTTGAATTCAAATTCGTAATGGCTTTAATTAATTAATAAAACTTTAATTATTAATAAATGATTATTTATTATTCAGTTAATTGTTAACTTCGCTCTTTTTGGTCCTATCAACTTGATATTTTTACCAAAAACAGCGGATTAAAATAAAAAAAAATATAATTATAAATTTTACAATTTTCGATTATTTAACGTTTAATTGTTTGTTTAAACATTAAATATCGAATAAAAATTTTTTTTACTGAATTATGGGATCGAACTCCGCTGTATCGCATGACAGACGGATACTTTACCACTTGAGCTATACTGCTCTTTTGTACGAGTGATTTCGATATGTCTACATTAGCTACAAGTAAACTGTCCACGTATGTGAACACCGGTTAGAAGAGGTTAATCGCTAATAACTCGGGAATAATTAGAGGCAATCAAACTTAAATCCAACAAAATACTGTGATCAAGCAAATATGATTTGAAAAAAAGAAGCTCAATTATCTCAATTTGGTCAAAAGTTATGCAAGAAATAAGAATTATACCAAATTTTAACAAAAATTTAGTATTAAAGCAAAAATTTGGTTTAATTCATAATTCTGGCATAACTTTTGACCACATTGAGATAATTAAGCATCTTTTTTTCAAATCATGTTTGCTTGATCTCAACTTTTTGATAGATTTATGTTTTTTTCTACCTCTAATTGTTCCCGAGTTATTAGCGATTAAACAGAAGCATCTTTCTTTCACATCTTTTTCATTAACTGCGTATAACTTTCGTGAAACACCCTATGAGATTGAATTTCATATGAATTCTTTCATATTTGGGTACTAGAAACCAGTTCTCAAAGTTGCAACAAGATTCATTTCCCGCAGTTGAAAGAATCTCCTTGTAAGTGTTGAAATGTTGGTCAACACAGGAGTACCACAGGGTACTATTTTGGGGCCACTTTTATTCATACTTTACATCAACGACATGTTAAAAAAGATATCTTTGCATATACTGATAAGACGGTCATAATCATTTAAGATGAAACTTGGAATAGAGTAGATAATAGACCGAATGAAGGAATAAAAATCTTATTTGCTTAGTTTGCTATAAATAAACTTTCACTAAATAAATCAGGACGGTATTCTTCCTGATTCCGAGATAAGACTGGATAATAAATTTTTGAAAAGAACAGAGCTACAAATACTTAGGAATTATTTTTTATTATAATTTGAAATGGGATAAACATACTGTCTCTATAACAAGACTAAGTATCTAGTATTCGTATTTTACAAAATGTATAAAGTCATGAATACAGAAACAATAAGATGGATATACTGTGTACATTTTAATAGTGTTATAGGTTATGAAATCATTGCTTGGGTGGGGCCTACCCCATTGCCATGAATCGTGTCGAGAATTTACAAAATAGACTAAAAAAATTATAAACAAAAACCTTTTCATTACTAGTAAGAACTTACTAAAAATTAAACGATTATTTGCTAAAGAATCTCTATTTTACCACCACGATAATCTTAAATCTGTATTCACCAACATCAATAGTGTAACAAGGAATAAGAACATACAAATACCTAAATGCTAGAAAGCTATAAGTAACAAGAATAGCATCATTGTTGTAATAAAGCTCTTCAATACACTAGCTAATAATTTAAAAAATATAAAAACAAAATATAAGAAAAAAATATGAGATTGGATTCCAAAAAAATATTACTTAATACTTCTAAAAAATGTCTTCTAAAATCGAATCCCAAGAAATAGAACCGAAATGTTACTGACTTACAAACAAAGACAGTGCCAACAACATATGCCAATCGCATCAATTGTATAATTTCGATAACGAACATTCTACATTGGAAGTCCATGAGGATATAGCTATCAGGAAATTGTTACTAGACCGTACATGTATCTGCCCAAAAGAACTTTATAAGCAGTATTACAGGAGATTTCACTGCCACATATCACATTACAACTGGTCTAAAATTAAAAACAGCTATCAGGAAACTAAATATATGAAAATGATAAATAACATAGAAATGCATATGTTAAGCAAGTCGATACTACAAAATGGAAATATTATTAACAATCCAATTACAACAAATGAGGTAACTAAACAAATGAAGTTGAAGATTGCAACTCAAAACAATAAGAAGATAAATTATGCTGCGATTACACACTAATTGATAATAACATAAAAATAAAACATATAAACTTCATTTAAAAAACTCGAAACGAAAAAAAAAACAAGAAAATATGAAGCGGTATTTCATGAGCTGGATAAAATATATGGGATCAATAATATCATGACTGCCACAGAAAAAGTAAGAAAAGCACCTGGGAACCCTATACTACATATAGTGATATAAACTACTTAGGTTCGAACAAAGCATTCTTGTACTTCAGGAAAGGAATAAGAGTCAAACAGATGTTTATTAATTCAATGTACCCTTTAAAATATTCATCGAAGTACAAAGATCTAATACTTCTTTACAATATAGTCTTTACCGCAACATGTAAATGTGATTCAGCCAAGCAATACGACACACAAAACACGAACTTATGTTTCCTCATTACAGAGTGACGTGTACTGTATGGCTAACATGTCTATGCAAGATTGAGACGTTTACAACTGCAAGACCACTATTAGTGCGATATTGGTAAATGAGATCAATTATATGCAATAAAGGTTATGAACCTTTAGCTGGTAGCTTATCGCTCTCAAGGAGCACAGCAACCTAATAATGTATACTATTTTAATCTAGGTGTTAAATTCTGTTAATCTTTTAATTTAATGTTGATTAAATATATACGTTAAATTAAATATACAAATATATTAGATTACAAATTATATCATGCGTAAATGCATAATCAGACGGATAACGTTGTTACTTATTTAAATTTAAATCCGTATCCAAAATAGTCTTAAGCTAGAATTAAGTTTTATGTACCGAAGCCACCAACAGGTAACAGTGTTTACCTTTGTGGGAATTGAGTGGAATGTTTGTAAATTATATGTAATTACATATTTTCTGGTAAATAAATAATAAATAATAAATTCTTTTTTTCATTACAGAAATACATGAATTTTTTTAGCTAGTTATAACTAGTATAACGGGGTACGGATTTAATATGAGCAATAAAAAACTCAAGGAAGGTATCGGGGCGCGAACCCACGATCTCGGGAGCGCTAGGCAGAAGCCTCACCACTGCGCTACTATTCGCAAATATCCCGACTACTCGACTTGGTCCTAACAACGATCGTCGCCAATAATTCAGGGACCTATACTTGCGTCGACACCCGAAATTCGTACCCGTTATACTAGCTATATTGGAGTAACATATTACATACAGGATTGACGTGTTAATTTGCGGAAGCTACATTCCAATTAATTGACAGCGGTTTTATTATTCTGTGAAATTGTATGTTATTATGTGTATTGAACGGTGCAAATAAAAAATAAAGAAAATTTCTAAAATTTCAGGTTCTTTTCAATTAGTTTGTTGAAGACCGTAACTACTTTTGTACTTTAAAGGAAATATTAGCTTTACCGTTTTAGCTATTTCTCAAAATTTATAACTGTTTCATTGCCCATACAACAAACAAATTAAGCCCAAATACAATGATGTGCCTTTTCAGAAAACCAAATTACAGATTTTAAAAAATAACTTGTTTCACTTATAAAAAATGTTAGAAGTATTGTAGGTTTGTCTACGTTACTAATCGCTTTTCACTCTATTGATATTTAATGTTATGGTATGGAATTTAGAATACAATCTTCAAGAAGTTGCAACTGTGTATTTCATAATTCTCAAAATGAAGAGGTGATGTGTCAAGTAGGAACGGTTGGTTTAGTTCAATACTGCATACAAATGAGAGGTGATGTACGGCAGGTTAGCATTGGCAACTCCATCAATACTGTCGGATCATGTTCAAATTTCTGGTCGGACATAATTAAAATGCAGTTTTGGGGGGATCCTGTTAAAAAAGATCTATTGATATCGATTAAAAAAAGTGAATTGCATCGAATTTAATTTTAGAATCGGCATAATTAACATTAAAAAAAATTGGCAAATAGTATATAAATTTTTATTAAAAAATATTAAGAAGGAATTATTAAAATATATTAATTGTTATAAGCAAAAAGTACATGTTTATGGATTTCATAAAAACTCGATTTCAATCATATTTAATTGATATCTAACAATTTTAGGAAAGTATTTTAATCGCTTTTAATATAAATACTTATTAATCAGTTTCTATTTAAATAAATTTTAATAAATTTGATTATCAAAATTTTACTATCTTAATTAATATGGTTTTAATTAATATGATCGATCAAATTCATAATTGAATCCAAAAGTTTCCAATATATGAGTATTTATTAATCGAAATTTTAATTACATTCAATTAATTTTACGACTACGGAATGTTCTATTGTTTTTAATCGATAATATCGATATTATTAATATTGTTTAATATCATATAATTGTTTCAATTATTTTTAATTAGTTTTAATTTTATCACTTATATAATATGGTTTTGATTAATTTGAATGGTCAAATTCATGTCCAATAGTTTGCAATGTATGGCAATTGATTGATCCGAATTTTAAATACATTCAATTGATCCCTGGTAGAAAGTTAAGAACTAGGAATTAAAAATTGGTAGTAAGTACTTTATGATGAAACGCTTTTTCTTCCATTTTATTAAAACTTAATAGAATTGCCACAACCTCAAAACATTCAAATAATATCTACCTTTCCACGAACAGTAAACTTCAAAATTTTTATAGATTCGGATGGTTTTTTATCGTTTCCGTCTGATTTACAACTAATTTCTGTCATATTTCCAGTATTTACGAAGTTAAACGCGATTTTATTAGATTTTTCACTTTTTTCATACACATTTAGTAGCACATAACTAGAGTCAACTTTAATCTATATTTACCAGCTCAAAAATTGTAGAAAAATAGAATTTTACATTAATAAATGGTCATAAAATGGGAGAGAAAGCGTTTCATCGATGGGAGAAAAATGGACACATTTATCGCCTATTTGTTGGTCATACTATTCAAACAATCTATTTAATACTTAATTAATGAAATACGATTTCTATCCAGGATATTATGACTGCTAAATGTGCTATTACTTTTGATTGTGAATTTTGATATTAGGTCTAATTGTTTTTTATTATATCTATTTGTTCTTAGTTAGTTTAAATTAAATTTAATCTTTTCGCTTATACAGGGTGTCCCATTTTAAATAACGGATGAGAATATCTCAAAAAATATTGGAGATAGAAAAAAACTTTCTATACAAAAGTTGTAGGGTTTTTAAGGGGCCAACTGATGGTGATATTAACCATAACCTGAGGTCAAGGGATAAGGTCATTTGAAGGACAAAATGTATTTTTCAAATAGGAATTACTACTTTTGACCTCGGAAATGGAAAGGGCGGGAAATTTCACGTTCAGTATGATCTTGGCCAAGGTTATGGTCAAGGTCATGGTCAGGATCAAAACAGTAAACGCGTACAGACCTTACGAAAAAAGTCAACCCTATAAAAATATTGAGATGCAGGAGCTGTAGGGTTGCAAGAAAGACAAATGACGGTATCCTTGACCGTCACCTCAAGGACAAAGGTCAAGGTCATGTGTTAGGCATTTTAGGATCTCGACCATCACTCGCTCTCAGCCTTACCCAGGATTAACGACGTGAACGTGGCGAGTTTCTAATCCCTCTGCGTGTGTGTGTGTGTATGTGTGTGCAAAATCGTAAAATTTTTTTGCGAAATTATACAAAAATTATTTAGTAGCTACTTTGCTTTAAGTGTAAAAAACTAAAAAAGTAAGAACATACTGTCAGTGCATAATTCACAACCTCGCTTTAGTTGACCTGATTGAAATAAGATCATTCATCCGTCAGCCCCTTAGTACATAATGCCTGATTATACCTCCAATGAAATAGTAGATATTATTCTTGCACTTGGAGAATGCCATGGTAATTATACTCAAGCAGCAAGAATATACCGTAATAGTTTTCCTAATAGAAGACACCCAAACGATTGTACCATTGCGAAACTTGTAGAGCGTCAACGACAACGACCACTTAGTCCGCGAGAAAGACGGAGAAATAATGTACCAGAAAGGGATCATCCACATGTGCATCTAGTATTAGGTTTGGTTGCAATTGACCCCCGCATTAGTACTCGAGTAATTGCAAGACAATTAGGTATTACAAAATCCACGGTGCACCGAATTCTGAGAGTTCACAGATTCCATCCTTACCACGTAACATTGACACAAATGATAATACAAGGAGATCCAGAATTTTTTAATTACGTCATATTAGTGATGAAGCTACTTTTCATAATACTGGTCAACTTAACAGGCACAATTGCCATTACTGGTCTGTCGTAAATCCACATTGGCTTCAACAAGTGAATCATCAGCAACGTTGGAGTTTAATCGTGTGGTGCGGTATTACAAATGGAAACTTAATTGGTTCGTATTTCTTCGAAAGACATGTAAATCGCCACAACTATTTACGGTTTTTGAGAAATGATTTACCGGTCTTACTTGAAAATGTTGATCTGCACACAAGACAACGCATGTGGTTTCAGCACGATGGTGCACCTGCTCATTTTGCCAGAATAGTTCGTGACTATCTGAACGTCAGATTCACTAATCGATGGATAGGACGTAGTGGATTTGAAGAATGGAGTCCGAGATCTCCAGATTTGATCAGCTTGGATTTCTTTTTGTGGGGTTATCTGAAAAACATTGTCTACACTGAAGTACCCACTACAAGAGAAAATATGATGGACCGCATAACAATTGGATGTCGCAACATACCAAGAATTGCTCTTCTAGCCACCATTAGAAGTTTTCAAAATCGAATTCAGTTATGCCTTGATAATAACGGGCAATTGTTTGAACATCTAATTTGATGAATTTCCTGATCAAAGCGTCTTTAAAATCAGAATAGATAACTTACCCTTAGAAGAACTATCGCCTTGCCTTAAAAGTCTGGGATAACCACATCTTGCCTTAAGTGGCTGGGACAACTATACGCCGATACACACACACACACACACACACACACACACACACACACACAAAGGGATTAGAAACTCGCCACGTCCACGTCGTTAATCCTGGGTAAGGCTGAGAGCGAGTGATGGTCGAGATCCTAAAATGCCTAACACATGACCTTGACCTTTGTCCTTGAAGTGACGGTCAAGGATACCGTCATTTGTCTTTCTTGCAACCCTACAGCTCCTGCATCTCAATATTTTTATAGGGTTGGCTTTTTTCGTAAGGTCTGTACGCGTTTACTGCTTTGATCCTGACCATGACCTTGACCATAACCTTGGCCAAGATCATACTGAACGTGAAATTTCCCGCCCTTTACATTTCCGAGGTCAAAAGTAGTGATTCCTATTTGAAAAAAACATTTTGTCCTTCAAATGACCTTATCCCTTGACCTCAGGTTATGGTTAATATCACCGTCAGTTGGCCCCTTAAAAACCCTACAACTTTTGTATAGAAAGTTTTTTTCTATCTCCAATATTTTTTGAGATATTCTCATCCGTTATTTAAAATGGGACACCCTGTATAATATGGGTTTAATCAATTTGAATGGTCGAATTCAGAATTGAATCCAATAGTGTCCAATGCATTACAATTAATTAATCCGAATTAAATTCAATTAATTTTATGAGCGAAATAGTGAATATCGATATTAGCTTTGATTGTTTTTAATCAGATTTAATTGTTTTAATTATTATTAATTAATTTTAATCATATCACTTATATAATACAGTTTAGATTAATTTTATTGGTCCAATTTCTAATCAAATTGAATAATTTCAAATGTATTCTAATTGATTGATCTGAATTTTAACTAAATCAAAGGGCGCGATAGTGCCCGACGCAAGTATGGGCGCGTAGGCCTTATATACAACTAATTCAGTTCTTATATTTTTCCTTTCATAAACATTTATTATATACTAATTATTTTTATGAAATCTATGAAACATTGCTTTGCCTATTTATTTATCTTCTGTTTACATCATATATTATCCGAATTCATTCACGCATCATTAAGAAAAGCCGCGACAAAGATATTGGATGTTGATTTCATTTACTCGATTTTTGTCTTCTCCGTTTTGATATAAATAGTTATCTTGAAACAGAAAGAGATAGCAATAGTATGGGAACCCTAATACAAAATCTCACGTGAGATCTCATGCCAAAATCTCATGTGATTTTTCAATCGGAACGCTGCTCAAACTTCCGAAAAAATAAGAAATCAATTTAAGAGTATGGAGGTCACTTTTTAAGTGATAACACCCCCCAGATAAGCTCAAAAATTAAGGTTTTAAAGCGATTCAGACATATTTATGATTTTTTTTAATTTCTCGTGTGAGATCTCGAGGAAGATGTGAGAAAAATCTAAAATTACTTCAAAATATATCAACTTACTGTTTTCATATATAATTAGGCACGGCCGTTATACGGGAGAGCCTTATATTTTTGTCATTGAAAAAAGTGTTGTTCCACGAATATCTCAAAAAGTTATTACTCGATTTGGCTGAAACTTTGAGGGTAGTTTTTTCTACTTATAAGAAGGTGCCGGTTCTAATTTCAGCCACATCGGTACAACCATATTATAGTTATAACGAAGTTTACATTTCTCTAAAAACGGTTTACATTCATTCTCTGTACAATATCTCAAAATATACAAATCTTAGCGAAAAACTTACTACCGACAAAATGTTTGTATTAAAAATATGCAACTTTTTTCTATTTAACATAGTATTTTTGGCGTTAGGGACTCGCAAAGACGCAAATGTCATAAATTTGAAAATTAAAAACATCGTTGTTCCACAAATATCTCAAAAAGTTTTCAATCCATTTATCTGAAATTTTGAGAGTAGTTTTCTTAGCCCTTGGAAAAGTGCTGCTTCTATTTCTAGCCGCTTTGGTAAAACCGTATTTAAGCAAGTAGTGTTCAAAGCAGCGAATGATGAAATTAGAATTTCGGAACTATACCTACTAGATTATTCGGAATTCTGTAAAAGATGAAAAACCGAGCATTATGAATAAAAGATCAAATAATTGCCCGAAATACATTTCAAAATAAGGAACCCGAAAGATACTACCACCGGATTACCAAATTTTAAAATATAAAATTTATATTCAAGTTTCCGAGGATGCTTAATAAGACTTTTGGAAGTAATCTTATGCAGCATGTACATCACCTTTTGCTATTGACAAGTATCCACTACCTTATCCAACTGCACCTAGATTGCATAAAGAAGTTATTTTATAAATTTAAATAACTCGATATTAAAATTCTTAAATTGTAAATTTACTCTATATTAAATTGGCAACGATAAAGAAATCTAGTTATTTTCTTAAATCAAAAAATAAATATAGTTTATTATAAATCTTGTAGTAAAACTTTAGAACTAAATTTTGAAAATTAGTATTCAATTAATGTTATATATGAAAAGAAAGATCAAAATTTAATCGAACCAAAGATAGTATATTATGAAAGAATTTAAAATAATATGTTCACACATTACAAGAATAATCTGCCAAAATGTAAACTTATTGACATTCTTGATTCATATTATTTGTCACGCCGCACTGGGGATCAGGGTGCGGGACTACTTAAATAAATACGCGGGGAGATTGTAAAATTCACACTAGGATTTATTAAGTGAAAAGACAAGTAAACAACAATTTATTTTCAATCGAAGTCGGGCACCAGTCGATTGTAATCCAGTAAAATAATTAATCTAACGCGATCGCTCAGCGTAGCGCAGGGGAAAGGGGGGAAAACGCGGGAGAGAGTCAACGTTAAGATGGCGGGGAATAATACGCGCACACACACGCGGGCGGACCGGGAATTCGCGACCGATAAAAGAAAAGGGGAAAGTGCACCATACGCACTCACCTTTCGTAACTGCAGCCGATTGATAAAGTCTCTAAATCGCTGCCCCACTCTGTTCAGCTCACACAACAAAATCGAGCAATAAATCGATCAGATAACCGATACAATGATGAATTACACCGCGACCAAGCACACTCGACCGTAGTTCACGGAGCTCTACTCTCCGTCGGCACTCGGCTCGTCTCGTTCGTGCGCGCGCATGCGCGCCACGCTCTATTTGCCACGAGGCGAGAGCTCGTCCGTACGATCGGCCCAACGTCGACGAGCGACGATAGCGCTGCCGATTCGGGTAGTCAGCTGGGTCCCACTTCGTTAATGTCGAAGTCGCTCGATCAGCCGATTCCTTCTTTTTCTTTGTGAGTGCGTTGTACGTGCGGGGAATGCGGGGAAATACTCAGTTTACGGGTTTTCGTGGGGATATTCGTGGGTGAGGTTTATAAGGATAGTGTGTGTGCGGTACCCGGGTAGGTAGGATACGTGTAAGGATAGCTGGTTAACAATTAATTAATAATTCTGTGACAGGTGTCGAATCACCTTGTCACATATTGAAAATAAATTTAAATAGTTTAGTAAAAAATATATTGTTCAGTTTGATACCTTGTGCCAATGTTGTTTAGTAGCATAAGTGCACTTTTCGATAACCTTTATATACATCGTCATTCAAAGCGTATGCAGCATCTTGCCACGTAACACCGATCTTTGCAAGATCTCTACCAGAGATACCTTCAGTCATATCTGCGATTTTACATAAAGAGCAATATAATCTGTGACATCCCAAACTTGATATACAAAAATATGAACGTTTATTTCAGCTAAATAGCATGAAAAGTAAGGTTACATAAGCTAACACTGTCGATTAGCTAATGTAGACGTATCAGAGCATCTCGTATAAGGGAATGAGATAGCTCTGTGGTAGCGTATCTGGCTGTTGCGCGCTACGACGGGATTCGATTCCCGGTTAGGGCAGATCTTTTTTATTTTACATTTAATGTTTAAATAATTAATAAAATATTACTTATGTCGACTGTAGTATAACTAAATTAATTAATATTTTTATCGGTCTTACAGTCAATTATATGGGCAATCAGATTGCCCCTACTTATAATCACCAATATATCATATAAGGTGATTATAAGTAGGGGCAATCTGATTGCCCATATAATTGACTGTAAGACCGATAAAAATATTAATAAACTTGTTTAAATAATTAGTTTAAATATTGAAATGTGAAAAATTGTAAAATTCATAATTTAATTATTTTTTTTTACAAATTTGCCAATTTTGGTCAGAATATCAATGCGATACGACCAAAACGACTAAACTAAACTGTCTACTATACTGGTCGATTGAATAATTATTTTTCAAATCATCCAATTCAACAAAAAAAGAATGTTATATATAATTTAGTAGACAGAGCTTTTTTATTATCAGATATACGATATCACACAACGAATTTAAATATTGTAAAAAATCTACTTATCGACAATAACTACAACATCAAATTTATTAAACAAAATATTCACTTCCGTCTAAATAACTTAAAATTTAAAAGTAATATTCAATCTACTGCTAGAATTAAACGTCTTGCCTATTTACCATTACCTTTTTCTCAGAATTTCGAAAAATGATCTCACATATTAAGGTCTTTTAATATTCAAACTCTACCATTATTTCAAAAAAGTTTGAATTCAATTATTAAACTGGGTAAAGATGGTATAAAAGTTTTGAACAGATGAATGTTGTTTATAAATTAAATTGTAAAGACTGTCCTGCATCTTACATCGGTGAAACTAAACGTTTACTTAAAACGAGGATCAATGAACACAAAAAGAATAACAATACTGAATCAGTTATTAATCAACATATGGTTTTAAATAAACATGTGTTTAATTGGGATGGTGTTAAAATTGTCGATAGGGAGATCAATTATAAAAAGCGTCTGATTTCAGAAATGTTACACATTAAACTTGATGTAAATAATATTTATAAGAAAGACGATATTAGATTTTTGAATAGTTCTTATTTCCTGGTTTTCAGAAATTTAAATGCCCGCTTGACGTATCGGTTATCCGATTATAAAAAAGGTATATTTTTTTCACCTTATATCTAAGTTTTTCAATATTGTTTGTGCGTTCTTTTAATTTGTTATTTGTGTGTTATCAATAAATAGCCTGAAGAGGTTGGCAGATACGCTAACGAAACGTCGCTAAGAACAAAACTTTTTGTTTTTTCTTTTCCTTCGTCTCCGTCAGATCGACAAATTTTCCTACTATATTTTGTTTTGTTTTATCTTAATGAGTATTAATATTTTGTGACAATGTGCTTTGCACATGTCAAGTAACGAGCTATCGAACCCACAACGAACACCTACCTACCCATATATAATTCCCTACACCTACCTACCCGCACAGTAAATAAGCCTTACCTACCCTCACAGACTAAAACCCTATCCCAAGCATAGCGCACATAAGCAGCCGAAGCACTAGGGTGGACCTGACGTTGAAGGCCCTGGACGAGCTCGGTCAGCATCAGGTAGGCTCCTCCGGGTTTAACATCGTCAAGCAGATGAAGCAAGGAGGCTATAAATAAGGAAGTCTCCAGAACCCTCCTTAGCTCCACAGAACAGCAGACTAGGCGAAGAGGCACCATCCGGGCGGAAGGCTATGAACCTCCAACGCCAACCAGTATGCAGATGTAAAGGAGCAACGTAATCAATACAAGTAGGCATTAAGAGGACCAGGAGCAAGGAAGAGGATATACAGCGGTATGTAAATACTACAGCTGTACCAGGAACAGTATAGAGCAGAATAACGTTAGGTTGCTATACGTAAACAACGTATATAGTAGACCTCTTTCACAAAAAATAAAATAAATACGCATACATACGTACATCTACGAAGCTCTAGACGAAGAGGCTATCAGTCACCGAGGTTGACGTCGTCGAGGAGAGGGGTGAGTATGTATCGCGTACAAGTACGTACTGCGCAGGCGCGCAGTACGATCGCGGCTCTCGAGCACGCTGAGAGTCAGATCTCTACGGACGGTCGACCCGACGACAACGAGACATTAGCGTGCGAGTCAGATCGAGTACCAGTGAGCAAAGCAAGAGAGAAAGAGAGAGAGAGAGAGAGAGAGAGAGAGAGAGAGAGAGAGTAGCAGCTTCCCGACCAAGTGTCCCGGATTCCTGTAAAGGTTGGTGAAATTACCTCTCTCTGCTGACGGTACCGCCGGGTACCGTATAAAGTGCGTGCGAGCATCCCGTTCCTTCCCGTCCTTCCCCTTCCCACCATACAGCGTATCCCGGTGTAACCGAAACCCGGCCACGTATCGGACCGGCGAGTTTGCAGCCGTTTTATATATTATTCGGCTAAGATATCCCGCGTGTTATCGTGAGTTCGTCGCATAATAACGCTGCTGGCGCCTACCCATTAATTATTGTTTAACTAGGAATAAACACCTTTTAAGTATTAATAAAATAACTGATCATTATTAACCTGCACCCTGATCCCCAGTGCAGCGTTACATTGGCGCCCAACGTGGTTGTTTTTAAGGGATCTTTTTGTTAAAGCGAAATAAATTAATAGTTCAGCATAAAATTAGCGTAAATAATAGTGTTTTTTTTTGTAGTAAAAAGCGAGTGAATAGAATTACTGTAAGCGTCGAAGCGCGACGCAAACAAGCGGCTATATTGCCTTTTCCTTTTCTTCAGGAAAGCTTGCACACACCGGAAGAAGTCTGTCGGCCATTTTGACGTCCATTCTCAGCAAGTAAATTGAGCACTTGCACGGAAATATAATTTTGTTTGTTCTTTTAAATAATTTTTGCACTGTTTTGGATATATTTGGTTATGAATAGTTGTTTTTTTGGGTACGCTGGGTTAAATTATGAATAAAAATAATTCATCTTGCCTCTCCTTCTAACCCATACAGCTATATTAACTAAGTATTAATAAATTTTTTTTTTAGTGGTTCTATAAAAGAATATTTTTTTTATTATTTTTCTTGTAAATTGTAGTACATATAAAATTGATAACCAATTTTGCAATTTTTAGTTATATTAATAACTCGAAGCTGCTTTAATCATTATTTATTGTTTTTTTCATAAGCATATTAATTTCCTTTAGCCATATATTACATATTAATGCTATTTAATGTTCCCTTTGCTATTATCACGTTCGGGTAGATTGTGTTTTTGCTTATATACAATTAACGCTGATTGAATTAACATATACATTTTGCTTTATTTATTTATCGTGAACATAATAAATAATAATAATTAAAATTTGTTGACCTGCTATACCCATTGCAACGAAAATTTAATTTCTCCCTAATTGCTCCCCGATAATAATAGTGAATGTATATAAATTATACTGCATAATTTTTGTTTGTTGTTGTTTTGCTGCCTGCCAAACCCAGTTTATATTTTATTTTTAAAAGCACAATTTGCACGTCTCTTGCACATATACCCCAATATTTGTTGATTTTAATCGTAATAACATTAAATATTTAATGACTATTTTGGTGTATACATAAAGCTGTATATATTATTTCCCAGAATAATAACGCTGCGCATAACATACAATAATAATTAATAATAAACAAATATATACACATTTTCTCGCTGTATTTATGCCCGTACTGCCCAGCTGATAATAAAGCAAGCTTGTTTATTTTTTTTTGTTTTTTTTTGTTGTTTGTGGATTGTTTAGTGAAAAGTGAATCTGATTTAATTAGCTTAGCTTGAAAATTATTTTTTTTTCTTTTCATTGGTAATTTTTTTTGACGTTTGCTTTGCGTGTGTTTAATTCACATTATATATTAAATTAAACAAGAGCTAAGAAATTTCACTGCAATCGAGCTAAAAAGAGCTATTAATATTAATATTTATTTAATTATTAATATAAATAAGCTACAGTAAATTAATCAAAATGTCTCACAACGGTGATGATCTTGATTTAATTTTGGGAGAAGAGTTATCGGTGTTACAACCAGCAGTAGGTGCCGGTGTAATAAGACGCAGCATAAATAATACCAGTGACGGTAGAATTTCGGTATACGCGAGTAAAATTGGAATAAACATAGACGCGCATAGCAAAATTATTAGAGATAGGTTAGCTAGGTACCAAATTAGACGTAATTTCGGACCATCGTCTGCTGATTGGAATGCAGCAGTAGACGAGGCTAACCCGACCATTGAAACAGACTTGTCCCTAACGCAATCAGAAAGAGCGAATATCCCCAATATCGCTATAGATACAGCTCCAGCAAGAAGTAGTAAAGCAAGACGAATGCTTTATATTCGACTGCCAACGGAACAATCAAGAGGACAATACCGAGATCCAATCTCCATAAGTAATGAGAATTTGTTGGCATTACCGGAAATGGAATGCGGATCGGAAATGTAATCGGCTGTAAGGGAAAACAGCAACGCGATGGAAGATATGCAGCGGTTAAATAATGAAAATTTAAGGATAATTAGCGCAGCTAATCGTCCTCAAGCACAGTCTACAGCATATAGATTGAGTCCACCGTCACCAGTATGCAATAATTCGATGCTGGAATTAACGCACACAATACCAAGCTTAACAACGACACAGTTAAGCATAAATTTAACCTCTTATTATCCCATTCACACATTAGCCCCTTCATCTCCCACAAACCCAAACCTTATCGATAATCCATTTACCCAATATACAGCTCCAGTTATCACATACAGTACCAATATTTATACAGATACCTGACCTAGATCTACCCAATCAATCCAACCATCAGCTTTTCGTCCAATAAGCACAACCTCCTTTTCCCCTATTGCACTCGTACCTAGACCAGTAAGCCGAGAGGATGCGCCACCGTACAGCAATGCAGAACCCGAAATAGCGACCCAAGAGAGAAGAGTCAATCAGGCACACGGAAACAGACATAACCCCAGAAGCAGCACACAATTGAGCAATGTAGATAGGAATGTACAGAGTGTCCATTGGGAAGACGATGGAGTTACAGAACCCAACGTTCCAAAAGAGAAGACGCAAAATAATGACAAAGAGCTCGAAAATAAATATGATGAACAATTCCGACGATTGAAACAGCAAATACAGCAAATACAGCAGTTA
Source organism: Theocolax elegans (assembly GCA_026168455.1). Lineage (NCBI taxonomy): Eukaryota > Metazoa > Arthropoda > Insecta > Hymenoptera > Cerocephalidae > Theocolax > Theocolax elegans. The sequence goes on along the minus strand of JANSJX010000009.1, from coordinate 545,930 downwards.
TACAGCAAACTAATCGAAATAAACCGCATTCAGCAAAGTAACCAGCAGCAAAATAGATAGCATAGCAGTTAACCAGTGCATCAGAAGAATAATGAAACGTACTCAATCCCAAATAACCCACACATACAGACGCAGCAAAGCACGTTTAACCCAGCATTCAGGTATAGCCGTTCGTACGAAACAAGCTTAGAACATGCTACCTTAATAAGAGAAAAAAGGACAGCACAAATATTCTCACGCCACCATATCCAATTCAAAGGAGCGAAAAAGAATAATCCGGAGACATTCTTATCAAATCTTGAGGAATGTAGAGAAAGTTATGGTCTCTCGACTCAGGATATATTTAAAGCTTTACCATCAGTCTTAGATGACGAAGCATGGGAATGGTTTAGACGTGAGAAAAGCAGCTGGAAAGACTATTTAGATTTTGTAGATGCACTGAGACTATAATATGGAACAGAGGAAAGGCAGAGCGAGCTTAGACAAGCTATTGAAAATCGCACACAAGGACCGAACGAGGATATTTCCACATGCCTCACTAAGCTAAGAGGCATGCTAGACCAAGTCAAGCCAACAATACCTCAATCCGAGCAGCTGGATAGAGCGTATCGGAACCTGCACCCTAGCTATAGAACTAAAATCGAAAGACACCATTTCGATAATTTTATACAGCTGCAGCGACTTGGTAAAAAGGAGGAAGCAAGACGTTTAATGGATGAAACGTACAAACCTCCACCAGCCATTCAAAATTACGGCCTAGCAAAGTATGCATATGTTGATCCTATGCAAACAAAAACACGCAAATTAGCAGCAGTTTCCTCAGAGCAAAGCGAAAATAATGTAGTACCCCCAAAGTCTATAGCATCCATAGCCACTAACCCACAAAAGAAAATATAGCACCAGTACCCATGGAAGCCAAACAGTCCTCAAGCAGCAAGAAAATATACAGCACCTCACAAGCAAGAGTCTAAGCAGCAGTACAGCGAAGCTGTAAAGAATAACAGAAATAGCAAATATTGGCAGCGAACACAAGGAAGTGAGCCAAGGGCTTAATCACCGAAAAAGCAGGAACTCAAGCTAAATAAATTCAGCACACCAAATTACGGAGAGCAAAAGCCAATTCACCCAAGGAAATTCAAAGAACCTAGCTATAAGTGTAATAAACTTGGGCATTGAATAGCAGAATGTCCAGAACCTGCAACATGTCGTAATTGCGGTGCTCAAGATACAAATTACGCAAACTGCAGCTGCAATAAGAACAGAAGCCAGGAAAACTACAGCCAGAGAAAATAGAGACCCGTATTTTCTCACCCTCACACCTAAAAGGGTCAATACCCTCCCACGTAGCAGCAAATAATTCCCTAATACAGCAAATATCCGGCATCGATCCACGTCATTTATTTAACATAGAGTTGAATGGACAAAAACTTACAGCTTTACTTGACGATGGGTCAGTACACTCATTCATTGGGCGAGGAATGAGTAGAGTATTACAGCACAAATTGCGGAAATACAGCAATTCAGCCGTTAAAGTAGCAGATGGTACAGCAGTTCCAATACAAGGTATAATAGATGTAACCATTGAAATAGATGGTGAAACTATTATAATGCCCTTCCAAGTAGCAGACGGCTTACATTACGATTGCATATTAGATATCGACTTAAGCGTATAGCGAACATGAAAATATGTTACGAAAATGATACGTGGTGGATTGTGTAACAATGAGACTCATTTGCTACAAAAAAAAAAAGGAACGGGCGTCAGGTCTTGAACCCGAGCCCCTTCGGATCCGAAGGCGTTCACGCTACCACTGCGCTACGCCCGCAATTGGTCGTAGCTGTACTTTTCCATGTCTTCTGCCTACGCGCGCCATATGCCAAGTGCCGATTCTTGCGCTGGCCGCGTCGGTACTACAGAGCCCTAAGTGACGGGGATCTGTACTCATACAGATCCACCACGTCACAACTGATAAAGGTATCATTCATCATTTTTATCCTTATGGCAAGGACCCGAGTTGCTTACCCGCCCTAGCAAGCACAGGAGGATTGAAACGAGCTACAGCGGAACAAGAAAGGAGATTACAGCAGCTATTAAACGAAATGATTCCCCCAACACCAAAAACGCTAGGTGTAACTAACCTAGATTCCCATAAAATCGATGTGCAGGGTGCCGAACCTATTCGTCAACGAAACCGTCGTTATTCGCCGAGGATGTTGCAGGCTGGATACGAGGAAATCGACAGGATGCTAAAGGAAAGTATCATAGAACCTTCAGAAAGCCCGTGGTGCTTATAGTTCCGAAAGCAAACAGAAAATACCGCTTTTGTATAGATTTCCGGCAGGTTAATGCTGTTACCAAGAAAATAGCGTACCCTATGCGAAATATGGACGACATTCTCGATCAGCTGAGAGAAAGTCGTTACATTAGTAAGCTTGATTTATCACAAGCTTACCACCAAGTCCCTCTAGCACCAGAAAGCCGCGAAATTACAGCCTTTTCACTTCCGGGTAAAGGATTATTTCAGTTTACCCGAGTCCCCTACGGCCTATTGAATGCACCTGCAATTTTCCAGAAATTGATGGACAAGCTTATAAAGCCAGAATAGGAGCCAAACGTATTCGCACATCTGGACGATATAATTATTACAGCCAAAACCTTTGAGGAACACCTAAAATGGTTAAGAATAGTGCTAACCGCCCTCAAAAAGGTAAACTTGCAAATTAATAGAGAAAAGTCCGAATTCTGTTGCGCGGAAGTAACTTATCTAGGATACATTGTTAATGAGGATGGCCTCAAAACAAATGTAGATAAGATACGACCGATACTAGAGTATCCAGCCCCAACCAATTTAAAGCAACTCAGACGCTTTACTGGCTTAATTGGTTGGTATTCAAGATTTATCGGGAAATTTGCCGAATACAGAGCACCGTTAAATTATTTAACGCGAAAGGATGTCAGATGACAATGGCATCAGGAACAGCAGGATGCATTCGAGAAAATGAAGCTAGCACTTACCCAAGCCCCTGTTTTAGCCTGCCCCGATTTTTCCCTCCCCTTTACCCTCCGAACCGATACTAGCGACTATGCTATAGCCGGTGTGCTTACCTAAGAAATAAATGGTGAAGAACACCCTATATATTACGTTAGCCGTAGACTAAGTAAAGCGGAACGTAATTATACGGTGACAGAGAAGGAGTGTTTAGCCGTTTTGTGGTCTATTAAAAGACTTAAAGGTTACCTTCAAGGCGAAGAGTTTACCGTGGTAGCAGACCACCATAGCCTTCTCTAACTTCATAATATCAAGGATCCAACAGGCAGATTGGCTCGATGGAACACAATCCTGCAAAATTATAAATTTAAGTTTGTGCACAAGAAAGGATCATATCACAAAGTACCTGACGCACTCTGGAGAGCATACGAAGATACAGCATTAGCAGCTACAGTCACAATTAATACAAGCGATCTTGGTACCAAATGAAAATCCAAGCAGTAATAAAATCTGCCCAAAAATACCCTGATTTATGTATAAAAGACAACCTTTTATACGCACACCATCCCAATCCCCTCGTAGACCCGTTAGTCCCCGACCTAGATGATTGGAAACTAATTCTGCCAGCAGTTGATAGAGAGAAAACTCTTTATGAAGCGCACTACATCCCGCAAGCAGGTCATTTGGGAAATGACAAAACATATGCACGGTTAACCACCTACTACTACTAGCCAGGTATATACTGTGATACTTGCAATTATGTAAGAGCTTGTCAAGAGTGTCAAGCCCATAAGAGCAATCAGCAGGCTCCAGCAGGAATAATGGAAGGCAAGAACATAGATGGACCTTGGACAGCAGTCGACATAATGGGACCGAAACCACCATCAAAGCAAGGTTTCAGGTACATAATTGTCTTTGAGGACTTATTTACCCTTTATGTCGAAATGAAAGCGTTAAGACGAGCCGACGCAAAAAGCGTACTCCAAGCGTTCGATGAGTTAGTCATTAACCGATGGGGTTGTTCCAAATACCTAATTTCGGACAATGGGACAGAATTTGTAAATCGCCAAGTTGCAGAGAAATTACAGCAGTACGGATTTATACAATCATTAATTCCGCCCTATTTTGCACAAGCTAGACTGTAGAAAGGGTAAATAGAAATTTAAAACCGATGATAAACAGCATCATTCAGGAAGATCATCGCGAGTGTCTACAACTAAATACAGCCCAGCATTTTCAAACTTTGGCAGAAATCCTATACCAACAGCTCTTATACGAAAGCACCTAGTGTCCTCAGACCCCCCTCCAGCACCAAATACAGCAGCATGGATCGAAAGATTAGATAGACTTCCAGCAATATATGATCTTGTTAGAAGACATATAAACACGGCAGTGGCTAGACAAGCTAGACCCTACAATAAAGGACGTAGTCTAGTACAATATCAAGTTGGCGATCGAGTATGTCGACGCAATAGGGTATTATCCTCAAAAGATAATCACTTTACAGCAAAGATGACACCAATCAACATAGGCTCCGCGAGAGTAGTAGAAGTAGTTTCAGCAAATTATTATATAGTAGCAGACGAAGATACTAAGCAAAGAGTCAAAGTCTATGTAAATGATCTAAAGTGTTATATCCCTCCTAGAAACATTATCCCACCTACAATTCATGCTCTCCCTTCGCAACGCCCGGTAGCACAAAAGATACAACAAAACAACCCAAGTAGTAATAACCCACCTCGAAAACGAGGTAAACCCAGAAAGATCAAATAAATTTTTTTTCTTTTTCTTTTTTCCCTGTTACATTGTTAAGTCAAAGTTTAAGTCTTATGAACCCACATTTGCAATATTCCCAAACAAATAAGGGTGGTGATCATAAAGCAGTGCAAATAAGCGAATAATTTTAACTATATGTAAATATTCAAGGAAACGATAATTGAAACAGAAGAGTTCAAAATGAAGAACTCACAAGTAGCAGAAGGCAATAATTCACCACACCTTATTAAAATTCTTTTTCTTACTTTATATTATTTCATGTTTTATTTACTTTTGTTATTTTTCTATATTCCCCAAATTTATATATTAATTCATATAATTAATTAATATTAATTTATTAATTTATTTAACAGTATGAGTATGATTGCCAGCATGTAAGTATGAGGTATGAGAGTATCGCGAGTAGGGATAAAGCTCTCAAACAATTGCGAATATTCTATATTATTATTTTATATTTTATGTATTGGGACCAGTCGTCGTTATATTAATATTAATTTTATTTTATTTCAAAGCAGTTAAATTAATTATACACAATACAGCGCGTATACATACACAGATTTCCAGCCAAGCAGCTAGTCAAGCAGACTATACACTTATACCCCGTACCAATAGCACCGGATATTTAAATATTCATTAAGTAAGCAAGCGTAATTACCCCCACTAACTTTAGCATTATTATAAGTATAGGAAATTGTAATCAGAATAGTAATTAGCAGCATATTTTTTTTGTCTTAATTTAGCATTCCTGTTATCATTTTATTGAAATTACGACTTCCGACTCTCTGCTGACGGTATTGCCGGGTACCGTATAAAGTGCGTGCGAGCATTCCGTTTCTTCCCGTCCTTTTCCTTCCCACCATACAGCGTATCCCGGTGTAACCGAAACCTGGTCACGTATCGGACCGGCGAGTGTGCAGCCGCTTTATATATTGTTCGGCTAAGATAACCCTCGTGTTATCGTGAGTTCGTCGCGTAATAACGCTGCTGGCGCCCACCCATTAATTATTGTTTAACTAGGAATAAACACCTTTTAAGTATTAATAAAATAACTGATCATTATTAACCTGCACCCTGATCCCCAGTGCAGCGTTACAATTTAATATTCTATTTTTCATAATCTACAAATTTTAATACTACAAATTATTAACACACATAAAAAAACATCCAAAATAAACAAATACACAAATAAATATTATTATAATAAATATAATTTAATAATATAATGTAATATATAATAATAATATAAAAAATAGTAATATAATATAATATAATATAATAATAACAAATATACTTACCCATTATTCATCCGATATTGCGGTCCATCATTTAATTTAGAAATATGCAGAAGAAACAAATTTTGAAGTGTAACCACTGAGTTTGAATAGCAAAAACTCTTTAAAATAAAAGTTTAAAATATTTAAATGATTATATTCTGATAAAATTTTATATAAATAATATCTGTATGGGAAATTCCATACCAAATCAGCAAATGAAAATTTCAAAATTATTGATATTCTGCTAAACAACTCCTTTTTGAATCTAGAATCTAGAAATAAAATTTTAGATGCTTTACTTAGATATGACAAAAGTTATTAATACCAAAAACACGTATTTTGCTGTTTTGCACTTATATGACCAATTTTCATGACTTTATAACTCAAAATATATGCATCCTACAAAAGAAATGATACATACCTATTGAAAATTATATTAAGATTTGAATGAAATTTTAATTATAAACATTAATTGAATATTATTGCATTATTACTGACCGTCAGTCACTAAAAAATCGGTTATTTTGATTTTTTATTCAAGTTTCATCACTGATATACGCAACACAGTGGCGCCAGATATCGACGATTTTCGGTTGTATATTCGTTATGTACATCGGGTGTCCATGCCTGAAAATTTTTTCAGTATATTGATAATTAGTAAAATGATAATTTTAAATTTACTTACGCATGTGCCCTTGCAAGTTTGAATGAAAATGAAAACAAAACAATGATAACAAATATTTTTTATTAATTTATTAATTAATCTCCTCTGATCACTTTTTTTAATCGTGAAGTTGAAATTAAGATGGTCAAACATCAAAATTTAATTTTATTATTCTCGTTTATATAGATTGTATAAATACTTCATTACGAGCAGTTTACTGTAAAATGCATATGAAAAATCTATTTCGAGGAAAATATATTAATTGTAAAAATTACAGTAATAGATATCATTGCCGGTGCGAGCGCGAAGCGTAAGCTGCATTCGGTCGTGCCTTATATGTTTTTATTCTCAGGCTATACCTGAGAATAGAAACTAGCGCGCGAGGCGCGCAGGTGATTGGCGCGCGGCTGCGCGCAAGGGGGCCCGCCCCCCTAGTTTACATTGAAACTTTTTCACATAAATATTTATAAAAGTCCATACATTTTTTCTAACTAAATTATGGAAATGTAGTTTTTAAAATAAAATTGATTAAAAAGTGTATTTTTTAATATGCCAAATATTGAGAATTGAACAATATTGTATTCGTACATTTTGAGTGGGTATCACTCAAATCTGTTTAGAGCTTAATTGTGAATTATTATTTTATTGCCGCCAAGTTGGCTATTTTGTAAATACGCATGCGCATACGCATTTTATTACAAGATAAATGTACCAAATTGGTTTTTTATTTTTTTACTAAATTCACTATTTAAAATATGCAAATTTTAGCAAGGATGTAGTTTAAATGAGCTTAGATGCAGTTTTTGGCGTTCGAATGGTACGGATACATTGTTTACTGTTATTGATTTACCTGAGATTTACAGGGTTAGGTCGTCATAATGTAATTACATAATGGTCCTATATCTAGATATACAGCTTGGAATCAGCTTAAGTTATGGCATTATTTTTAATTGCTCAGGAACAGTTATGTAGCATTATCTTGAAATGTATTAATCCTACATAAAAACTTTGTATGGACGAAATGTTTGTCATGTTTTTTACTATCTCTTATGATGTATATTATATTTTGTAATATTGGGCAAAAATCCCGAGCTTTGAGAAAATTAATACAAGTTAAATTGTTGCTTTACAAAGCTTTTTGCATGCCTTGCATCGCAATGCAAGGCGCGGAGGAGCTCTAGATCGAACGCGTCGTGAAGTGGCGAGTCACGGAGGCCTTAAGGCCGCACGTGGCGAGTTAGTTTATTTATCCTGACACAAATAGTATGTGGGGCATAAATGGTAAGTGAACAACTTTAAATATTTATGAATATTTTGTACATAATTGGTAATTCGATGATTAATCTATTGCAGAAAATGGAGAAAAATGTTTGAAACGAAAGTAGATCAATATAAGCAAATGATGGATCCAAATACTGACCAAGAAAATCCAGTTAACAATCACAATCTAGTAAGCAAGAAGAAAAATAAAGAGAAAATTACAAATGCTGTACAAGAAAACAGTGACCATGAAGAGCAGTTAATTTTTGAAGTTATGCGACTACCTGCACTCTGGGATATAACTGTTCCATTTCTCGAAGGAGGAAAAGTTATGAAAAAGAAATTGTGGACGGTTTCAAAGTCAATGAAAGGTATTAAACTTGAAAACAGTGTTTTTATAGTTTTGTTAATGGTTTTAAAATTCTGAACTATTACTTTACAGGCTTATTTACTCACGATGGAACACAAAAAAATTCAAATCTTTAAAAGATACATATAGTAAAATGATTCAAGATGAAAAGTGTCCTAGTAGTTCAGGTCGCCTTGTACAAGTCATCTTGTAACAAATGCCCTCATTACAATACGATGGAAGTCTTGGGAACTCAGTTGAATTCTAGGCCGTAAGTACACAACTAAATATTTATATATGTACATGTTTTGTCGAGAACTCGTCCACATGGCGAACATCGTGATTTTATTTCAATTAAAGGTTTAAATAAATAGAATAATTAATGGGAAAAGCCATCGGCATAAAACCCAATTTATTGTTGAAAACAAACTTACAGTGGAAAATGAAAATAAATTTATATTGAAAAGGTGTGCATTGCTTGTGTGTTTATGTGTGTGTATCTGCTGAGTAAAATGATACAGAGTAACGTGGTGTTACTCCACGGGTCTCGTCGACCGCGTGGTTGCAACGCTATGGTCGCGCGGATGTCCTGGCGCTGGGGCCGAAAGACAAATTCACTGTTAGATGGTAGCTAAAGTGCGTACTTAAGTTCGTGTATGATATTCATGCACACGAAACAACATATCGAAAGAAAAAGAAAAACACTACAATGAACGATTAAACTGATTAACACGAGTGACAATAAAAGGAGTCTTTAATTGTATGAGGTTTTAATCTGCACTAACTAATGCGCGGAATCTTTTTTGGACACTCGTACGCGTTCTCCCCACGTAGGATCCCGCACTTCAACCGGAAGAAAAAGGAGGACCAATAGCGCGTTCCGGGCGCTCGCGCGCATTCTTCCCACGTAGGAACTTCACTATAACCCGAAGAAATAAGGGGAATCAATGACGAGCTCTGGAATACTTAATTTTTCCATTTAATTGAAATTTTAACTGAATATTCTTGAAAGAAATTTGTTTAAATGGCCCTACCTTGGCTAAATTTGGTAAAACAGTTTGTATTTTTGCTACAAAAGTTTTACATACTACAAAAGTTTTAGATCAGTTAGCACGAAACAAATTTTGTTGTTCAAAAAATTAATTAATGAAATCTATTGCTTGTTGAACTACAGGTAATTTAGATGTAGGTTACAGCAAAGAAATTGCAAAAAAGGATTTCGATGAAGATGAAGGCACAGAATGTGAATTCGAAACACCAAATAAGCAAAGAGGGAAAAAAAAGGAAAACTCTTGAAAAAGGGAGAATTTGCTATTTTGGTTTTATAAGATAGCAGAAGCTATAAGGGGATCTTCAAGAGACATAATTTAGCCACCTCCATCTGTACTCGATTAAATTGATTCATGTCTGAATATTATACGCTGTCGTTTGCGTAAAATACTAGAAAGACAAATGTCTACAGCTCTTAATAATTTGTCCATTATTACTATTTATTATTCATTTCAAATTTTACAAAAAATACCAAGACTAGGTTGTTCAATGATTGTTTTCATTGCTCAATATGTCATTTGCACAATTTAATATTTTAATAATAAAAATTATTTACATACTTAAAAAAAATAATTATTTGGTTTTGATATGTGCACATATACACACGCATATATATGTTTACTATATACAATACACTATATAAAAATACATGCAATAAAGGCTGCTTGTAACTTATAAATAAATTATATGTTATAACTCATAATATTTAAGCACAACTATCGTACTGCCAAGGAATAGTACCTTCACTGTTAAAGTAAACAAAAACTTCATCCCTCATGTTAATACCATTGCGGCTACTTGTATTTGTTCCTAATTTTCTGATATCTTGAATCGACCACTGGTTTGTTAATTCTAGTTATTGTCCAGGGATTATCTCTTTTTTCAATATGTATCAACCAACTGAACAGGTACATATTCTTGCTAAAATTTCAAACGTATTTTCGATGGTACGTCTTGCACGACTGAGCCGATAATTATAAAATTCTCTTTCTGGAGTCAAGCTTTTCTCAGGATACGGTCCGAGTAAAAAGTTTGTTAGAGGGAAACTTTCATCTCCTAATAAACAATATAGTAAATCTGGGCCGCCCGATAATATTGATGTTCTCTTTGGCAGATTCATTTGACTAAAAAAAAATTTTTGTCTAAATACTGAATTCTTGAATACTGCACTCTCACTTCCTCTACCGCATGCTCCAATATTAGCAAATGTGAAAAGGTAATTAATGTTACAAATAACAAGAAGAACGATACTGTGTAAGCCATTATAATTGTAAAATAATGAGCCAGTATTATTAGGACACTGAAACAATTATCGTTGACTTTCAAATAATACTTTAGTAAATTATATTTATAATACATTGTGACAATGTGCTTTGCACATGTCAAAGTGGCAACTAGCGAGCCCCCGGCGAATACCTACCTATTCGTACAAGCTATACGAGTCCCTAGATAAACCTACCTACCCATGTACATTGAGCCAAGCTACCTACCCGCACATTATCTAAATACTATCTACCCTCACAGACTAATATTCCAATCCCAAGCACGGCACATAAACACTAAGGTGGTCCTGACGTTGAGGACCTTGGGCGAGCTCAGATCACATCAGGTGGGCTCCTCCGGGTCTGACACTGCAGGCAGGATATACTAAGGGAGGCGATAACCAGGAAGCCTCGAGGACCTTCCGTAGCCTCACAGGACAGCAGTCAAGGCAAAGAGGCAGTACTCAGGAAATAAGCTGGAGAACCTCCAACGCCAACCAGGAAGCAGCTGTAAAGGATCAATATAATTAGTACAAGTACGCAGCAAGAGGATGAGGAACAAGGAAGAGGATATACAGCTGTATCCAAGGGACAAAGATAAAGGAAATACACGTACAGCTGTATGCAAACACTACAGCTGTACAAGCAACAGTATAGAGCAGAGTGAGGTTAGGTTGCTATACGTAAACAACGTGTATAGCAGATCTTTAACAGTATATAAATGAATACGCATACTTGCGTAATCCCCACGACAAAGTATTTACCTGGAGCTGTAGACGGAGCGGCTATCAGTCACCAAGTTTGACGTCGTCGAGGAGAGAGGGGTGACTCGTCTCCCAGCAGCGATGTAGCGGCGAGTGAGCTTCGTGCCTGAAACTCACACCGTCCCAAATAGTTGACGACAGACAAGATAGAACGAATCAATAGTTACCTGGGAAGAAGTATACAGCATCTCCAAGACGTGAACTACAACACGTCAACCTACACTTACAGCACATGTGCACCGCTACAGCCTGAATACAGCAGTAATCGACTCGCTTGCTCGATGCAGGCGCGCGGTACGATTGCGGCTCTCAAGCACGCCGAGAGGCAGAGCTCTACGGGCCGTGAGATCGACCGTACATAAAGGCATACCAAAAACCCATAGCGATTTGCGAGCGAGTCAGAGTGCAAGAGTGCAAATAGCGTGTTCGAGGGACGAGGTCCGATCTTCAAGCGAAAGGTTGGTGTTTACTCTCGCTGATGACGGTACCGCCGAGTACTGGAATACGTGTGTGCGAGATCCTGGTCCCCTCCTTTCCCTTCCCTTCCCCTATAGCGAACCCGGTTAGCGGCAATGGAGTAAATCTCCGACGTGTTGACAGCCGCGAGTTGTCTCGTTTTTCGTCGCGTAAACGCGACTGGCGCCCACCCGGTAATACCCGGTATTAGCGTTTAATTAGTTTAATAAATCTTTTAACAAAATCTTACGACATCTATTATTCACGTGCACCCTGATCCCCAGTGCACCGTGACGTCATATACCTGTATAACAACTTGTTTCGCATCAATCGCTCCAATATAATTCTTGAAATTCCCCATATCTTCAAAATCTTTTGCAATAGTTAATCAAGCTTGTGCATTTAATTCTGATGGCATGAGACTATACAGACCATCCTGTATAACAGTGCATGTTTCGGATATATCAAGCTGGAATGATCAATTGAGCGTAATTAAAAAAAATAGTCAGAAGTTTATAACTACTTTTTAGCTAATTTATTGCCAATTCCAATAATTTATATCTCTGCCCGATCGAATTTTAACAACTGTACATGCTATAAGTATTAAGCTGGCTTATCCCGTTTATTGCTCGGAAACTTACCAACGAAAATTTACGCTCTGTGGCTCCAAATTTTTAGCTCTACCAGTTCTACAAGATGGTACTTCGCCGTTTCGTGAAATATTAAAAATTCACCCGAAACAATCCTCGAAACGTAAAAATCTTCTACCAAATCGTCAAAAATGTATAAATAGACATTTTATCGGTTGAGAACAATAACCTGACGTAAAATAGAATTTATTGCCAAGTCAGATCTTTCTCAACCCTTACGCAGCCTGAAATAACCCCTACTCCACGTTTGCTAGCGTATTAAAAACTCCTAACTATGTTTTTTTGATATACGCTTAGTTGACAACTCCAGCTTAATATAGCCCTAACTGGTTGACTAAAATTTTCTTTATAAAGACGGTGCCCAATAATACACATAAGTTCTTCAAACTGAGTTGTTGTAATTCAAAAGTAATTCATGATCTTAAATCATTTCGTTGCAAAACTGAAAATACACTTTTATAGCATCTATGCAATTCTCTCTTTTGAAATACTTTATCAACCCAGAAACGTATCTGTGCACAACCTTTTATTGAGTTTCTTCCATCAAAGCTAAAAATGCAGCTACAGCTGCTGCACTGATATTAGCTTTTCTTTGATTTTCTTTCTTTATAATTGTTACACACTGTTTCATCTATTAATATTGTTTTTAATTGTTCATTATGTATTAATTATCAAATATAAACAATGTAAAACCAGCCCTCGAGCGTCTCAGCGTCTGCATGAAAAGGCAAGAAATGAAAATTTGTTTGAGCATTTCAGCGTTTTGATCAGTGACAACCACAGAAGTAGAAAATCACATATAGGGGATGTTCCTTCCAATATTTCGGCGTCTCTATGTTTACGTAAAATGGCACCTTTAGATTTATGAGGGAAGCAGATTGTTAGAATGGTTGAAAGTGAGGCCTGAGTTAGAATGGAAAAAGGTGTTCAAGGTATTAAGGGATATAGGAACCGCAAGTGTCAATACCTCTTTGCTCTAAATTAGCGTGGCTCTCGATATTTGGAGAAGACTCGCGTCTCTATTTTTGGATAATATGTCGGAGTCTGTGGCAGGAATTAGTATAAGAGTCTATCTATTTATATGCCTCCATATTTGTCTCTCTGGCCATGTCCGATCATCGAGCTATATATGTATATATCTGTCCATTTATCTCTGTTGTTACATACGAGGGATAAGATATTATTCAATATACATTGACTCTTAGCCATCACACATTATAATTACTTATACACAAGTTCAGCCATCATATTTAATCAGCGTTAATTATTTAAATCACCAAATAACAGTAATCCCATTGAAATACATATTTTCTCCATAAAATTGCGACGCGCAATAATTGCACGCGCTATTTAATCATTTAGCATAATAATTATTAAATTAATAATTATAATTAATCATTAGGTTAAAGACTCGTAGTATAGTAAGATAGCTTCGCGACTAACAGGCGTCGTAAAACGCGAGTTCAACGACAACGATATAAATAGCCAAGGGTCATTGACCGCTCCCCCACTACTGCACCTACTAGCCAGTACATTGACCTCGTTCGGAGTGGGGCAACGGCGTTCTGCGCATGCTCGCTCTCGCAGATTGGGTATATAAGGCGCGCCGAGAACCGCTGTAACCAGTCTGGATCAGGGAGCCGAAGGAAGCTGGTCGTGAGCACACGGTCAGACTGAATCTTGTACCTGGTGCAGGCGCCCGTAGATGCGAACGTGAGCACACGTCCGTAAATCAAACCTACCGTACCGTATCCTCGTGAGCACACATGGCTTATCCCGACCGTATCCTCGTGAGCACACATGGTTTATCCCGACCGTATCTTCGTGAGCACACGTAGATTATCCCGACCATATCTTCGTGAGCACACGTAGATTATCCCGACCGTATACTCGTGAGCACACGTGGATTATCCCGAACCGTATTTCCGTGTGAACACACACGATAACCATTAGTTGCGTCCGTTTAGGAAACTAGTTATAAGATAGCATTGTAATGTTTGTAAGTCGCGTAGTACTAAGTATTGCTTATTTATTTGATTCTAGATTTACGTTAGATTTAAGTTCGCATCCCAATCAGCAAGGGAAACGGCGATTTCATTTATTTTACTGTTGTACACAACTTAGCTTTACAAATATATATATATATATATAGTTAGACTTTTACAATTAAATTACGGTGTAATTATTTCAATTTCCTTCCTGACCGAATCCTGGAATCTGAGCAAGACCCCGGCGAAGATTCACTCCGTTATAAAATAAGATTATGCTACCGTTTTAGAAATAAATAATGGAATTATAAAGAACTTATATTACTCAAGTTACTAATACATAATTTGGTGTATACAACGAAATATTTTAGTATACAAAATTTTATTTATTAATCTTAGTTTATACATCTAACAGATACCTGAGATCGTCTCTATCTTGAGTCAAATTAATAACTCGACATTTTGTATTTTGCTCGCCAGTTGAAATAGCTGGTATTAATGGATTTCCATCTGGATGAAGTACACACGTATTCCATGGTACTGTAAACTCTATATAGTACCTGTAAAATATTGAATATATGTAAACAGTAATTTTTTTTCTTATAACATATTATTGGTTTCGTATATTCTTCTAGTGTTTAGGAATACATTTTTGACGTCTAATCTTTATATGCAGTTTAGCATTAATGTAAAGTAAACATTATATTTTCTGTATATGTTACAGAGTTATGGGAGCGTTAATAATTACATAATAAATTTATATAATAGAGTTTTTTAATTATGATTTTAAGTACACGCGGGTGAAACAACTGTTCTAAATTTGAAAAATAGAGCATTACATTTTCAAGTAGTTAAACGATTATTGGGGAATTAATTCAGTTTAAATTAATAAAATACAATGGGTATTTTTTAAAAAACGTATGACGTTTTATCTGGTTTCGCGAACATTTTTAGCTACCAGAATTCTTTAAGAACAAAGCCACTATTACTATAAATATACAAACACTATAATACGTATAAAAAACCAAAAATTTTGTTTTAAATTTCCCAGTTTTTAAAGGAATTACAAAATAATCTTCAGTAAAAATGTATTATAAATATTTGTTTATAACAGTAAATATATGTAATTTAGTTAAATAATCTGTTATAAATGAATTAAACATTTAATAGCTGTAACGGTGTGGATTTTGGGGAATACAAGACCCGAATCAACCCGATCCTGTACAATGCCGGCAGCAACATCAAACACGTGGTTTGCTTTTGAGATCGTGTGTTGGGCCTTACGCGATTGGCCAACTAAGGTAAACATCAAAGAGGGTCATGTCGTAGGATCGTATATCTCGCAAAATTAATTAATTAAATAAAAAATAAATAAACAATCTAATAATAATAATCTTTGAGTATCGTTGAGAACCTCCGAGATCTGCGTAAAAGAAACGATCAAAATCCGATGATTGGTAATCGATCGATAGACACCCGATCTCCTCGATCTCGCGGCTTCGAATGGCGCTGTAGTCAGGTGTCGATTTCTACGATAAACATACTTAAAACATAAATTATAAATTTTGCAGCTACATAGAGCTGTTGAAAGATACTTTCCCCCCTAGCTATGACTAAACTTAAAGTAATTATAATATTACTCTTGGCAGCAAATGTTTATTTTTTTAAAAAAATGTGAAATACGTTGCGTGTAGAATTACAATTCATTGAATATGAGACGTATTTCACATTTTTTAAAAAAAATAAACATTTGCTGCCAAGAGTAATATTATAATTACCTTAAGTTTAGTCATAGCTAGGGGGGAAAGTATCTTTTAACAGCTCTATGTAGCTGTAAAATTTATAATTTATGTTTTAAGTACGTTTATCGTAGAAATCGACACCTGACTACAGCGCCATTCGAAGCCGCGAGATTGAGCGGCTTTTGATGGAGGCTACGGGTCCGACATCCCCTTAAGCCGGTGGCTACGTCACATGCTGTGACGTCACATTTGGTGACGTATTACGTTCTAACGTAGCTCTGACATAGGAGCTGCTACCTATATCACGCATGTCGTTGTTACTCGGTGTGGGACCCGAACCACCGACCTATGTAACCGGACGGGATTTGACGCACGGGGGTAAAGAGAGGAACGATCTCTCACCTGAATCGTTTCAGGTAAAAAAAAACGCGAACGGAACACGCGGCTCCATACGTGGTTCACCACTTATTCTTGGTTGTCGAGTCATTGCTCGAACTCGCGCGAAAACAAGCCGGAAAGGTATCTGTAGAGATTCGATATCTCTCTGCCTCTCTGACTCTCATATAGGTAGTCGACTCGGCTTTCGTTACTTTTTTGTGCATTTTTGCATATGAACTTATATACAACATCATTTCATACGTTAGCTCGTAATGGTCGGAAAAGGGATTCATAAAAGTTTTTAGTGGATACTATTACTTTTGTTACACTCTGTACAATTATTTAAATATAAATTTTACGATTGAAATTTGATGAGCGGTGAGAGAATTGCCTAATGGAAAGATCGAAAAATAAAGACTTCAAGGTACACCATGTTGTCAAGTGATAAGGATGCAGAAGACCGTTGGTTCGATCCCGACATAGGGACATTGATTTCTTTTCTCGATCCTCTTTTAATTTAATTTTCAGACACCCTCTGGCAATATTTAAAACTTATTGATATGCAAGTAAGTTGCTAAAATGGAGAGTGCGCAATATTGAAAAATATTGAATAGATGCAAGTTAGTTCGTAAACACCGACTAAATTAATATACAAAATGTATCAAACTTTAGGTATAGACTGGAAATTCGCAGATAACAGAAAAAAAATTTGGTACTAGAATTTATTTGTTCAAACGTTATTCTAACCTCAAAAAGTATGATTTCAAGTTTTTTTCAACAACATCTGTCCTTACAGCTATTTAATTCAAAATCTATCAATTTTTACTATAGAACATTACGTGTAATATTCGTTGTTAATCCTGTCTAGAATTTATCTTTCTGGGTTAGAATTCCTCATCTTAAGGTCAAAGGTTCATAAACTATATGTCAATATTCATCTTGAAAAAACTGTAACTTTGTCCAATTAATTTGTCATTGAAAAGTATAAAAAAAGCTTGAATCAATACCTTTCTAATGGCCAGTAGCATGAAAAAAACTTTGTAATTCTTTAAATTATCATTATTTTTTACAGAGGTAAAGGCCAATTACATACAGCACATTAGAAAGGTATAGTGCTTCAAGCTTTTTTTTTAAATTTTTTAATGAAAAAATCAATTGGGGTGAAGTCATAATTTTTTCAAGGAGTATATTGATATATAGTGTATGAGAAATTGATCTTGAAATTTGGAATTTTAACCCTGAAAAACAAGTTTTAGACATAATTAACAACAGTTTTAAACATAATTAGCATGTAATACGTAGTAAAAGTTGATAGCTTTTGAATTAAATAGCTGTAAAGAAAGCTATTGATGAAAAAATTTGAAAAAAATCAGTTATTACGGTTAGAATAACTTTTGAACAAATAAATTCTCTTATCTAAAAAATTTTTCTCTTTACTGAAAGAAATTTCCAGTCTGTACCTAAAATTTAGTACTTTTTAAAATTTTTATCGGACCACTTGTTGTGGAATGTGGGCATATATAATGAATAATTGAATATATTACTGACAAAAAATATATAAACAATTAAAAACAATTATTCAACGTCCAAAAATTAGACGTTCATATAATATTATACACTAGTTAATTCATTTATCGACATTTTATTTTCTGTTAATTACGCTTACTTACTGCTATAAACAATTATTTACAGTAATTTCCTTCGGTCGAAGACTTACGCCAATTTAACTTCTTATCACAGATAGACTCACAAGGGAAATACATGACCTCCAGGAAACGGATATTATCCAAACTTTGGTATATCTTTTGTAATGTAGAAATATGAAGAAAGCCAAGTTATTGTTTGCCATAGCCATATTGACGAAAGTTATTCGACATCTAATAATAATTTCAATGAAAATTACTTCCAACTTAATGGCTTATAACTCCGAAACAAATAAAGATAAACAATGGAACCAAAAACCTAAAGAAGGTTGAATTCAAGTAGATATATTTAAAAAAAGGGAAGCTAAGATTTCTCCATTTGGAGCAAAGTTATGTTAAAAATAAGAAATTGCCGAGAAACAGTGCCTAGGTTGATACGTGATGTTATATAAGTGTTAAGAATTGCGATAATTCTTTGCGGGAATTTCAGGGTATAAATAAACCACACAGTAGTTGCATTATAACAACTGGTATTATTTCCTCATTTTTACAAAGAACATAAAGAGTTCTCATGCGCGTGTTGATGTGGCGGTATAGCAAGGCGGCACGCGTGGAATCCGCAACGCGTGCGAGAGCTGACTTTGATTGTACCTGAGGAAGTGAGCGGCTGCACAGATAAGGAAGGCAGTCTGCGGTATCCCAGAAGGCCGATGAGCAGATCAGGAATGGTAATGAGCGGCTGTAGTGAGGGAAGCGGCGAGCGAAAACCACAGCAAGGGCTAGACGACCGCTTTGTAAGAGACCAAAATGATGAGAGAGCGAAAAAGAGCGGGCTCTGTCGGCAAGAGAGCAGGCGTCGTTGCGTGAGGAGAGCGCAAGCGAGCACTACACGCGACGGTTGAGAGAGTCCTACTCGAACGGGGTCAAGGTTGCTAACGCGCGCAAGATTTAAATCCGCAACATTACCGCCCACCATCGGCAAGTATTTGGCGATCATTAGAAGAAGATACAATGGTGGAAACGGGTAGGGACGCAGCTTGACGATAAGTCGAGTGAGCGTCGTCGTAGCGGTCTTGATGGTGACTACTCGAGTAAGGTCATCCTTGCTGGGGTGAAGAAAAATGATTCGAGCAATGGGCCATTTTCCAAAAGGCGTTCTTTCGTCGGTGAGAAGTACCAGTTTTCCAGACTGGATTTCATTTTGAACGTGGTGCCATTTCGAAATAGCCTGTAGTCGTTGCAAGTAATGAGAAGACGATGCCTTCCAAAAACACTGAAACCGTTGTTGAATCAGCTGCTAATTATTCAGTCTGGAGGAAGGAAGTTCAATGAGTGACGGCTCAGGAAAGGAGTTCAAAGTTGGTGATTAACGAGCTGTTCGATCGAGACGCCTCGTGAGCCGCAGTCCGCAGGATTCATACTGCCGATAACATGTCGCCAGGTCGAGTCTGCGCATAACTCTTGGATCTGAGTGACGCGATTCCTTCCAACGGCTCATGCCAAGTTCACTTGTGAGTCCGTCCACAGATGAGGAGCATCAATCTTGAGCTTGATCGAGGTTTGTAAATGCGAAATGAGTTTGGCGAGTAGCAGCGCTGCTGTAAGCTCTAACCGAGATATCGTGAGTTTTTTTAGGGGTACGACCTTAGTTTTGGCACAAATGAAGGACGTCCTTGAGCGTGTGGACGGTGAGCTAACTACAAGATAAAAAACTGTGAAGAATAACTGTGTAAGAATCTGTGCAGTTCAATGGTTGAGTAACTCCAGGTATTGAACCACCTGGAGACGGTGATCCTGTCTAGAGTTTTGACGTCGTCTCTGATGGCTATCCATTTAAGTCAGAGGTGTGATGGAATCCTTGAACGTCGAGCAGAACATGACTTTATCTTCGTGAGGAGTCTATGTAAATCCGAGTAGTTTGGTTTCACAGTCGTCGAAGTTGATTGAGCTGTTCAGGGAATTTTGCGTTACTGCCGTGAGAAGATCCGGGTGAGTGGCCTCCCAGTTAGACTGCAGGAAGCCGCTCGCCTTGCAGAGAGAAATCAGGTGATGAGCGGTGTCGATGAGAGTCTCGACTGTATCGGCTCCGCCGAATACGTCGTCAACATAGCGTCCCTGAGTGAACGATGGTACCGTAAGCGGGAATCGATAACCTTCATCAAGCACTAATTGCAGCTATGCTCTTGTTGCTAGAAAGCCAGCTGGTTTAGTGTCATAAGTAAAAGTCGTGAATTGAAATGTTATTTCTTCGTCATCGCCATTTCTGACCCACAGAATTTGTTGCAACCGCCAATTATTCGGGTGCACGCAACTTGGTGGTACATTTTCACAATATCGGTGGCGAAGAAGTGTTCGAAAAACGAACGAAGAATTTTTCAAAAACAGCAATTTATTATAAATACAATACAAATATTTATACAATTTCCGGCACCGATTCGCAATTAATAAACGCGACCGCGACCGACTCTCACGCGTGCACATACTCACCGAATCCGTATCCGTCGAGCGGTTAATCAAAATATTAATCAATATAATAAATTTGCCTTATCTATTATTACTCTGTTACAACCTCGAAAATCCTCCAAATGAACAACTCAGCTCCTACAACTACTCTATAACAAAATTGATAGTCAGCCTAATTACTCTACTCAAGAAAACGAACTATAACAATCAAGTAGCGAATTATCGAGACCTTCTTCACCTGGTTCGCGGCGTGACTTGATCCTACCAAAAAATTATTATTTCCCTCATTCTATCGCTATTCTCATCTACCCTATAAATACTCTTTTCTCTCGTAGTTGGCCATGATTTTATTTACGTCAAGACCGATTAAGCAGTAATGGTAGTTCACGTTATCATCATACAAATAATTATTGTCTCGATCACGCAACTACTCACCTTTGGCACTTGGAAGGCATGCAATACAAATATTAAATTACCATACCGGTAACTCAGTCGGTGCTTTCGCCCTGTGTCTACCGGCTATATAAACCCTATCAACTACTCCCGACACAATGATACTTTATCTCAAAATAATCATTTACTCGGTATTTACAACTATGCACATCTAACATGGAAGTTTTCAAACTTTCAGAAATTTAAACTTTCAATTTAACTTTGTCGAGTCAGACCTATGCAGCTGCGGAGACGTAGACTCCCCAGAACATGCAATATGGAAATGCGTGAAGTACGAATACATAAGACTAAAACACCTGCATGAGTAGAATGAATAACGATGAAAGCGGAAAAATGGCAATGGAAAAACGATCGATGAATGAATGATGATGAAAGAGAAAGAACGAAAGAAATTATGAAAGAAGGTATGAAAGGTAGGGAGTATGAAAGGACGGTAGATAGGAACACCTTCTTTTAG
Source organism: Theocolax elegans (assembly GCA_026168455.1). Classification (NCBI taxonomy): domain Eukaryota; kingdom Metazoa; phylum Arthropoda; class Insecta; order Hymenoptera; family Cerocephalidae; genus Theocolax; species Theocolax elegans. The sequence continues at coordinate 524,311 of JANSJX010000009.1, read as the reverse complement.
AGTAGGTAAACAATTGAACTTAAGGTAATAGTAGGGCTAGTAAAAGAATAGAGAAGAAGGAAGAGAAAAGAAGGAAGTGTAAGAAGTTCTAGTACCGTGTATCTATGCTGCTTTCACAGTTATTCTATAGATTTTCTAAGGAGGTTTCATGGTGTTTCTATCGTGTTTCTATAATGTTTCTGTGTTTTTTTATGGTATTTCCATGGTGATTCCATAATGCTCATATATTGTTTCAATGGTGCTTCAATAGTGTTTCTATAGTGTTTTGATTAGGCTTCTTTAGTGATTCTATAGTATTGCTAAAGTGTTTCTATGGTGGTTTCATGGTGTTTCAATAGCATTTCAAAGGCAATATCTGTTTCCATAGAAACAGATGTTGCTATTGTAAGTGGTGTTTCTGTAGCAATAGGTGTTTTTGTAGTTTCTCAATGATGTTTCTATGGTGACTCTATGGCGTTCCTATGGTGATTCTATAGTGTTTCCTTAGTATTTCGAGGGTATCGGTGTGGTGCTTACATGGTAACAGGTAATTCTATTGCACAGGTGATTCTACGCCAGCAGGTGTTTCCATGGCAACAAGTGTTTCCACAGTGTTTCAATGGAGTTTCTATACAGTTTAAATGATATTTCTAAGATGAATCTATAGTTTTTCTGAAACGTTTTATGGTATTTTTATTGTGTTTTCATTGCGTTTTTGTGGTATTTCTCTGGTATTTAATGAAAAACTTTTAAAAATATATATATAACAAATTAAAGGTCGTCATTTATTAGTTTTTCTATTGCTGTTTTTTCTATGTTCTTTTGATTGTTTGATATAGATTTACTTTTTTAAAAAAGAATTTATAATTTTTTGTTTTTTTAAGTAGTTCTTATACTTTGTTTTTCTTGATAGGTGGATGCTTTTTTTATTTTGATAGGTTGCGACAATGTATTTAACGCATGTCAGGGTGAACGAGCACACACAATCTTAAAACCCTACCCAAGTCTTACCGAACTCTACCCAAGCCTCACCGAACCCTACCAGCCTAAGTACAAAAACAGAAAACCAAAAGATGACACAGTAGTATGCAGCTTGAAGCTAGATAACTAGTCGATGGTAGCCATGGAGAGTGCCAACACAGAAGGTCACCTAGTGCACCGATGCCAGGAAGTGGTGAAGAGCAGTCCCTGACAGCATACCAGGAGAAGCAGCGTGCCAGAACTCACATCCCACAGCAGTCATCCAGTATAGCGAACAACCCTGTAAAATTACTTCTTACAATGTGTACAATATAAAGGAGAGGTCAGGATTACACAGCACTTAAACAGCTGTATATAGAATGGGTGCAGAAGAGAGGTTAGGTGAACAATAACACATTAACCGTGTAGCCATACGGTTTATTACTCACCTAGACAAATACGCCGTTCGCATTCCCGAGTCCTCGAGCCAGTGATCGCCAAGAGAGAAGAAAAAGATAGCCAGGAAGATCACGAGGAGAAGGCCGAAACAGCTAACTTCGACGTCGTCATAAACTCGCCGTGTGTGCCGCGAATTCCTCCTTATAGTCCCCAGCTGCGTTAACCACGTGTAATTAATATCGAAGAACTATAAGTACGTCGGAGGATACGCGACTGGTTCCCGCCATAATAATGAATTAACTATTATTAAATTCTTAAGGATTTATCTTTATTATTGATCAACCGCACCCTGATTCCTAGTGCGACGTGATAAGGTAAATATTCCTTTGTTTTCCTATAGGTCCGTATTTTATATTTATTAGCGTGCTGACGTCACACATAGAAGCATGGGTATCGGAATGTGTTGGTCGTACAGTTATTCCAGATTGGGAAATCAGTAGAAAGTGATGGATCTAGTTATATCCCAAAGGGAAATAGTCTATTTTGCAGCTATATTTGCATCGAACAGTTAAAATTGTGTCGTGTTTATATTTTCATATATTTCAAAAATTGTGTATCTGTCACCGCGGCTAATTCTTACACCAATAAATTATTTATTGTTTACTAATTAATACCGCATTCATTAAGGTGAAGCTTACTTTCAAAATATAGAGAAGACAAAAATTTAACTGTTTAATGCCAACATAACTGCAACATCGACTTTGGATATAACTAGATCCGTCACTTTCTAAAATAATATTTTGCCCTACATTATTTAGCTTACTACATTTATTTATTTTATTCTAACCAATCTTATGGAATACATAATCCGTCAGCTAAATATTAAAAAACACCTTCTACAAAGGTGTAAAACTTTGCAAGTATTATGTACTTGCAATCACACTTTTGCAATTGTCATTTTACTTTAAAATAAGTTATTGCACTAGAAAGAACTGAAATGAAAATCGAATCGTCAAGTATTTCAGTTGAAAAATAACGCATTTTTCACAAAAGTATATTGCATAAAATTTATTTTATAATTTTTAGCCCTGTTATATCTTACAGCAATAAATAAACAATATTATTTATAATATAAATAATATTCATTTGTGCAAAATTAATTTTTCCATAGTTAGTAAAACAGAAATTTCACTTTTTTATTGTTTTTAAATAAAATAATACTTGCACCATCGTTGGTTATGTGTTTCGGCAGTACATTCTGAGTTACTAATCATTTACGATTTTGAATCGATTGTATCTATTCATATCACATCAAATACTAAACAAGTTTCAGCCCTTGATATAATTGCATAAATAAATTTAAATATTAACCGCTGTAACGATATACGGGCTCCATGGGAAACATATTATATATATTTTTTATATAGCTTAGCTATTATCTTCAAATATTAAACTATTTGGAAGCCCATGAAATAAATATGCCCATACATATATCTTGCAATGCTTATTATTAGTCAAAAGTGCGAAGGCAAACCAACGCGTGGTGCAAGTATTATTTTATTTAAAAACAATAAAAAAGAGAAATTTCTGTTTTATTAGCTATGGAAAAATTAATTTTGCACAAATGAATATTATTATAAATAATATTGTTTATTTATTGCTGCAAGACAAAACAGGGCTAAAAATTATAAAATAAATTTTATGCAATATACTTTTGTGAAAAATGCGTTATTTTTCAACTGAAATACTTGACGATTCGATTTTGATTTCAGTTCTTTCTAGTGCAATAACTTATTTTAAAGTAACATGACAATTGCAAAAGTGTGATTTCAATTTCATCATACTTGCAAAGTTTTACACCTTTGTAAAGTAAATATAAAATAAATAAATAGTGAGCTAAATAATGTAGGGCAAAATATTATTTTACACTGTAATTGGAAATTTTTACTCCTTTTTGGAAAGTGTTTTTTAAAATGTTCCCTCAAAACAGTTTTAAATACATAAAGTTAACGTTATACATTTAATAAGGAATAAACAAATTATTGACGTGAACATTAGAAATAATAAATAACAGAAAAGATTACTTCAAAATAATAGTCATTTTTAATAAATATACATAAGAAATAACAGTTTTAATTTTGTGTATTAAAATATCGGAGAATTGTTTTTTATTTCATAATGAACATTTTTTATTGCCATTAAAAATATAACATTATATTATTTACCTAATGCAGTAGTTATTTAACTAGAAAAGAGGAGAAGAATGTAAAAAAAGAATTGTCAAAAGTATCTTTATAAGTATTAATTAAATTTTTTTCTGCCAATCTTAAATAACTTACAGAAAAACGTATATACATCTCTATTCGCAGATGACTTAGCGCTGAATGTCAAATTTACTTCAGAAAAACGAGCTAAAAGCATACTACAACAAGCTATTAAAACTGTAAACTTCTATCTCTCAAGTATCGGGCTCTGCCTGACCCCTAGCAAAACAGTCATCATACAATTTAATAATAAAAATATTCCACCAGGTCGCATTGAAATGAAAGTCGACTCTACGACGATTACATCTAGCGAATCCGTTCGAGTTTTAGGCATAACGTATGATTACAAAAAGTCTTTTAAATATCATATCGACTTTATTAAAAAGAAATGCTTCAAAGCCAATAATATCATTAAATTTCTTGGTGGCACAAATTGGGGCTCGCATCCCTCTACCCTGATGATCCTCTACAAAAGTTTTATACGCTCTATAATCGACTATAATTGTTTTATATATTTTCCTAAACGTAAAACAATGGTTGAAAAATTAAAGAAAATCCAATTTTCCGCAATTCGTTCAGCTTTAAGATACCGAATTTCTACCCCCAAAAATATCCTGATTACCGAATCAAAGTTACCGTACCTCGAAGAGCGCGAAACATCTTTGCAAATGTCAAATCGTGAAGGTCCGATCTAACAATAGTTCGGAAACTTGCAAAACTACTAAACGGTTTCAATTTCTTATTAAAAAACATATAAACAAATCACACAAATTACTAACTAACTGCATCTTAAATTTAAGCAATATTTCTGACTGTATAGAAAATAGTAACAATTTTAACATATATTGTCATGACTACAAAACACTCATTACCTCAATTCCATTCGACACAGAACTCGGTAATGAAATATTAGTAACGAAAAACTACAACGAAATACTTAAAAAACTCTATGTAAAGGGCAATGCATTGGTAATATATACAGACGGTAGTAGATCGCAGTCCGGAAATGGCGCCGCATGTATTTCGACAAAAGAAAATATTTACTTCAAATGTCGCCTAAATTCTCACTTGTCTGTGTTTATGGCCAAGTGCGTTGCCCTAAACGAGGCCTTCGATAATGCGTTAGCTAATCAATATAAACATATATTTATTTATACCAATTCTGTGAGTATATTACTCGCGTTAAAATCTACTAAAGTTGGTATAAAAACTAACTCGAGTATACTGGATATTAAGCGCAAATTTAACGCTTTTAACACCGAAAATAGTTTTAATATCTCGATCTCACTGAAATGGATTCCATCTCATAGAGGAGTTTGGGGTAACGAGCAGGCTGACGCCCTTGCGAAAGATGCCACCGTGTCAGACCAGATCTCCATCAAGGATTCACCTTTTACTGATCTGTTCGAACAGTTTAAAAATCTCCTTTTGTCAATTCTTAAAAAATTATGAAAACGCTAAGTGCCGATACAGGGAAATTATTCTTCCAATTATTCTATACTGACACACGTAACACCTGGTTTGCACACAAAAAATTCGACCGTGACTACATAATTAAAATAAACAGAATTCGCGCCAACCATTACAACCTGACTGCTTCGCTTGCTAGGAAAAATATCATTTCATCTCCAAAATGTAAATGTAACGTAGACTCTGAAGATATAAACCATGCAGATTATAACACAGTTTATAAGACTCTCAAAGAGCCAGGTTATTAAAAAAACTAAGACAAACTTATTATTATCCCCCTTTTAATGTAAAATCGTGTAGGAAATCCGTGTTCAAAGGCTTGTAAATTTATTGTATACTTTCTTAAGGAATGCGATATTTCTTTATAAACTGTGACAAATAAAAATTGTCGAAAAGAAATAGAGTAGCGGGAAAAGATATTTACTTTAGAGAAACAATGTAATGGTTAGCGAATTCCCGAAATTTCGGGAAACAAACAACTCAGGGAGTGAAAGGGGTGGTAACCCGCGTGGACTACGAAAAAGATAGAGTCCATAATTGGTGGTGTGTCGCGCGCGGGGACCAATGAAAGGAAAGAGAGGATCGGCGGCGTTCGTCGCGGCGGATACTCCGCTGCCGCGCTGGCAGTTGGATTTCGGTCACCGCCGGGCTCATTGATCATTCTTCCCAAACGTTGGAATTTCGCGAGTGCTGGGTGGTGCGGAGAAATTGAGATGTGTCGGTGTGGTGAGTGAAGCAGTGCGAGTGGAGTGTGGGTCTTCCTGGGATCTCGAGGTACAGAGGATCGACGGCGAGGCCGGCTTCATCGGTGGACGGAGCGAGGGATTTACCCGAGAGAAGTTCGAGAAGATGTCGAGTGGCGAGGCAACAGGGAGGAGAGGACGTTGGCGAGCACCCGGGTAATAGGCCGCAGCCCATACCAGGCCGGGAAAAAGTAAGTCGTGTATGGTATATGAAAAATAAGGCTCGATCGTACAATCACGCGGGGCACGTTGTGAGAAGAAGTAGCTAGCTGAATGATCTGCATCAGGTGCAAAACCCCAGGAGTGACAGCAGGTATCCTTGGAGGACCATCGCCCACTGGAACCTCGTGCAGAATTCCTGTAAAGATAATAATAAATGAGACAAAGCACATTATTAAGGAAAAGGATAACTAGGAAGGAGAAGATAGGACAGCAACATAGGAAGAAAGAATTGTCTACAGGAGTTGAGAGGTTAGGGGAGCACTGACCTCCCCTACTATGATTCCAGGTCAATCCCACGGCAGGCCAGCGTCGGAGGAGATCCACTACGTCGGCAGTAGTCCGTTGAATCGTCTTCTTGACAGCTGGAAGAGAGAAGCAGTCGTACGAGGACGGCCGATCGCACGGACGATCTCTCGCCTCGTACCGATAGCAGCGCAAGGCGCATGCGCGCACGGACGAACTCTCGCCTCGTACCGATAGCAGCGCAAGGCGCATGCGCGCACGGACGAACTCTCGCCTCGTACCGATAGCAGCGCAAGGCGCATGCGCGCACGGACGAGACGAGCCGAGTGCTGACGGAGACCAGAGCTCCGTGAACTACGGTCGAGTGTGTGTGGTCGCGGCGTAAAAAAACCTAAGAGATACTTGCGGATATTGGCATTCTTATTGAAAATCCTTGGGTGTGAGCTGATCGTGGCAAGCGATAAGATTGTTATCAATCGGCTGCAGTTTCGAAAGGTGAGTGCGTATGGTGCACTTTCCCCTTTCCTTTTATCGGTCACGAATTCCCGGTCCGCCCGCGTGTGTGTGCGCGTATTATTCCCCGCCATCTTAACGTTCACTCTCTCCCGCGTTCCCCCTCCTTCCCCTGCGCTACGCTAAGCTATTGCGTTAGAGTAATTAATTATTTATTAGATTAACAATCGACTGATGCCCGAATCCGATTGCAAATCAATTGTTGTTTTTTTTGTTTAATAAATCCTTTAGTTACCCTTATAAGCTCCCCGCGTATTTATTTGATTAGTCCCGCACCTTGATCCACAGTGCGGCGTGACAACGTATAGTAAGATCGCGAGCATTAGAGAGAGAGAGAGAGAGAGAGAGAGAGAGAAAGTGTGAGAGTGATTACGCGGATGCGAGTGCCAATCGAGAGTATTGTAATGGTCGCGCGCGTGGATGCGCCGCCTTACACCGGGTCGATCGGGAGAAAGAGAGAAAGAGAGAGAGAGAAAGAGAAAGTTAAAGAATTTACAGTAGACAGAGTGCGGAAGAGACGGAGCGGAAAGCGAACGGTCATAAGCGTTCGGCGGTGGAAGTGGAAGGTGCCGGGAGTGCGAGTGGACGCGCCGCGTAGCCTCGAATCGTTCGAGTATCGAGAAAGAGAGAGAGAGAGAGAGAGGGAGAGAGGGAAAGAAGAAATAGACGTTAGGGCTGTGAATCGGTTGGCGAGGAGGAAAAGAAGTTGCGGCGTAGTTGGACGTGCAACTTAACTCCTCAACGAAATTCGAGAAAGAGAGAAAGAAAGAGAGAAGGTGTGTGTGTGTGAGAGAGAGAGATTGCAAGGAAATGCAAGAGAGACTTTGTAAATAGCTAGTTTCCCACTTTTCTTTCCCGGGTTAGGTGGATAGTCGAGGACCGGAATCCCCTCTGGGTGAAACATTGCCAGGTGACTTTATCTTTTTCCTTGCAATGGAGTATTTCCAAAAAGAATTTGAGGTCGACAATTCTGGGGTAGAAACGGTGGGGGAATTTAAACAATCGGAAGGAGATACATTCGTTTCCGTTGACTACCAGTACAACTACGACAACTGTATCGTGTTCGTATACTCAAATATCACCACCGGGATTACGAGCATTTGGGAGGGGCGTGGCGAGAACGGTGACGACTCCGTCTGCTTTGGCGACGGGCCCGAGATTAGCATTTCAAGAGGAACTAACCGAATTTCTACGAAGTAGACCGGTTAAGTGGGAATATTTCGCTCGGCATGTGACGAGTGACGTTGGGGCAACGGAACAGTTAAATGGGAATCGTGGCGAGTTATTAAAATATAATGGTGTAGGGAAAACTGCTTTTCCTGTTCCTACAACATCTCAACGCTCGAATCAGGTGATTGACTCCGAAGATTCGTGGTTTACTCCTCAGCCGTTTGAGGGGCGTAGAGAGAGGGGATCTGTGTCGAGGGATTCCTTCGGTAGTGGCGATTTCTCACAAGAGAATGCTTTGCAATGTTACGAACGTGATTTAGAGGAGGACAATCGTGCTTTACTGGTAATATCAGGTCGCGAGCGGGACTCGATTCAAGAACGGCGGGAAAGATTTGGTACACGGGTCGGATCGAAAGTCATTTCCGAATCAAGCCGGAGAGGATCTCGAATTGGCGATCAAACGAGTACGGAGGAGGGGAGTGTGAGTGGGGGTAAATATAGTGACCGGGCTTGGAGTAAGCGACGCCGAACACGCCGTCCACCATCTGATCAATCAAGTGAATATGAGGAGAGAGATTTCTCCGTTCCACGTTCTAGTCGAATGCGTAACCACTCTCCACCGACATCAAAAGACATCGGGTCAGGTAGACAAACGGAAAATGAGAAATGGCGTTTGGTGAGACTGCTGAAAGACTGGGGCCTTGTTTTTAGTGGCGAAGGAAAAGCGGACGAAGCGGAAGATTTCTGTGATCAGCTGAGGCATTGTCGCTCGGGTTCAAACGCTTCCCCAGCTGAGTGGATGCATGCATTGCACTGCGTGTTCAACAAACGAGCGTCGCGTTGGTTTCGAATCATCAAACCGAAGTTGCGGTCATAGGCGGATTTTAAAAGAGAATTTCGTCATCAATTCGTCAAGAAGTACGATCACGGAGATCTGTATGAAGACTTATTGCGACGTACTCAGGGTAAAGGAGAAACCGTAAATTCCTTTGTGTCGAGTGTTGAATACATACTCTCGCGTTTCGACCGTCCACCGAAAGAGGAGGAAGTGGTGATAATTGTATATCGCAACCTCCACCCGAATTACCGACATGCAATGAGCGATCGAGTAATTATGGAGCTGCGCGATATTGTGAGGTACGGGCGTCGTTTCGAGCGGCAGAGAACCCTAGACAGCCGATATGTGCCTCCCCCTCCTGCTGAGAAGATGCATCTCCCAGGGGCGGCGTGCCCCTCGGTTTCGAGTAAAGCTAAGGTCGCGGCGGTAACGGAGAGTACAGTGCCGGTGGGGAAAACACGACAAAGAGCGGAGGCAATGGTGTGACGAGAGGGAAACAAAAGAATTTGAAAAAGTCTAAGAAGGAAGATTCCCGAACAACTGATTGCGAGTCTGTTTCAAGCCGCTCTTCTCCGGATCGGGAGACAGCTGGTAAGAGAAATTCGCGTTCGGCTGTGTGTGAAACAAAACTGGGGTCGAAACTGATGTATCGGATAAGTAAAGCTTCGTACGTGCAAGTCGTTTCCCGTCCTATGTCGAGGGGTGTGTCGGAGAGAAAAACAGACGGGTCGCGTGTGGTTGCGCCGGTTGGTTCGAACCGTTTGGATGGTCGTAACCCAACATCGTCAGAGCGGCCCCGGGTGTCTGTACGTGCAGCAAAATTTGTCAGTGCGTGCTACATTTGTCAAACAGTGGGGCATCGTGCATCCGAGTGCCCGGAGATAAGATGTTTCAAATGCCGAGAACGGGGACACACAGCGCGAGAATGCCTCTCTCCAAGAACAACGCAACGAGATGAATGTCAGTTATGCTATGCGCCTGGCGTGTCGGCACAAAATTGCACAAATCAGGATTGTGTCGCCCCTTTCGTAGTCGGTCGGGAAACGGGAAGACGGGGCAGCGGAAGCCTAAAAGCTTCCGACTCCCCGGGAGAACTAGTGAGCTCACCTTCTGATAAAGCAGACGGAGTGGATGCCGAGAATAAGGGTTTAGCCGAAGTAAGAGTAGCACCCGGCATAAGGATTGGCGAGGTAAATAGACGTGATCGAGAAGAACACCGAGGGTCGGATTGCGAGGATCGATTTAAACATATGAATTGTTTACCTAAAGAAATGGAAAGTGAGGTACGCGAAGTTCTTAAAGAATTGAATCGAAGTTCTAAACGAGTGAATTGCACTGACCCGTGGGGGAGGGTAATCCGAGTGGCCGAAGAGCCAGGTTTGTCGAGTCATGTGTCAACTTCGCGCGATAAGTTGGGGGTAAATGAGAACTCGAGTGATAAGCCTGCTAGCGGAGAGGAGGTAAAAGGGGTAGAGTAAAGGGAAAGCGACGAGGGTGAGGTCCTTTCGAGTGTTCGCACCGAGAACAGGAACTTTTTGCTTCTGGAACTAGGTGGCGAGAAGTATAAGGCTCTCGTCGATCCAGGCGCAACACGTTCCTTTGTAGGTCCTCGGGCAGTGGAACGGTTCTCGAGTAGATTATTACCAAACCGCTCGTTATTTAGGACGGCGACGGGAAAGTTGAATCGTACTCTCGGAATATTACACGGACAATTGACCGTCGATAATTTCATCCCTGGAGCACGACGTTATTTTGGGGATGGATTTCGGAAAGAAATTTGATATAGATGTGAAGGAGGGGAATGGCACGAATTCATAGCTCGATACATATCGACAATAGATTTGCGCCAAGCGTATTTCCAGATACCGTTGGAGAAAGCAAGTCGCAAATATACTGCGTTTGCGATACCGGGCTCGGGACTCTGGCAGTTCAAGCATATGCCGTTTGGTTTGTCTAATGCCCCAAGAACGCTTCAACGGTTGGTCGACTCTCTATTTGGGCCGGTTTTCGAGCCTCACGTATTCTCGTATCTAGATAATATCATTGTAGTTACTAATAATTTCGAGGACCATCTATGCTAGTTGGAGAAAATGTTGACGCACCTGGTCTACGCAGGTCTGGTAGTAGTCAATCGTAAGAAGTGTGACTTCTGTTGCGCCCAGGTGAAGTACTTGGGTTTCTTGTTGGACAAAGAGGGCTTACGACTCGATCCGGAAAGAGTAGTGCCAGTGCTGATCTACTCTACTCCCAAGAATGTCAAACAATTTCGACGTTTCTTGGGCATGGTAGGATGGTACTCGAGATTCATACCGAACGATTCAGAGTTAAAGATTCCCTTACTTAAACTCCTTCGTAAAGGCCAACCGTGGTTTTGGGGGAGGAGCAAGTGAAATCTTACGAGATGTTAAAAAGGGCCTTAACTGTGGCGCCAGTACTAGCGAGACCTGATTTTTCTAAATCGTTTACAATACAATGTGATGCGAGCAACGTGGCAATCGAAGCCGTGCTCACTCAAGAAAGTGAGGGAGGGGAGCACCCAATCGTCTACGTGAGCCATGTGTTGAGTTCGGCCGAAAGGAATTTTACAACCACGGAAAAGGAGTGTATACCGATTTTGTGGTCAATTAAAAAGTTGCGTCCTTATTTAGAAGGGTATAGTTTCAAAGTCATCACTGACCATAGCGCGTTGCGGTGATTGCGAAATTTACGCAATCCCACCAGTCGCCTTGCTCGTTGGGCTTTAGAAATGCAGCAATGGGATTTCGAGGTCCTACATCGGAAAGGAGCGCAACATCAGCTTCCCGACGCACTCTCTCGTATGTATGAGGAAGAGGAAACGATTGTTTTGAGTCTGTCGAGTGAAGATATTACCGATACTGAGTATCTGCGGTTAAGAGGGGTGATTGAGAGGTTCTCGCATAAATACCAGAACTGGAAAGTTGAGGATGGTTTTATCTATCGATACAGGGCTGATCCTCTCCTAGATCCGATTCTTCATCGAGAGGAGAAGTGGCGCTTAGTGGTCCCCAAGGAACATTGAGCGCGTGTACTGAGGGACGCACACTGCGCCCCGTCGGCAGGTCATTTGGGAGTGGATAGGGTGGCGCGCGAATACTATTAGAAGGGGGTGTATCATAACGTCGAGTTATTTGTGAAAGAGTGCGAGATGCCTTGACCTTGGGCAATAGTGGCGGCAGATCGCATGGAGTTTCCCCGGAGTAAGTCGCAATACCGTTACCTTATTGTGTTCCAGGACTTATTCTCCCGGTGGGTAGAGGTTAAGCCGTTGCGAAAGGCTGACGTAAAGTCTGTGGCGAGAGCGTTTGAGGAGTTAATACTTTTCCGCTGGGAAACACTAGACTATTTCTTATCGGATAATGGCAAGGAGTTCGATAATAAGTTTCTGGCGAGTACACTAGAAGAATATGGCGTCAAACATGTCACCATACCCCCGTACCATTCCCAAGCCAATCCTGTGGAACGAAGTAATCGTACGCTCAAGACCATGATTGCTTCTTTCGTGGGGAATGATCATCGGGATTGGGATAAACATATTCATGAGTTCAGACACGCTGTCAATACAGCGATCCAAGCGTCAACTAAGGTGTCTCCGGCCTTTCTTAATTATGGACGGCACCCTCAGCCAGTAGCGAGTTTGCGAAGAGAAGTGGAAAGTGGTAGAAAGTTACAGAGACTGCCCCGGAAGTATGGATTGACAGAGTAAAACGCCTGGACGCATTGCGGGATCTAGTGGCGAGACACATCGATCAAGCGAGAATGAGACAGGAACGACAATATAACCGTGGAAGGCGTAACGTGGAATTTCGAGTAGGTGATTTAGTGAGTCGTAGAATTCATGTACTGTCAGATGGCCCGAATCAGTTCTCCAACAAATTAGCATCGAAATCTCAAGGTCCCTATGTAATCACTAAGGTGAAGTCCCCCACGGTTTATATGTTGGAAAAAGTGGGGGGAAAAACTCGTGAAATACTTAAGGAATATGTGCGTTATTTAAAGAGGTACATACCGCCGAGACAAGGCGTGACGAGTGGAAACGCGAATCCGAGTGTGAATGGGATTGCATGATTAATGATAATGAAAGCTATCTATATAAATAATAATCTGTGTTTATTCTCCATATTACAGATGGAAACAGTGGCACCTATGTCGAGCAAGGAGAGTGGCATACAAGAAGAGGGCCAGGCTGTCACTTCCACGTTAGAACAAGCTCCTACCAATATGAATTTACCTGAGTACGAGGATATTTCGAGTGATGAGGAGCGGAACGACGACATCTTTGCCCGCTCCACTCCCACCCTTAGTCCCGAGTCGAAGGGAACTACTTTCGATTGGTATGAGGAGTGTGAACGTGAACTGGGAGAAATCTGGAAAGGAGAGGATGCAGAGAGGGAACGGCGTTTTGAGAGTCACTCTCCGCTGTTGAGAGAAGAGAGCTCGAACCTGTCCGGACCGGGAGTAGAGACTCCCGTGGCGAGTATCAATGACGGACCAGATAGTACCATGCCAGCGGCGAGCGATCCCGAGGTTCCATTTGTTGTATCAATGGAAAGGGAAGGTGGTATCCCAATCCAAGTGTCCCCCAACGTCTGAGAAGGCTGCAGGGTATCTCGTGGCGGCTTACGTGGTGGAACCGAGTGAAGCTGCTTCGGTAGCAACGGTGGAGGCCAGTAGGATGGCGGAACGAGAATTGGAGGAGTACCTGAATCAAGACCAAAGGGAGATGCCTAATCAAGGCACGGAACCCGAAACACGGCCAATTGGTCGAATTGCTCCGAGAACGGCCCTCCCTGGGATGGTGCCTATTATCCCGCGACTCCAGGCCCCAATGGAATGGGATGAGGTCGATCCGTTGACTACGATGGGAGAATACGGGGAGGACGGCTTAACCAATCCTCAAAGGAAAAAGAAGAAGAAGGGGAACAAGAAGAGGCGAGGTCCACGTCAACTTACAATTGACGATTATGTCTCAACGGTACCATCTCCACCGCGTTCCCCCTCCCCTCCCGGTCTGCCGTGCCGTGGCAATCCTCCAGGTCGGGCAGGCTACTATCCGACGGTGTCTGTTGGAAGGAGGTCTCCATGTTACTCGCCAGTTCCCGAGCTGCAGACAGAGGTACCGCCTCCCCCAGAACGGCAGTCAAAACGCATGCAGGGAGATGAGAATCCTGGCACCTCAAGAGAGGTTAGTGAGCGAGTGGTGCACGAAAGACGAGGCGCTACCTCCTTTCCGCTGGACACGAGGGAAGAGATACAAAGGAAGAGACGGCACAGTCAGAGCCGCCCTATCAAAACGCGTAGTGTAATGTTTGGTAATTTGATCGCAATTCCAACGGATCCGACCATCGACCCCAAACCCTTTGCGTGCTATAATTGCTGGGAGCTCAGGGACCACCTCTCGAGAAGTTGCCCGCACCCCAAAACCAAGGAAAAGTACTGCCATAATTGTGGGAGAAGGGGTGTCAATCTGGCAACGTGTCCTCGTTGCAGTGCTTCCCATGAAGAATTTATTGTTCGACAATTTGGCGAGGAACGGGCGAGAAGGGCGAGGGAGCAAATAGCGAATTCAGAGGAACCGACGAGGATACCCTCTCTTGTCTCACAACTACCATTGAGGCGCCCAAGGCGAATTCCGTCCGCGCAGCAGGAATCAGCAGTATTAGAAGAAAGTGCAAGCGGACTAGATTCCGGTTGACCCCTTGGGGCCGGGTGGTGGAAGCAGGTATTCGAGCGGCGCGTAGAAAGGCGGCTGAGGGAGCCGCAGAACCGAAAGGCGTAAGTGAAGGAGAGGGGGTGAGTGATCCAACATTGCCCGTGCCGATTGCAGCGGACTCAGTGGAACCAACGTTGAGAGAAGAAGTGTCCTCCCTGTCAATAGTGCAGCCGGTCTCAACCACCTCTTCCTTACTAACGGATGCTTTGAGGCTTGTAGAGGCAACGCGGAACTTACCTGTGCAGACGCGGGAAGCCATCTTCTCACGAGTTTTTGGAGGACATTCCTCTAATTAGTTGGTGAGAGACATACATCAAAACTGGATGGGGTAACAATTTACCCTTGATCGGATGTAATCCGTGGCGAGAAGTTGAAAATAATGGCGAGTAAGGTGGAGTATCCGTGGGAATTGCCAGATACTCCCCCCTAGGGGAAGGAATGCGATAAATAAAAATTGTCGAAAAGAAATAGAGTAGCGGGAAGACATTTACTTTAGAGAAATAATGTAACGGTTAGCGAATTCCCGGAATTTCGGGAAACAAACAACTCAAGGAGAGAAAGGGGTGGTAACCCGCGCGGACTACGAAAAAGATAGAGTCCCTAATTTGTGGTGTGTCGCGCGCGGGGACCAATGAAAGAAAAGAGCGGATCGGTATGGTGAGTGAAGCAGTGCGAGTGCCGATCGAGAGTATTGTAACGGCCGCGCGCGTGGATGCGCCCTTACACCGGGTCGAACGGGAGAAAGAGAGAAAGAGAGAGAGAGAGAGAGAGAGAGAGAGAGAGAGAGAGAGAGAGAGAGAGGGAGAGAGAGAAAGTTAAAGGCGTTAAAGTAGACAGAGTGCGGAAGAGACGGAGCGGAGAACGAGCCTTCATAAGCGTTTGGCGGTGTAAGTGGAAGGTGCCCTGAGTGCGAGTGGACGCGCCGCATAGCCTCGAATCGTTCGAGTGTCGAGAAAGAGAGAGAGAGAGAGGGAGAGAAGAAATATACGTTAGGGCTGCCAATTGGTTGGCGAGGAGGAAAAGAAGTTGCAGCGTAGTTGGACACGCAACTTAACTCCTCAACGAAATTCGAGAAAGAGAGATAGAAAGAGATAAGGCGTGTGTGCGTGTGAGCGAAACTAAAGAAAGAGAGAAAGAAAGAGAGAAGATGAGTGTGTGAGAGATTGCAAGGAAATGCAAGAGAGTCATTGTAAATAGCCGGATTTGTATAAAATTGTGTAAATAAAATTAAATATATGTTTGAAAAACAATAAATTCTCCAGCGTTTCGCGTATTTTATTTGGTAGCTAGTTTCCCACTTTTCTTTCCCGGGATAGGTGGATAGTCGAGGACCGGGATTCCCTCTGGGGGAAACATTGCCAGGTGAGTTTATCTTTCTCCTTCCTATGGAGTATTTCTTTAGGACGCGGTTACGGGATATTATAGTGAAGAAGGTGATAAGGTTATGAGAAATTATTCCATTGTCATTTTCAGCCGAAATACCGTGTCACAAAACATGTTATTTAATTAAATAAATCGAGAAATTTAATAATAGTCACCACTACTGTATAGCTAAATAAACCTTTACCACATTGTATGTAGGTTTGATAAAGCTAAATAAATGAAAAAAAAAAATTTTAGTTTTCTCTGTAGATACTTTTTCCTCAGAAATGCCACGCGGAAGCATTAGAATGCATAAAATCTTTAAAATACTGAAACACTTACTGCGGATAAGTAAAATTAAGCCCTTTTGTTCTTTGGTGTCAAATATCTCTGACTATAACACAAATTTTCAGTTTTCTCAATAGATGCTTACCCATCAGAATTGCTCAACAGTAGTGTGGGGTGCATAAAAAATGAATAATTTGGAAATATTTCTATTTGTCGTGGGTAAGTATAATTAAAACGTGTTCTGTTTCTTGCTTTATGGGCAGGTCCGATACCTACATTGCAGTTATGCACTGTATTTAGAGAATTTCAAATTTTTCCAAATTTTCTCAGCTGAGCGCTTTAGTCAGTGATCTATAGAAAGGTGCTCTGAAAAAAAGACGTAACAAAACTCAAAATTTTGGTACGGAATTTTAGAACGGACGTGTTTCTTGATCTCTCCGAGTTTGACAACAAGTGAAACGTGTTTATATATTTACAGTTCCGAATTTTCCTAAAACTTGTGAATATTCTGTGACTGACAATAAAATATTCCAGTTTCTTGGCAGTTGAATTAAAGTGTAGGATAGCTTCCCAAAGTGGAGGTCCTTCCATCGAAACTCAAAGTGTCAATATCAGTTCAAATCGTTAATCCTACTCCCAAAGTTTTTTACCCAAAAGAGAATAAGCAATAATCATTGATATCAAAGAAGGTTTGATCATTGATGACCAGTTGGACGGTCTCGAGGAAATAATAGACTTAATCAACGTCAAATAGATTTCGAAAATCTCTGGAAGTGGAGTATGTGTTTACCTAAGTTCTACGTCTCATGTTGAATTCCTCAAGAATAAAATTCTTAACATTAAAGATTATGTACTACCGATCAAACCTCTCATCAGTATCAATAAAAGAGTTGTAATATCAAACGTTCACTCATGTATACCCAATGACTTAATTACGGAAGCGTTAAGAAATAAAGGTATAAGTATTGCATCGCAGATAAGTACAATTCGGGCTAGTTCTAGCAAATGAGGAAGAACCCACATTATGTCTTTCCGTCGTCAATGCTACATCAATAAAGAAGACAAAAAGAAAGTATTCGAAACAATTCACCGTACTTATCAAAACATAACATATTGGATTTACCTTACAACAGATTCTGCTGTGTGTTTCACATGTAAACAATCTGGACATATTTCGAAAATATACCCCCTCTCAAAGCCTAGTCAAAATAATGTAACCGAAAACATAAACGCGCAACCGACAATCTCTTTCTAAGACGAACTGAACGAAACTTTCATCGATTCTAGTGCTGACAACGACTGTAATCCCATGGAAAACAAAATAAGTATTAAATGGCCCCTCTCTTCTACTAACAGCGAAGTCTTCAATGAAATAAATAAAGCAGACTACCAAAGCTCTAACTATACTGCTTTATTAGATAATAAGATTTAGAACCACAAATTAGACTTTCCACCTCTTTAACCCTTAGAACAAAGTAAGGCAGACAACGTTCTTACATAAAAAAAGAAATCATCGACGAAAGTAAAACGAATTAAAGTTGACAGTCCACAAGAAACTAAAAATCTAAAAACAGCAGTTAAAATTAAGTATTTAGAGTTCGAGTAAGAATATTTAGACTTCTGTACGTATATACGAACGCTGACAGGCATTCGATAAAATTCTCGTGATTTGTAACACTTTAGTGCGAATTTAACTAAATGTGACTAAACCGAATTAGGCGCATTAAAATCTTTCCTCGAAAAAACTGTACATATGAGTAGCGCGTGTTGTTCATAACAATAACTACATTTAACTTTAACTTATTTTTTCCAAATGTGCCCGCGTTGAATAATGCAAAACAAGCGTTTTCATTATACATTCTCTGCGCTCATTCTTAATTACTTCGTGTGTTTTGAAATCCTTGTCTATAGCGGGACTGGTAAATAAATAAAATGCACGAGAAATAACAATAAATTCCTTGTTAATATTTGTATTCAAACAAATTTTAAAATTTTTACATTTTGATTCATAGAGAAGAAATGATTGCTTATTGTTTTTTTCTTACCATCTCACTCGTTTATATCAACTTTTATGAATTGTCTTTTGCGACAAAAGAAAATATAATTGTTTTCATTAAATCATATTTCAACGATTTACCGGTGAGTGCTCGCTAGATTCCTATCTCTCACAAATTGAGCATAGGATCGAACAGCCTCAGGATAACATTCGTCCTAAAGTGAATACTACTCAGCCGCGACAAGCTACAAACACGCCTCGCTGGACGCGATAACGCAGTTATAATTCACCCACTTTTTCTATACAATTTATAACATACTTATACAAAAAATATATTTATAACGAACAAAAAGCATTCATTATCTATTTTTTATGCAAGTAAATTAAAAATATTATTGAAATAAGTAAATACAATAAATGAAATTATTATTATCTTTGCAAATTCTATCGATAACACTTTTCAGTCTATCCTTGGCTTCTCGAGCTCTAGCTAATATATAATTTTTATACTGTTTTTTGAATAAATTTAGTTACATACTCACTAACTAATTTTTAACTTAAAATTAATGAAAATATTTTAAATCCAAAAGTACAAAATATAAACATGAAATGTAAATATATTAATTTTTTTTTAAACGTGCATAATGATAATCATCTATCTTATACACGGAATGGTAATTCACATTAAATTACTTTTGTTTATAATAAATTTAGTTCTCGCTATTCATTGGAACCATATATCTTCTTTGCAGTTTTAATGGAGTCACTGCAATGAAAATGCTATCTGATACACCAACAAATAACAGTATTTTAGAAATATTACAATCCGTTTGTGCTGAAAAATTAAACGCATGTGTACAAACTGAAGCAGAAGAAATGGAAGATGAAGAGGAACATAATAGAGTCAATATGACTGAAGAAGAAAAGAAAGAGTTAGAAAATAAATGCCTTGACACTCTCTATTTAGATGGAAAATTTTTTGAAATAGTAATTGAAAAGTCTACTGCATTGGTTAAGGTTACTGCAAAATGTGTTACCTATAACAAATCCGTAAAAGGAGAAGTAAAAACTTCTTCAAACTTTGTTCGTCACCTTAGGGTAACAATGAAATGTTGAACGATTATTAATTATAAGAGAGACCGTGGCTGAACGAAACAAATATATGTTTATAACTTTTATTTATGCGCAAAAGATAATTTTCTTTCAACAGAACAAATTTTGCTTCTTAGTAGAGGATAGTGATAGATTGTCGATAAAAGAGATTGTGATAGTAAAAAAATAATTTTTTCTAAATTTATCATATATCGATGTTTTGACACTTAGGGCAGCGAAATATATAATTTTTAAATAGGATTTCAGATCCGCCTACAATTACATCTAAAATATGTTTCATTTTGTGCCAAATTGGCCTAATACAATTTTAAAAATTGTAACATTGATAATGAACATTTTGTTGAGCAATAGCTATGCGAAGATACGTAGAATGAGAATATTCCGTTCTTAAAAACGAAAAGAATTAACGATTATTATAAGAGGCTATTTTTGTTTTTGTGATTATTAATTTGTTGCTCAAGAAATTCTAGAATTGGGACCGTCAAATAACCGTTGAAATAGAAACTTTTATCTATTAGATTACAACATTTTATATTCCTTATTTTGAAATATTAGCTTTTTATGCCATGCGTTTGACTTAGCCACGGCCTTTCCAACGGTTTCAAATTGAAATTGCCATATTGTGACATTTAATTTTTAGGAAAAACATAAACGAGTGATGATTATAAAAAAAACAAAAAGCACGATATTCATCAAATACGATAATACGTCGAGTAACTTGCAAATTTTCACAAGAAGAGTTTGAGAATAACATTACAAAATTTATTGCTCCTAATTAATTAACACAACGCATAGTTGAATGCCAAATGTTCAGAAAAATATTTGATGGTATAATTATGTTATTTTTTCTACCGTACTATAATGAATTCATTTCTTTGCTAGTTGTAATTAAATCAAATTAAATATAATTTTTTTCAGATTTCAAAATCAATCATGG
This sequence comes from Theocolax elegans, assembly GCA_026168455.1. NCBI lineage: Eukaryota > Metazoa > Arthropoda > Insecta > Hymenoptera > Cerocephalidae > Theocolax > Theocolax elegans. The sequence continues at coordinate 504,083 of JANSJX010000009.1, read as the reverse complement.
TACAAAGCTGTTGAATCACATGACAAAATATAAAGTAAAAAAAAGATGGATATGTTATATAACAGTTTGGGCATTGAAATTAAAGATGCCTTTGCTTCTGTTTCTTTTATATGCACAACTGGAGATATTTGGACTGGAAATAAACGTCGATTCTCAGGAGTTACAGCTCATTGGGTATGAAAAATTTATATGCAAAAAAGTTTATTAAACCATTTGTTATTAAGAATAAAATAGTTTTTTAGGAAATTTTTTTTAAATGTAATTTCTATATAATTCTAATCTTTTTGCATAATTTCCTGTTTGATAGTGAAAAAATGACTAACCTATTTTAAATCGTTTTATTAATAATGTTACGTCTTCTTTATTAAACTAGATAATAATACACTGGAAAGAAAGTCAGCTGCTTTAGTATGCCGAGAGTCCCGGGTAGACATAATTTCCAAAATATTGCGGAAACATTATCTAAAATTTATGAGTCTTATGGGATAGATAATGGTTAAATAAGCGCAACCGCTACAGATAATGGATCAAATTTTGTGAAGGATTTTGAAGTATTTGGGATTACCGATCCCGAATGCTTATCACATGATAAGATACAATAGTTTTTTTTTCTTTCAAATAAAAATCTAAATAAACGGTATACGTTTGTATATCGTGTAACCTCTCATACGGATTTTGCGTCGGGATACCGCGCGTATCCCGTTGCCGCCCGTTGCTCGTGTCGCGATACTAAACGGCGCTGCCTGGCCAGGACCTACTAGTGTTTTACACGAGGTTGGCACACGAAGATCTGGGGAACTGCGTCCTCTCCTGCCTCTCTATCTCCCTGTCTTTCTCCTTCGCTCTCTGTCTCTATATACTTCGTCTTCCTTGTTCGAGGTAACTCGCGCTTAAACTCTCGCGGGGAGGGGACGATACTCCGGTGAGGTGTTCGGAGATGTCTCTGTTGGCTCCGGGAACGTGGATACTGCCGGTGTGTCGTGCATACCGGTCCTCCGGCGCGCTCGCACATGCGCCTTACGCGTCTCCGACGGTAAACCCACGCGATCGGTACGATTTCGTCTCGCGCGGACCGTTTACCATTACGCCCCCCTTCCAGACGCAAGGTATATTCTTATATATCATGCTTTGACCTTTCCTAGACGCGTCAGTAAGTCGTTAGGGATCTGATTCGGAAATAAAAGCGCTTTATTTCACGACTTAGATAGCCAGGGGATTTTAACCCTGGTGATCTGGGCCTGACTCAGATTTGTCAGGAGATATCTGCTCTCTTTGACTTAGCTATCGGTGGTTCGACCGACTGGGGCCTGTACATAGGCTATGTATCCCTTGTTAACCACACATAAAATAGCGTTGGCGTTCTTCCATCTTATCGACAGCGAACTTTTTGCGGATTTTCGCGGATGGCCGCGTTTTAGTACGTTCGGCGTTTTGACTCTCGCAGAAGTCTGTATTCGCACGCTGGTGTCACCCGCTCCGACTCGTGCAGGAGTCCGCACGCAATCTGGTGACTGTACGCTCGCATGGGGCGGGTCGCGCGTCACCACTCCATCCACGACGTCCCTCGGCGGATGTTCTTCTTCTTCATCTACGTCGAGATCCGGTGAAATGCAGTGCTTTAGGTGTTCGGCGTGTGCCAAGTCGGTTACCTTACCTTCTTTATCTAACAACGCGTAAGTATTGGATCCTGGTTGGTCTATTATAATATACGCACCCGTCACCTTTGGAGCTAGCTTAGCCGGAATACCTTGAGCTGCCGAGGATAGGACTCTATTCTTTTTCCACACTAGGTCTCCTATGGTGAAAGGTGTGTCCATCCTTTTGGCGTTGTAATAGCTTGCTTGCCGCTCATGTTGTCTATCTGAGCATGCGTCTGAAGACTCGTGTATTTCTTTGATCTTTTTAAGTCGCTCTCGCCACAGTTCTATTTTATTGCGCTGCTCCTCTTCAATACCAGCTCGATCTTGGTGCCTCTTAATGGTCCGTAATTCAATATTGCCGAAGTTGTACCCGTAGACGTGTACGATATTCTTCAGCGAGAATACAAGCTCCGGTAATTTCACGTCCCAGGTATTCTGATTTTCCTCGATGAAGCCACAATCCTGGTTTTCAACGTACGGTTGACATGTTCAACCGGATTCGCTTGGGGAAAATACGTCGGAGTGGTGGTATGATGTATCCCCATCTGCTGTAGGTATTCATCGACGGCTTTATTCTTAAATTCGGTACCGTTATCCGAAAGGAATACCTCAGGAGCACCGTACCGTAAAACTATTGTCTCTTTAAACTCGTTGAGTATGATTTTCGCATTTGCTTTACGAATTGGTACACATTCCGCCCACCGGGTGAATAGATCCAAGAATACGAGGATGTACTCGTGTCCGCATTTGCTCCGTACAAAGGGTCCGGTGATATCCCCTGCCATGACTTGCCAGGGACGTTCGACCGTGCATTTTCCCGTCACTCCTGCAGGCGGTCGCTGATCCACCTTGCATTGTTGAGGGACTCCCGCTTTTATGGGAAATTCGCGAGATTCTGCGTCGTTTAGTTTAACTTTAAATTTTCGTTTGTTTAGATAGGAAGCTAAAATGTGAATTAGTTTAGAGTTTATTTTATTTTGGATTAGTTTGCGAAGGAGACCGTTTATCCAGACGCTGTCAAAGGCTTTCTCGACGTCGAGAAATACCGCCCCGGTGTTTCGTTTCCAGTTAAAGTTCCGAGTAATGTCTTCGATTAGTCTAAGTATTTGGTGTTGCGTAGAATGAGCCTTCTTGAATTGTTCCTGTCTGATCGTTAGGCGGTCAGTCATGTCGTCCCAAAGTCTATTGATGAGCAAGTGCTCAAATGCCTTGCTCATTGTGTTAAGGAGGCTAATTGGTATGTAGCTAGTCGGGAGGGTCGGGTCTTTACCTGCTTTGGGAAACACCAAGACGGTCGCCGTTTTCCAGACGTCTGGGAAATATTTATGTTCAATGCACGCGTTGAGTATGTCAGTTAAGTGGGTTAATGCGTTTATAGGTAATTTTTTCAAAATGAAGTTACTTATCGTACCCGGACCGGGTGCTTTATTGTTTTTCGCGCGTTTAAGATATTTTTTAAGTTCGAACGGAATTATCGGTGGAATTGTATTAGGGTTATTGTTAGAATTGTTTAGAAAATTTAGGATTAAATTATCCGTTTCTGCAGTAAAATTAGAATTGTTATGAGGCATTTTATGCGGTGTGAACGTTTTCTTTTAAGTTGTATTTAATTTTCGTCGGATTGTAAATTGTTGTTAAGTTGATAGTTATGTATACGGGGCAATGGTCTGCGTCTAATTCGGAATCTGGGAGAGTGCAGATATTAGAAGAAAAATTTAAGTTTTTAGAGATCATGAAATCTATTATATCGGGTTTGCATTTTTTGTTGTAAGGATAGTGAGTGAAGCTCGTTGGGGCGTGAATGTAAAGTTTATTAATGCAATATTTACTGAGTTGGCTACCGAGTGCGTTTATAGTGCGACTCCCCCAGCGCGTATGTTTAGCGTTAAAGTCACCGGCGGCTATTATGGTGTCGGCTGTTTTAAAGATTTTATCGTAGTCGTTTTTGTTGAAATTAACATTAGGTGAGTTATAAGTTGCTATTATTGCGATGTCGGTTCCGCGGGTTTTGATTTTAGTTGCCGTTGCTTCTAAGTCTTCGGTATTTAAAGGTATATTATAATGTTTTAGACTGTTTTTAACTATTACCGCGGTGCCCCGGTTTGTGTTATTTTTATAGACAGTGTAGTTTCGTAGTTTAAATGTACTGTTGTTTTTTAAAAGTGTTTCGTTAAGTAGGCAAATGTCAATGTCTTTTGTGTGTAGTAGGGTCTCTAGTTTGTGTTTTTTGTGTGTTAGTCGTCCGTTGGCGTCCCAAGCACAAATGGTTAGTTGTTTATTTGGTGTATTATTCATGGTCCGGTTTTTTGTTTATTGGATGCAACTGCGAGGGCCGAGTTTAGAAGTTTTTGTGTTATTACCGCGACTTGGATATACGCGCTGTTTATTGCAATTGATCCCGAGGAGATACTGATAGAGAGGTTGGTAGCCTCTCGCAGTATTTCTAACAGCGCGGTTGCGTCTTCCGTGTTGACGGGTTTTTTTATTGTTTTTAATGTTATTTTCATTTTTGGTTTTGTTTGGTAATGATTTAAATATTGGTATATTATTTGGTGATTGAGTTTTAGATTTAACCGGTAGTGCGGGAAAATGACCTCCATCGTTTAGCGGAATGAATTTAGATTTTAGAGTATTTTTATTATTATTGCTTTTGATTTTAGTGGCTTTAGGAGTTTTAGCTTTATTCGCGTAAGATTGTTTTGATGTTTTATAGGCTGAACAGCCTTTGTAATTCGCGGTGTGGTTTGCGCATTTTAAGTGTTCTTTATCGCGGGGTTTAGTGTACGTGGCGGTGTCATGGCTCTCTCCACACTTAACGCATTTGGGTTGAGCGTGGCAGAACCGTGACACATGATTATATCGTTGGCATTTATAGCATTGTACCGGGCGTTTAGGTTTAACATAGGGTTCTATTTTTATTTTCAAGAACGCGATTGTTTTTAGCTGATTAATATTTTTGATGTTGTCGGTTTTATCTAGTGTGATTAGGAAAAGAGGGAGCGGGGTGGCATTTTCCCCGCTTCCTCTTTTCATTTGCGCGACGTTGTGGACCCTATATCCACCCCGTAATAACTCGTCCGCGATTTCGTCGGTGGCCATTGAAATGGGTAGGCCCCTAATGATGAATTTGACCGGAGGTTCGGAATCCGGAGATTTAAAGAGAAAATATTGGAACCTTTCGGTGTCCAATTCCCGGATGAGGGTTCGATAGTCCTCCAGGGTTGAAACCCGGACGGACATGAAGTTGTCGCGGAGCTTATAAACTAACGCGCTAAATTTTAATTTTTTAATAATAGTTTGGAGGAGATTATAGGGGAAATTAAGCTCATCATAGTAAACGTTTACTGGGTTGATCCTAACCTTCTTTTCGACGGAAGTGTCGGCTAGAATGGAGAATTGGTTTTGGGTAGCAACCGGTGGAAGTACCGTGTTGCTGGTCTTGGTAATCAGACTTGTTCTGTCTGATTGCGTGTGCCGGGGTGTTTGCCGGGCACGTTTTCGCCTGTGAGGCTCCTTGAAGCCTTCGCAATCCATAGTAAGCGCTATGTCCATTAAGGACTCAGCGGTGGAGGCGATGCTCTCGGAGCCATCGCAGTGCGAAAATATGGATTTTTGCCCAGTGGCCATGATGGCTCACAATGGGCTGAGAAGAGAGTTGTGATAGAAAATAGAGACAGGTTTACACCTGCTATTGAGAATTCGATAAATCGAGAGTCAATAGAAATAATTTTCTATATAATGAGAATAGGCGTTTCCTCTACGAAGGTTCGAGAGGAACTCTCCTCGATCAACAATGGAAGTCGATGAAAATGAAACAAGTGATAAGGAATTGTCAGAGAATGACGAACTCGAAGATAAAGAGAATGGGTTTGAAGGAAATGAGGAAGCGGATGGCGAACAAGTTAATATTGAAGAAGAAACAGATGATATAGAAGACGATTATGAGAATAGCATTAATATTTCTTCGGATGTGTAAATACAAATATTTCTCCTTCCTTATTAAGACATTTTAGGTACGCGAGTCATACACACAATCTCATAGCTACAAAAGATACAGGTGATGCAATTGCCAACTGCCGAAGTGTATTATATGTACATGAATCTGTCTTAAATAAATGCAAAGTTCTTTGGAAATGTTTAAAATTACCCAAAAAAGGAGAGCAGTTAACTGATAAAGTAAAGTGCAGTTTAAAAAGACCAATTGTAACAAGATGGAACTCTTTATATGACAGTTTAGCACAAATTGTTAAATTAAAAGAACAATTGAATACTAAGAAAGTGTGCAGCATTATTCAAAATGCGAAATTATTTCGCCAACACGACTACAAGTATTTCAACGAATACTTATTATTGTGCCAAACATTAGCTTTAACAATTGACAAATTCCAAGGCGATAATAGCCATTATGGATATCTATATTACCGGGTCTCCGATAAATTCAAAGAGAGTGGGACACATTAATCCTTCCAAACGATATACCAATAAGCAAAACTGTCGTAAAAAAGTCTTAGAGTCGCTTGAATGCAGATTCAAAGATTACTTTGAAATCAATGGAGTAGGTTAGTACACGCACGCACGCACACACACACACACACATCCACCCACCCACACACACACACACACAACTGATATTATTGCCGATCACAAAGAGCCAAACGTGGCATGATTGCCCCTCTCGAAGTAATGCCTCACGGCGGTTTCCGAGGGGGGAATGATCAGTCGAGAGGAGGAGTCCTGCCAAGACCAAAGGCAGGGTGGTTTTTAGTGGGTATGGGTCACGCTGACCGAGTCCCACCCTCCGTGCGTAAAAAGCATTTTTACCGCCTCCTCAAAAACAAAAAAAAACACACACACACACACACATATGTTACAAAAAAATTGATAGAGTTATTTAAATTAAATTATTAAATTAAATTGTTCTCCTAATGATCTGCTAAAACTTTATTAGCCAGATTTTAGAAAATTGATAATTTTTGTCTGCTGACTTGATATGGATTTATATACAGAAGATTTTACGTCAAATGGACAGAAAAAAAATTACTTAAACTTTAAGAAACTGTAAGAATAGTTGTTTAATTTTTGAAAGCTTTAAAGTAAAATGGCAAAAAGTTATGGAAGCTTGAAAAAATTAAATCTATGAGAAGTCATGATTTTTCAGTCATTATAATTTTAGGTGGATGCATTTTGGTAAAAAAATTATACAGACAAAAAATATTCAATATTGTCTAGTAATATGAAAAAAGTGGTCAAAGTAAATATTAAAAAAAAATTTTATTTACTTGAAAACGTTATTCTTACAATTTTTGTCTCGTATTAATAGTAAAGTTATAGATTCATTAATTGAAATTTTGTCTCAAATAAGGCTCTGTATACCTTTATAAGTTAAATTATAACTGACTATTTTCCAAATCCTTGCCTCCTCCAGAAACAACAATGCGCCAAAAATCATTATCCTAACATTGAAATGGATGCATGTTCATAAAAAAATTATAAAGATAAAAAGGGTTAGAACTTTTCTAAATCATATGCAGAAAATGGTGCGGGAATTTTTTTATCTAACCAAATTATTCTGTAAGATATTTTTATGTTCTTGAAAAAGTTATCGTTTACATTTTTCTTTCAACCTTTATTTAATTAAATGTGTTTATATATGACACAACAAAATGTATAAGTTTGTCTACATTATTAATAATGTATATTTAAAATTTAAAGTGAAATTTCAGCTGTATCGACTTTGGTTCATCCGAAATTTAAAAAACAATTGGATTAAGTACTCAAGTGTTACAGCTAGCGAGAAACTGTATTGCTAAATCCAGAGTATTACAACGATCCAAAGAAACGTAACAGAGGCATCTGAGGAGTCTGAAAATATTAACGAATTTTTTAATTCTTCGAATAATGATGATATTGATGAATCGCCAATTTTAAATTCTGATCACGAGCTGTACCATTTCTGGAAAAGAAACTCGAAATCTGTCAATACTCTAGAAGATTTTCCAGTTGTAAAAAAAATGTTCGTTAAATATAACACTCCACTGGCATCGTCTGCATCTGCTGAACGACTTTTTTCATAATGAACGTTACAAGGTCTACCAAAATTTAATAAACTAACTGATGCTTAATTTGAAAAAAAATTTTTATTAAATATCAACTTTGCAAAAAAGCATGTTTAATACATGTTAATATATTCTCTATAAATAAATATATTGTAATGCTGCACTGGGGATCAGGGTGCAGGTTAATAATTACAGGGACTAATAATAAGTAAAACGTATATTTAATTATACTAGGCTTAATATATGGGTGAAAATCATCTAACGTGCACATTTGTGTAATAGTGAAATATATCCCATTATATCATATATAAATATACGAATAATATATTCTAAATACAATATATGTAATTTAATGTAAGTCAGCCGTGAAACTTGATAAAAGTTGATTTTATTGCCAAGTTTAAGTTGTTTAAAGTTTGAAATGTAACGTCCCCTGGCTGTAACAAGGCCATAATCGCATATTAACTGGTGCGATTATAGGCGTATTTCTTTATTACATAAACGGGTTCAAAACTTAATTGTTCATTTTGATAACCACAATTAAAATCAAGTTGAAAATCTGAACATTTACTGATTTTTGAAGTGTACTGAACTTGCTGAACTTTGTAACAAACTTGTTATTAATAATAGCTGTGTTATGATTAATGTCTTGTAACAGGGTTGGTTTTACTTGTCGGGAGGGTTTTTGAATGTCCTGTGCATATCCTCAATGCACAGGAAATACTCTCGATGTAACGATCAGCTGTTTTACCAGACAGCTAATCGATCGGCAGAACCGTCCTTGAAGTGGTGCGAGCTAGCCTCAAGCTCCGCACGATGACGTCTTCCCTGTGTACAATGTATGTACCTACCTAGTACACACTTATCCTCCGTCAATACTCGTACTCGGCTCCTCAGATGTGTGTCGTGCGAAGCAATGCACGACACCCGCGGGGCATGGGGACAGGGAGTAATCACCGGTTAATTAATAATTACTCGGAATAAAAGACAGTTAATTAATTTATTAAAAGAAAATAAAGTGAAAGAAATATTACAATATGGTGAGTTAAGGCAAGGTCGAACCTTGGCTCAAAGCAATTAAGGTTATTCGCGTAACCTCTAAAAATATAAAATACACGGTAACGTATGTGTGTGCGCCCGCCGCAATATACGCGTCGAGACTCGCGGTCTCGATCTACTCGGGGAGGAGGTTAAGTTCGCCAGGTACCGGTTACCTGGCTTCGCAGTAATTATCGCCGAGTTGCGATCGCGCTGGAGTGTGTAGCACTCCGGTTTGCCGTAATCGTAATTTACGGGGCGAGAGAGAGTGTCGCGACGAGAGCGGCTAACCTCTCGTATACTTACGCGTCAGGATACCGCGCGTATCCCGTCGCCGATTTCGCTCGCGTCACGGCGGTAGTAAGTACGGTAATGCCTGGCCAGGACTTACTTTATCTCTGAAGATGATCCTGGGGGACGGCGCGTGTCTCACGTCCTTCGGTCTCGTACTCTCTCTCTCTCTCTTCCTTTCTCGTGCCCGCGTTCTGCTGCGTGCCTCACTCGCGTGGGAACCCTCGTTTTCACTCGTCTCCGCGCACGATTCTCCTAGCCTCTCTCCTAGGCGAGACGATACTGACGGTGTCTCGTGCACACCGGCTCTCCGACGCGCTCGCGCATGCGCCTTACGCGTCTTCAACGGTAGACTCACGCGATCGTACGATTTTCGTCTCGCGTGAACCGTTACACCCCCTTCCAGACGCAAGGTATATTCCTATATATCATGCTCTGACCTTTCCTAGACGCGTCAGGATGTGGTTAGGGGTCTGATTCGGAATGAAATCACATTATTTCACGATTTCGATAGCCAGGGGAATTTTACCCTGGTGATCTGGTCCTGACTCAGATTTGTCAGGAGCTATCGGCTCTTTCTGACTTAGCTAGTGGTGGTTCGACCGACCGGGGCCTATACATAGGTTATGTATCCCCTGCCAACCACACACAAAATACCGTTAGTGCTCTTTCATCTTTTCGACGGCGAACTCGTTGAATCGAGTTCAGTATTGGCATCCGTCTACGTCAGCAAATTATTTATATAGTGATTAATACATTTTTCACTATCGCTTCGCTTGCGTGCGCGTCTTTCTACGGACTACCGATGACCCTGATCTCTCGAGTACGGATTCGACGTCATTATTTTCTACACCGCGTTTCACTATGTTCTTCCCGTGGGGTCTCCCGACGGTTTTTGCGGATTTTCGCGGACGGCCGCGTTTTCGTACGTTCGGCGTTTTGACTCTCGCAGGAGTGTGTTCTCGCACGCTGGTGTCACCCGCTATGACTCGCGCAGGAGTCCGCACGCAATCTGGTGGCTGCACGATGTCTCTCGGCGGATGTTCACTTTCACCTACGTCGAGATCCGGTGAAATGCAGTGTTTGAGGTGTTCGGCGTGTGCCAGGTCGGTCACCTTACCGTCTTTATCCAACAACGTGTAAGTATTGGATCCTGGTTGGCCTATCACGATATACGGACCTGTCGCCTTCGAAGCCAGCTTGGCCGAAATACCCTGAGCTGCTGAGGACAGGACTCTGTTCTTTTTCCACACCAGATCTCCTACGGTGAAAGGTGTTTCCCTCCTTTTAGCGTTATAATAGCTTGCTTGCCGCTCATGCTGCTGATCTGTACTTCCCTGAGCTTTCGTAGTCGCTCCTGCCATAATTCTATCTTATGGTGCTGCTCCTTTTCTATGCCAGCCTGTTCTTGGTTCCTCTTGATGGTACCAGGAGGCATAGGCTCTCGTCCGTAATTCAGCATTGCCGGAGTTGTACCCGTCGACTCGTGGACGGTGTTGTTCAGCGAGAATACAAGCTCCGGCAACTTCTCGTCCCAGGTATTGTGGTTTTATTCGATGAAAGCCACAATCCTGGTTTTCAGCGTTCGGTTGACGCGTTCAACCGGATTCGCTTGGGGGAAATATGACGAAGTGGTGGTATGATGTATCCCCACCTCTTGTAGGTATTCGTCGACGGCCTTATTTTTAAATTCAGTACCGTTATCCGAAAGGAATACCTCGGGAGTACCATATCGCAAAACTATCCTCTCTTTAAACTCCTTGAGAATGGTTCTCGCGTTAGCTTTGCAAATTGGTATACACTCCGCCCACCGGGTGAATAAATCCAAGAATACGAGGATGTATTCGTATCCGCCCGTGCTCCTTACAAAGGGTCCGGTGATATCGCCTGCCACGACTTGCCAGGGACGCTCGACCGTGCGTTTTCCCATCAGTCCTGCAGGTGGTTGCTGATACACCTTGCATTGTTGACAGACGAGACAGCTACGTAAGCTACTGTGGTCGGTTATAACGCGAAAATGATAGCCTTCTTTATAAGGTCTATATTTACCAATCGCCCATATAACCGCCAGGCACTCTCGTTCCGTAACGCTATAATTGCGTTCGGCCTGGTTTAACGTCCTACTGGCGAACTCTAGTACTCTCTCGTCCCCATTAATCACCTGGAGAAGTACTGCGCCAATGCCAGTGTCGCTCGCGTCCGTTTGTATGACAAACTGCACATCGAACTCTGGCCTCGCTAGGACGGGAGCAGTTGCGATCAGCGCCTTAATCTGATCGAATGCCTGTTGCTGCTCCTCGAGCCATTCAAACTTACGGTCCAGGTAGCAAAGTCTCGTAAGAATTTCCGGTACCACGAACCCATACCAAGGAATCTTCTAAGTTGTTTTAGATTCTTGGGCGCCGGATAATTGATGATCGGCTCGATTTTCTCGGGGTCTGGCCTGATTCCATCGCGGTTCACCAGCACTCCGAGATATTTCACCTCAGTACGTCCAAATACACTTTTATCCCGATTCACTGTGAGACTAGCATCGTTGATTCTCTTCAGGACATACTTTAGCCACTTTTCGTGTTCCTCGAAGGTCTCTGTGGCGATGATTATATCATCGAGGTACGAAAATGCATAGGGCTCAAGCTCAGGCCCTATGATTTTGTCCACTAACCTTTGGAACGTGGCTCCCGCCTGGGATAGGCCATAAGGCATCCTTTTGAATTGGAATAAGCCTAACCCAGGTACTGTGAACGCGGTTATAGCCGCTGACTCTGGTCTTAGCGGTATCTGGTGGTACGCGCTACTCAAGTCTAGCGTGCTGATGTACCTCGCGTTCTTGAGCTTCCGTAGTATGCCGTCCATGTTAGGCAGCGGGTAAGCATCGGTTTTCAACACTGCATTGACCTTCCGATAGTCAATACAGAACCGATACTTCCCGTTAGGTTTACGGACCATTACTACGGGGCTCGACCATCCACTGGTTGATGGCTCGATCAGCCCTGCGTCGAGCATCTCCTTAACCTGGGTGTGCATCTCTTCCTCTATTTGCTTAGAGACGGGATAATATTTCTGTTTGATTGGCCGCGTCGCACCCACGTCGATCGCGTGCTCAATCAGAGATGTACATCCCAACGGCCTCCCCGTTGTACCCAGGTATCGGTCAACCAGTGTATGCAGTCTTTCTAGCTCCTCTGGCAATAAGTCTGCAAGTCCTATCGATGCTATCTCGAATGCATCGATTCGCGATATGCTCGCTACTTCCAGATCTACGGACTTGTTGGCCGCTTTGATCCAAAGTTTATTTTCGTTCGGATCCAAAACTGCGCCAAAACCACGGATGAAGTCCGCTCCGACGTAACAGTCGATTTGATCGTCCGAAAGTACGGCTACGAGAATATCTCGCGTTATCCCGGCAACCTCGAAAGGCAGGTCTAAGTAACCAGCGATCGCTACCGTCTGGTTCCCTGGCACTTTCGCTTTCCTTCCGTTGCTCGGGATGAGTGGACAGCCGCAGGCCGTGGCCAATTGTAGACCAATCGAACCCATTACCGTGCGCGATGCTCCCGTATCGAACAAGGCGCGTACGCGGTAGCCGGTAATGCCCACTTGGACCCACCAACGGGTTTCTTTTTTACTCGGAGGGTCTTCTCCTCCAGCCCTATCGTCATGATCTCTGGTAGCGGCCGCTATCTGGTGCTGATCTGACTTTTCCATCTATCCCACAGAATTCGGGCTGAGACAGCCGCTACATCCCTCGGACTCAGCTGATGTCCGACGACTCTTTTATTGCCGAGCTCTCCTCACAGCGCTCGGCTGTAATTGGGATATCTGTTCGGGTCTTACGCGGGGTAGGAACGTGAACGACCCTTTTCAACCGCTCCTGCTTGCGTTTCCCAAACAGTCCGGACAATCTGCGCGCTTATACCCTAGCCGTCCGCAACCAAAGCTTTTGAATGGTTGTGTGGCTTGCAGTCTTGCGCTCACGTTCTGATTGTCTGTTTTCTCTTTCGATCTGCCGTACGTCCTTTCGGCGGAACCCTTCGTATTCTTGGTTCGATTTGGTTCCCTCGGTTTGATAATTCCGCCTCGGGATGTGGTCATCGAAAGGACGAATTCTCTCATTTTCTCTTCGAGAACTTTGGCCAGCGTCTTTGCCAAGTCCTCTGGTGGATTCTTCTTCGTATGCAGATTTGGTGTTATCGGCTGCACCGCTGCAATTTTCGTTTTGGCCCTCTTTTCATCCTTCGGTTTGTATGCCGACTCGGGGATTAGGGCCGTCTCGGGTGGCGGAGGGTGTCTATACGCTTTCTGTCCCTCCAGCGTAAGCTCGGCTTCGACAGCAAGATCGAGAAGAGTATGGACTGAATCGCAATCCGTCCTGCGCACCAAATTCTGTATTTCGGGGCGCAGGTTGCCGTGCAGTGTATCTAACTGCTGCTCGATCCTTGGGATTGGATCGAGTCTTCTTATCATGTGGACTAGACATGTGATGTAATCTCACGTTTTATCGCCGGGTCCTTGATATCGGGAATTTATTTCGGCGATCAATCTCTTCTGAAACCGCCTATTCGTTCCGAACCAGTGACGAGCTTCTTTTTGGAATTCGGACCACGTCGACCACGTATCTCTTTCGTTTTTGAACCAGAGTGCTGCGACGCCTTTGAATAACTCTGGCAGTGAGCTTAGCAATTCGGATTCAGAAAGATTGGCCAGAATCCGACATTCCTCGACCCGTTCGAGAAACGAGTCAATGCTCTGGTCGCCATCTGCTGAGAACTGTAGTCCCCATTTCCGGACAATTTGACCGACGTCTCTCAGCGACTGTCCTGCACTTCTCTGCCAGGTGATGTTCTCGGTCCTGGTACCACTCGTATTTCCAAGTCTTTCTTGACCTTGGAAGTTCCCCCCCTCCCAGGCTTGGCCGACTCTCCTTGCGAGTGGTGTTGCGGGGTCAGGTTGTGGTAATTCGGTTGTATTGTCTAGGTAATGGTACGTCATTGTGTCCTGGAATCCTACTTGCTGTCGTTGGCTACGGGCTTCGTGTCGTGGCTGGTCTAATCTGGTGCTAGTTAATATAGGTTGTGTCTGCGCTGCCGTTAGCGAAGTTACTTTTTCAGTTAAGTGTTTAACCGTGTATGACATTCCCTGCATAAAATTTGCGAATTCAAGTGGGATTTCGAATGATCCTCCGTCCGTTGCAGTGAGTCTTATTCTGCTTGGATTATGATCATCGTTTGTAATACTGTCGGCAGCTTTGTCATTCGTTGACGGTGATTCCGTGGTTTCTTGCAATATTGCCGTGGTTTCGTTATGTTGATATTGATGGACTTTTCTACGACTCGTTTCCACATTTTCTTTGGCTGTTTCATCGCTGTTAAGAGTTACCAACGGGTGACTTGTGTTGTCGTCAATTGTCGAATTCTCCCACGGGTGTTCTGCCGAACTATATTTATTGATGAAATTTTGCCTGAGTTCCTCCCGATGGTACCAGACGGTGATTTCATCCTGCTCAGGTTCTTCAACGAAATCCCTTGGCTCGTAATCTCCTAGGAGCCATTTTGTCAGACGAACTAACTTGTCCAATTTATTGCCTGTATCTTTAAGTGACAGGTCGTTAAGATATTGACATATATCTTTGTCTCTATAAAACAAGCACCAGTCTTCGATCTTCTGTTGTGTCGAACATGCCATATTTATAATAACGATTTAAATAAATAATTTACAATAAATAAAAAATAATTTAATTCGCTTTACCAGAGCAGTTCCAATTGCGCGGCTATCGTGGGGTCGTTCGCTCGCGTTTTCCCTAAGGCGCACAATTACAATCGCAAAATACAAAAAAATATATGTGATCGGACTATACGGCCTACTTATTGGATTGCTCTGGCTTCGTCCTACCGTGTACGCTAAGGTAAGATTGTGTGGGTTATTGCGAGTCTGGTTTGATAATACCAGAGTAGGAATTTAATAATTAAATAATAAATATTAAATGTGGGTGTTACTATCACCTCTTTAATTTAAAAAATTAAAATAACCCGAATAAAACAATAAGTGTTTTATTTTTGCCCATACAATCTTTCAGCACGTCAATTAAAATTTATTGAGACGTGTATCAAGATAATTCTAATTGATAAATGAAACTAATGACGAATTATAAATAAAATGAAGACTTCAATTATACGTCTTTATATTTTTATAATACTAAATTAATGCCAATTAATTAACTAATTAATTAATTGGTTAAAGCTTAGCGTACACTTTACACCAAATCTATTGTCTCTCTCTCTCTCGCCTATTATGCTACGCAGAAATATATAACGAGAAATTACAATTCTAAGGGTATCGTTCTAGCGATCGTAATTTTCCGACGCACACACTTTATTTTTAAGTTCGTGAAATCGTCCTATTTGATTTAAGAATTTTCCCAGATTTCCACAAAAAAAAAAATAAAATATACGAAGAAAATTCCGAAATTTCCGAAATAATTCGAAAAATTCTGAAATCTACAAAAAAATTTACAATTGTGAAAAAAAATTGAAAATTTTAAAAAATCGGAAAAATTTGAAAAATTGGAAAAATTTGAAAATTTTGTAAAGTTTGAAAATTTTGTAAAATTTTTAAAAAATTTTGAAAATCTTGGAAAATTTAAAAATTCGAAAATTTTGGAAAATTTGGAAAACTTGAACAAAAATTTTTTAATTTGGGGAAAAATTTTAATTTGTTTATAAAATTTTTATATGTTATAAACTATTACTTTGGCAAATTTATTTAATTCATATTTTAAATTTAATTTAAATCGAAAATAATAGGTCTTATTTCGAAAATAATAAGTATTATTTCGAGTTAATTCCAAGAATTATGTTCGTTTGTACTCGGCTCGTGTTGTTGTTTACATATGTTCGTCGCGACGAACTCGCAAAGTACTCGCAACCACTCGTTGCGGTTTATATGTATAACAACGTCCGAAGTACAAAATTATTTGAAAAGGTTTTTCCTATCCCGAGGAAACTCACGTTTTGGGCGCCAGTTGTAACAGGGTTGGTTTTACTTGTCGGGAGGGTTTTTGAATGTCCTGTGCATATCCTCAATGCACAGGAAATACTCTCGATGTAACGTTCAGCTGTTTTACCAGACAGCTAATCGATCGGCAGAACCGTCCTTGAAGTGGTGCGAGCTAGCCTCAAGCTCCGCACGATGACGTCTTCCCTGTGTACAATGTATGTACCTACCTAGTACACACTTATCCTCCGTCAATACTCGTACTCGGCTCCTCAGATGTGTGTCGTGCGAAGCAATGCACGACACCCGCGGGGCATGGCGGTATTCGCCTTCGGGAACAGGGAGTAATCACCGGTTAATTAATAATTACTCGGAATAAAAGACAGTTAATTAATTTATTAAAAGAAAATAAAGTGAAAGAAATATTACAATATGGTGAGCCAAGGCAAGGTCGAACCTTGGCTCAAAGCAATTAAGGTTATTCGCGTAACCTCTAAAAATATAAAATACACGGTAACGTATGTGTGTGCGCCCGCCGCAATATACGCGTCGAGACTCGCGGTCTCGATCTACTCGGGGAGGAGGTTAAGTTCGCCAGGTACCGGTTACCTGGCTTCGCAGTAATTATCGCCGAGTTGCGATCGCGCTGGAGTGTGTAGCACTCCGGTTTGCCGTAATCGTAATTTACGGGGCGAGAGAGAGTGTCGCGACGAGAGCGGCTAACCTCTCGTATACTTACGCGTCAGGATACCGCGCGTATCCCGTCGCCGATTTCGCTCGCGTCACGGCGGTAGTAAGTACGGTAATGCCTGGCCAGGACTTACTTTATCTCTGAAGATGATCCTGGGGGACGGCGCGTGTCTCACGTCCTTCGGTCTCGTACTCTCTCTCTCTCTCTTCCTTTCTCGTGCCCGCGTTCTGCTGCGTGCCTCACTCGCGTGGGAACCCTCGTTTTCACTCGTCTCCGCGCACGATTCTCCTAGCCTCTCTCCTAGGCGAGACGATACTGACGGTGTCTCGTGCACACCGGCTCTCCGACGCGCTCGCGCATGCGCCTTACGCGTCTTCAACGGTAGACTCACGCGATCGGTGCGATTTTCGTCTTGCGTGAACCGTTTACCGTTACAGTCTTTAAAATTAATTGTAAACATAAAACATTTTTCTGACCAGGTGAAATTGTTAACTTTTGGTTTACTTTAGAGGTAAAAATTTTAATTTTAATATTTCATGATGTTAAGCAAAAAATACGGGCATGTTTTTGTAGTAATTCAGCGGTTACCTTTTTTAATGTAATTCCTCTGGTAGAGTATAATTGGAAAACTAATAAATTTTTTAAAACCAATTCATAGAGTAAATTTCAGATAAAGTAACTACATAAAAACAGTATTATTCCGATGTGGAAATTTTGAATGTTAACGTAATAAAATTTAGAAAACAATCTATGTAATCTCCCCTGGTATGTAACATCCCCTGTCCAAATTTCTTTTATAACAAATAATCGATGCTGATCATGCGTTATTTAAATTTAAATTTTCAATGCTTGTAAATATGTTGTATGGTGGTCACTGTATTTTATTTTATTTATTATTTTTTATACTGCGTTAAGATATTCATTTGTTGAACTATCAAATTTTAATTTTATTATGTTTGTATATATATATTTTATTTTTTGTTGCGTAGTTTTAAGGATTTTTATTCATTATTTATTTTTATTTATTTTGTACAATATCTCAAATGTATTGCTGAAGTGCCTACGGGGTTTCTATCCCAAAAAGCCCAATAAACTAGATTCATTCATTCATTCATTCATTCTCTCTCTCTCTCGCACTCTGTCGCTCGTTCGCACGGTGTTTGCAGATTCGGCGGGTCCTGGAGGCTTCCTGGTGATCACCTCCCTTAGAATTCTGCCTGCAGTGTCAGACACGGAGGAGCCCACCTGATATGATCTGAACTCGCCCAAGGTCCTCAACGTCAGGACTACCTTAGTGTTTGTGTGCCGTACTTGGGAAAGGGGTTTTAGTATGTGAGGGTAGGTAGGATTTAGCTGATGTGCGGGTAGGTAGCTAGGGAAAGGTATATGGGTAGCTAGGTGTAGCCAGGGACTCGTGTAGCTTGTACAGGTAGGTAGGTGTTCGCCAGGGGTTCGGTAGCTGTCACTTGACATGTGCAAAGCACATTGTCACGATATAAATTACAAGTTTGTTTCATTTTTAAAAATACCCTCTTAAAGATTTTAATGTTCTGAATTTATAATTGAACGCGTATTTTATTCGATGTTTAACAATACATATCTTTATAAAAAAAATGTTATAAAAAAGTATTAATACCATTAATAAAACAATAGTAGTTTTAAGTCTTTATGCTCTTTAACGTTTCTACGGGGCAATTCTGAGAAAAACGGAGATATTTCAGATCAAAGTACGACGGTGCTTAACATTTTTAAATGATTTTTCTCTTTTTTTTATTATTTTAACGTCACTCTTTCTATGCTCCCAAACCGGTGCTAATCAGCGACGGAGGTCATACGATGTCTTGGTGAAGAAAGCACTTGTTGAAAATACATTCGCCAGTGGTGCTTGTATCAATCGGCCGGGGCCGGGAATCGAACCTGGGACCTCCAGATTACGAGCCCGACGCCCTACCGACCGAGCCATCGCAGGCCTCGATTTTTTTTTTCTCTTCATTTTACTTATCAGCGAACAGTGCGAAAACTTCAATATTCTAAATACTTTATGCTTTCCTACCAATCCACGGGTTATTTCTGAAAGAAAGTTACCTACTGAGAAAACGCAAAATATGCGTAATTCACTGAGATATTTCAGGTTAAAGTATGACGTTGCTTAACATTTTTAAACGATTTATCCTTTTTATTTTACTTATCCGCAAACGATGCAAAAACTTCAGCATTTTTATTTGTGTCTGCCAATGTTTCCAAGGGTGAATTCTGAGAGCATGGTGCCTACTGAGAAAACGCAAAATATTCGTTATTTACGTAGATATTTGATGTCAAAGTACAATGGCGCTTAACATTTTATACGATTTTTTTCTTTTAATTTTAGTTATCAGTGAAGAGTGCAAAAACTTCAAAAAAGTTGTGTTCTGCAGACAATGTCCAAGTGGCCGGGCTGATCTCCAAGCATCTTGGCAGTGTTTACTAGAATGTCTACTTGCCACCCTGCTTGAATTTGAGTATAAATTATCAATTCTTGGAGGCGATAATCGGATGTAGGGTTAACCCTTCTTATCGTCACCTCCACCCCTCCCATTTTACGGCGTAAAAAATATTATCCCCCATCAGTGCGTTCAAACAAAACTGATATATCTTTTTACAAAAGATTAATGTCACAATAATAGGTGTTGTCATATCTATATATAGAACGAAGATCGTTTTTCTCCATGTATACTATGGCAATTGCATTCTTACCTGAAAATGCACTGTAATAGGTGCAATCATAATCATGAAACTGCAAATCTCGATTTATATCAAAAATACGAATCTGATCCTCAAAGGTACTGTAATAGGCGGTTTCATGTTCATATTTAGAAAAAATATCGATTTTTTTCATTAATACTATTACCACTGCATTCTTACCTGAATAGGCACCGTAATAGGTGCAATCATATTTATGAAACAGTAAAGATCATGATTTTCCAGCATTGCAATTGCAAGTGTTACATACCCGTCGTAAACATCAGTATTTAGGGACACTTTAGGGCATAGTAATAGTGTGGTCATATGTATATTTAGAACAATAATCGTTTTTTTCATGTATACTATGCAATTGCTTCTGTACCTGAAAAAGCACCATAATAGGTGTAATCATATTCATGGAACTGTAAAACTTATGATTTTCCACCATAGTAATTTAACTAAAATATCATTCTAAATTTAAATTTAATTTTATTTAATTAAAAAATCAATCTGATTTTTTATTTACATTATTTTGAATTAAAATATCAATCTCATTTTTTATTTTCATTTTATTTAATTAAATAATTAATCTGATCTTTTAATTAAATTAAATTTAATAAAAAAATCACTTTTTCTTTTTAATTAAATTTTATTCAATTAAAAAATCAATATGATTTTTAATTAAATTATTTTAATTCATAAATGAATCTTATTTTTTAATTCAATTTTATTTAATTATAGAATCAATATAATTTTGTAATTAAAAATGTTTAATTATAAAGTAAATTTGAATTTTTATTTGTATTTTTTTTACTTAAAATTTTCGCTACCCTGAAGGATTCCCTCGTTTAGCATTCTGGTGGCCTAGACTGATTGGTCGAGTCCAAAGAGTAATTCGAATAGGGAATTCTTTAAATGTTTTATGGAAGAGCGATCAAATGTAGTGATGGGTAAAAAGTTGATGCTTCGGTGCGAGGTGGATGATAGGTGAGTGATCTAGGTGGATGACGGGAGGAGGTGCGAAGATTTAGGTCAGGAGTATCAAGTTTAGTGAAATGATTTGAGAGATATTAGGGTGAATTATGGACAACGATATTGTATGTCAATGAACCAATGAGATAGGAATACCTGGACTCGACCGATAACCACCCTAAGCTCAACCTGAACGGAGTAACATGCTCTCGTATCGCAATATCTCCCCGTACAAATCTGACGCACGCCTTTATGTGGTATTAGATTGCTGGTCTAATCAACATCATTAAATACCACGCACGCATAATCAAAATGGGGGAAGACAAGTATTTGTCACGGTAAGGTATTGTTTACCTTACCGTTTGACGAATTCGAGCAACACGAGCGAACACTATCGTAATATTCGTATTGGCTAGGGCCGGCGAGATTCAAATCGGCTCGGTTCGTCGTGGCTACACGGGCGAGATCGACTTCGCGCGCGAAAGATTCGCGCGCTCACTGGATTACATAAATGAGCGGGGGATTCGCGCGCGCTTAGAAGAGATTCATCCGCTTTTTTACGCGACAGGTGTGATCCCCCCGCGTCCTGTGTTTAAAGCTCGCTGTGATAATTTTACCGTGATGTTCTCGTGTGCATTTGAAGTGCAGGCTGATCCTGCATTCGCTGTGTGAGTCTCGCCGTGGGGAATTCACCGACAGCGACGCAACCCCGGTGCACAGGCGAAAGGACCACTCCATCCGATATCGCAACGGGAGCGAGCGAGCGAACGAGAGAGAGAGAGAGAGAGAGAGATAGCGATCGGTCAGCTGATCGTTATACGATTCCAGCATCGAACTCGAGGAAGTAAGTGGTACCACTAATAGTTTGTTCATTGCGCTATACCAATCCCGTTTACTATGTATATTATTTTAGTTCGCGATATGTTTCCCCCCTCTCTCTACAAGTCAGTAAACGACCGACTAATAATAGCGTAGACCTCGGCGACGATTAGAGATTTTGTTTGTTATTTCTCTTTTATATTTATTTCAATAAATTCAATTTATCATTACATTTCAATTCGGTATTCGAGTAATTGAATTTTAACCCACGTACGGTTCCTTCCGTAATCCTAAGAGCTCGTATATTTCTGGTTGACAAGTGCTCGACGCGATATCCTTGTTTCGCGGTCAATTTCAGATTTGATTTTTTACCTGGTTGTTATCTGAAACAGTACCTCGGTTTCAGACTAACACTTAACGCTTTCATCATGTTTTTATGTTTTTGGGGTCGCCGATTTCAAATCTGAAGTCAAAATAAAAATTTACAAAATAGCGGCTATAATATGTCAGATTTTGATTTAAAAAATTCAAAATTTCCATATAAAAATTTCGAAATGGAATAAATAAAATTTTATCGTATTCTACATATAATTTTTAACAAAAAATCTCTCATGTCATTTTTTCAAAAATGCATATTTTTTGAGAAAAAAATTTTCTAAATTTTTAGTGACAAAGTCGCTTTTGAATCGTAAAATTTCTCCCTCATTGAATTACCCGGAACTAACGACGAGATTCATATGTAATTCACATGTATGTACATCTACCGTCAATTATGCCATTTTGAAAAATTAATTTTTTTCTTTATCACCAGTATTTCAATTTTATAGTTAGGTACAAAAATATAAGCAATCTACACGTGAAATAAATGTTTGTATCAATTTTTAGTCTGGAAATAGAATATTGCGATCCACCACTTTGAATCCGCCATTTTGTATTATTTAAAATTTTTATTTTTATAATCAGAAATTCTAATACTACTACTACTAACAAAAAAATAGTGAAATAATTAAGTACAATAAAGAATATGTGACTATTTTTAGCTAAAATCGACATTTTTGCACTATATTTTGTTAAATAAAAGATAATAACAATTAATAATTTACAATGTTTACGTCGTATAGCATTGCTTATCATAGAATAGTATTTATTATACGAGGAAAGTACACACTCAGGTAAGTACACACACTGTACACAGGGCAGACGACACCGTACAGAGCTTGAGGCTAGCTTCCACCGAGCCGACAGGTGACCACGTCGACCGATCAGCTGCTTGGTAACGCTGCCAATCATAATACCGAGAGTATTTCCCGTGTATTGAGGATATGCACAGGATAACTAGACCTCAGCTACTCATGCAAGTATGTAAAACATAACATTCCAGACAAGATGTATGTTTAGGTTTAGCAGTAGCAATAGATCTTAGATGTACATTTGCAAGTATGCATGAAGCAGTAAATCTAAGATTTATAGAAAGAGCAGCATCCCTACATCCTGTGACGTATACTGGTAACGAGATCAACTAAAAGTGTATCAGTACCAGCAACCGTATACTATACGTAACATAGTAGCAGTAGAAGTATGACAGATGTAGTTGATCTTGCACAACCTGGATGTTAATCTGGATACATATTTTGTAGTATCATCATTGTATTTTATACATGATTTTATAATATATAAATAAGCACTAGGTTATATAATTTTAAAAAAAGACAATTGAATATTTAATACATCTTGTTCAAATCAGAGCTATAAAAGAATCTGGTGACGAATAATTGCCCAGCGCTGGTTCAAACTTTGTATATATTTTTTTTACTATTTTTTTATTAAAATACTTACAAATGTATTCATTAATTTAAAAACGGAACCTATTAAATATAGAGTTACATGTGGTTAACTTATAACAAAATTTGACATTTCACTTTTCATCGATGTTTTGTTTTGCCTCATAAACCAAACAGTACATTTTTTTGAGTAAAAGAATATGATCGCTATTATATTAATGAAAAAATTAAAAAGTATTTTAAGAATTGAAATATTTATACCTGTTTAACAAATGTCACGCTGCACTGGGGATCAGGGTGCAAGTGAATGATTATGAGCTAAAAAAATGATAAAAGTATTTATTAAAATAGCGGAAAATTTATTTATTTATTAAAACAATGCAACATAGTAGAGTGGGCGCCAGCCGGGTTTATGCGCGACAAAAAACGAGATAACTTCCGGGTTATCGAAGCTATGATATCTCCTTGTAAGGTACCGATACCGCGGTTCGCTGTATGAGAAAAGAAAGAGAAGGAACGGAATTGGGACTCGGGTACGCGGCGGTAACGTCAGCAGCGGAAATAACTAAATCACCAACCTCTGGGTTGCGCTATATAGAACACGATATAGAACAGCCAGAGATAATGCTCATAGGGTGATTGAGTCTGTTATTATACTATTATGATCGATTAAATGGGTTGACGGATTCGAGGCAGATCTGGAAAGAACTAAAGAACTAAGGAATTCCGTATTCCCAAATAATAGTAATTCTGAAATAACAAATAAGAGGTCGGTTAATTGAAAGACTATCCGGATAAAGGTGCTTCAATCATGGGAGCTCTGCGCTCCCAAATTGGAATTACCGCTATTGAGTGGTGAGTTCAATATTGTAGAACCCGTATTGGGCACTATAAATGCCTATCATTGTAATTCGAAGGTTATAATATACTACATCATATACAGGTATTATGTATTTGTTTACATAAAATTTTTATTTGAAACTTGATGAATTTTTTTTTAATACTACTAACTTAAACGAAAAATTTGTAACAACATATTATTGTAATAACAATATTACATGAAAAAAATAATGAAAAAAAATTAAATTGTATGCTATAGTAATACATACAAATATTTTATTTTGTAATACAATTATCCTTGGGCTTACTGCAATCAAAACAAAAGATGTATACACTTCAAATACAACTGGTATTTCTTTAACTCTGACTTGGGCACGCCACGCTCCCAACTCTGGTATACGGACGGGGAATGAGAGAATTGAATGATTCTTGGTGTTCAGTTACGTCCAGCTTAGGTACACTTTATTCCTATTTTGATAATGTTACAAGCTAGGTTTTATTTGAACTGCTGTATTCTTAATTTGGTATTTATACATTGCGATTTTTGTAGCATATAATTCAAATGAGTATTGGGAATCGTATATTTTAGTTAGTTGGGGTCTCCCAATGCCGAAATTTCTTTGAGTGTACGAGGCGAGACACTCTCGGCGCGTCGCTCAGATTGTCTCACCTTGCAGATATCCACCACGATTCTATAAGCAAATACCTAAATGTTGTATCAAATGTTATATTCTTTTTATAGCAGTGGTTGTATAAATAAACCCAAAATTATTTGTAGTAAAATAGAAACACAAACAATTCTTTTTCTTGGAAGGCTGCGGCGATTGATTATTGTCGCGTAGAACCTGTGAGGCGAGACACTCTCGGCGCATCGCTCAGTTTGTCTTGCGTCGCAAATATTCACCCAGATTTAAAAAGCAAATTCTTAATTTAATAAAACAAATTTCATATTCTTTTTATAGCAGTGGTTTTGTAGATAAACTGAAAATTATTTGTAGTAATATAGAAACACAAACAATTCTTTTTCTCGGCAGACTTCGGATGTTGATTATACTCGCGAAATCCTGCGAGGCGGAACATTCTCTGCAAGTTTAAATACCTAAATGTTGTATCAAATTTTATATTCTGTTTATAGCAGTGGTTGTATAAGTAAACCCAAAATTATTTGTAGTAAAATAGAAACACAAACAATTATTTTTCTTGGAAGGCTGCGACGATTGATTATTGTCACGTAGAATCAGCGAGGCGAGACACTCTCGTCAAGTTGCTCAGATTGTCTCGCATCGCACATATTCACCGAGAATTTATAAGCTAATACCAAATTTATTGTAACCAATTATATATTCTTTTTATAGCAGTGGTTGTATTAGTAAACCGAAAATTATTTGTAGAAAATAGAAACACAAACAAATCTTTTTCTTGGAAGGTGCGGCGATTGATTATTGTCGCGTGGAACCTGCGAGGCGAGACACTCTCGGCGCGTCGCTCAAAATGCCTCGCCTCAGAGATATACACCGAGAATTTATTGGCAAATATCTAAATTAATTAGTGTAAATGAATTTATTGTGTGTCTAGTTATTATAATGAGATGGAGAATTTTTTGATCACCACGAACAATTTATCATGTGACAAAACAATCTTTTTGCCGACGTTTCGGATGTTTTATTTGTTACATCCCTTTTCAAGGCTATAAATGCATATAAAATTATTAAAATATAAACGTTGTCAAAATAAAGAAAAATAAAATAGATATTAAAAAATAATCGAAAACTCACCAATAAGTCATGTTAAGTTAAAAAAGAATCATGGTGTAACACAGTGATCTTAAAAAAATTTAATTTACAAAAATTCAATAACTGCCAAAACAATTCTGAAAAAACAAAATCACCAAAAGTTAGTTAATTATTGAAAAAATCAAAGGTTAAAAATTTACAAAAAGATATATAGTATTTAAAAAAAAATTTTCTAATTATAATTGTATTAAAATTGTTAAGTTTACACATTATACACGCAGTTCATTTTCTATTATATACACCATATATAATACATGGTGTACGTGATTCTGATTGGCGCGCACGGCAGCGCTCAAGGCACATCGCCGTCGTGCCGTAGTTCTTCGTCCGATCGTCGAGCGAGTCGGTTGTTTTTCCGTAGGTCAGATCGTCGTTCAACACAACGTGTTTTAGAGAGAATAATAGATTTTTGTGTAAAGAGTGCAAGACAGATATAATAATAAATATATATAGTTAATTTAATATATCAAGTATAGTGTTTGTGTCAAGTTATTTGGCAACCTTTCCCAAGCGCAGAATCCATAAACCCAACAGGTTATGGGCCCAGAGGGAAACGATATTGCCGTAACGGGCACAGAAGGAGACGGAGGCGACCGGGGTGACGGAGGCATAGAAGCCATGACGATAAATGGTAAGTGCTATTAAATATATGGTGTACACCAGAAAGACAGCGAAACGAGTGTTCAATTGTGAGTATTTGAAATCGGTTTGAAGTGTCGGGAGAATCGTTTTCAATTTTCGTAAAAATTGAAATTATTTTAATTATTACAGCGTAATACACAATTACGCTTATAATGAAAAAGGAGAGTCGGTGTATGAATTCGGAGAGTGATTTAGAGTCGGTTAAATGAACGTACAAAAACACCTAGCAAGTTGAAGCGCGCAAAACTTGAATTCGTGGAAATAGGGGTGAGAACGAGCGCGCGCGCGAGTAGTAAAGATGGCGACGCTCAACGCATACCGGCAAGCAGAGAGAGAGAGAGAAAGAGCGAGACAGCGCTTGCGCGTGTACGAATTGTAAATACCGATCGGCGCATGCAGACAGAATATATATATCTATATATACAATACGAATATCGGTAACCGTGTATCGAGACGGGGAGACTGAAGAGAAGCACGGAAATTTACAATTTTAAAATACGTTTTAACCGCATCTAAATTAAATATACATTGGATTACGCGGCAATATATGTGTATGTGTACATATGTGTGTGCGTATATATATATATGTATGTATGTATATGAATGTACGTTTTTAAATATACGGCCGAATACACAAGTAAATAAACACGTGTTTCTCAATATTGGGATAATATAAATCTTATATAAGTAAATAACGAACATGCATAAATGTTGTATTTGCATAGAGAGAGAGAGAGAGATTGATTGATTGATTGAATGGCTTTATTTGGCCTTTGGGATTTAAACCCCGTAGGCACTCATGTACATAATACAATTTGCTAATTAAACTATTAACAATAAATAAAATAACAAAAAAAAAATATGTACAACTATAATAACAATAATAACAATAATAAAATCAAGTGAGCTATAAAATTGATAAAATAAAAATAAAATACAATAAATAATTCAACAATAAAAATAATAATAATAAAGCAAAAACAATGGATATACTATTATAATATCTAAATAACTAAATAACCTATACGAGGCGAGGGATACGCGGTGGGGTTATCCCCTCATGTTGCATCCTGGTGTCCCAGGCAGTCTGGTCGAGTCCAAACAAGTAGTGAAATAGCGAATCTTTGAATTTGGCGATGGATGATTTATCAAATGTATGTGGAGGGAGTTCATTTATGATCTTGGATGAGGTGATGATGAACGATTTATTCAAAGCCTCCGTACGAGGTGGAAGGTAATTTAATGATTTTATTTGTTGACGAGTGGAAGTGCGGTGATTATGTTGCGAGGTGTTTAGTTTAATGAAATGGTTTGCCAGGTAACTAGGAGAATTGTGACAGATGATACTAAAAGCAAGTGAACCGATGATGTATGAGCGCCTGGACTCGACTGATAACCACCTGAGACCTAACCTATACGGAGTGACGTGCTCTCTCCTCGGTATGTCACCCCACACGAACCGTACACAAGCATTCAATAGTCTTTGTAATTTAAGATTTCTGGTCTGGTCAACATCGTCATAGACCGCACACGCATAATCAAAGTGAGGAAAGACAAGTGCCTCTACCAGTCTTTTCCTGAGACCACGTGATAAGGTTTTTCTATAGTATCGTAATGATTGTAAAACACCATGAACACGACTCGATATAGATGACACTTGCCTTGCCCAATCAAGAGATGGAGTAATCGTGATCCCGAGCGACTTAACCTCACATTCATACTTCAAAAAGTCCATTTCCAATTTTACCTTAGGGGCAGTGTTCAAGTCGATACGCGATAAAAAAGCCTGGCTACCCAGAATCATAACCTTCGTTTTTTTAACATTTAGCTTAAGTCCATTATTGTGAGCCCATAGGGCTATTGCATTTGCATCCTGAGTAATACGCTGTACTCCCATTTCAAATTCCGCAGGAAAAAACGAATGGTAGACCTGGGCATCGTCGGCAAACAGCATATATTTGCTGTGTGTGAGTACTTTCGGCAGATCGTTGATGAAAATAGAAAAAAGAATCGGGCCAAGAACACTGCCCTGAGGCACACCAGCATTAATTTTAAGCCAATCTGAGCGCTCACCAGATTCATTCTCCACGGCATGCATGCGACCTACAAGATACCGATAAAACCATGTAAGCACGTTATCGGAACAACCAATATCACTTAATTTTTTAATTAATTTATCATGGGGTACCGTGTCGAAAGCCTTGGAGAAATCAAACAGGATAAGAATCGTGATCTTCCTGGCATCAATTGCTCTCCTGACATCATCAATGACTCCCAGGAGTGCCGTCTGGGTACTGTGACCCCTGCGGAAACCTGCCTGTCTCTCAGTGAGGATATTATTCTCCTCAAGGTATTCAGAAAATTGATTGTGCACTAGTCTTTCTAAGATCTTTGAGAGTTCACAAAGCTTTGCTATCGGCCTTGTGTCAGAACACGATTCCATCCTGCCCGACTTCGCCAGAGGAAACAGCAGCACCCTCTTCCAGTATTCAGGATAATATCCAGTTGAAAGCATATCATTAAAAACATCCACGAGGTGCAGAGTTAATTGAGGCTCTAATAACTTAAGCATTTCTACGGATATGCCATCAATCCCCACTGCCCTCGAGGACGCTCCCCGAATTGCGTTCTGAACTTCTTTAGTAGTGATATTGGAGAATTGAAAAGATGAGGAGGAGGGTGATAAAGGACATGAATTACATAAAATGGTTGAAAAAGACTGAATGGACAATGGCTGTACGTGATTTGAGACAGATGCGTAATAATTGTTAAGCTGTTGTAAGGTGAATAAATTAAGTGGCGATGGATTTGTCTTAGAACTAAGACCCATGCTTTTCAGGCATTTCCAGGACCTTTTGGGATCGTTTGCCCTGTCAAGTTTATTTGCCAGGTAGTGAAATTTACTCGAGTTTACAGCATTCGAGACATGATTTCTGAGCCCTTTATAAACTTTGTAATCTTCACTCAAACCAGTAGTACGAAATCTCTCGAAAGCTGCATTTCTGTCCTTAATTATCAGTTTAATGTCCCTGGTAATCCATGGCTTGTGCTTTATTTTTATAGAATATGACTTGATTGGTGCTAACAAATCAAATGTCGAAAGAATTGCTTTATTTATGAGTGATACATTTTTTGAAATAGTGATATGATTTAAATTTGATGAATGATTTTGATATGAGAGCGGACCGTGATGGTGGTTAAATAAGGACAAATCTGTAGAATTTTGCTGATCAGGCCTATGAGGACTAGATGATTGTGATGAAGACAAATAGTTGATAGATGAGGTGAATGTGGTTGCGAGGTTATGAAGGTTGATCTCTCCCAGATTTCGTTTTCCAAATACCCTCACGTCTGACGGCGTGTTAGCAATCCTTAAAATAATGCTTATAGCATCATGACCTGCTGCAAAAGGAGCTGTTGTTTTAATATATTCGTAATCGGGCATTGGTTCACGAACTAGGAAGAGATCTAACCATGTATGGGAAGGCCCGCCCGACGTCATTGCATGGTGTGTTGGCTCTGACCGGATGAGTGTAAGTCCCAGTGCTGATATGCTTTCTCTAAACTTATTTGCCATAGCACTAGAGGAATTCATGTCAATATTGAAATCCCCAGTGACTACGACGTATTTGTATCTCGGTAGTATGTCCGACAAAATCTCGAAGAATTCTGTAGGGTAGGCGGCTGTTGGCCTGCGATATACCACCGCCAACACTAAAGAGTCAGCCTTACCCGTCAAACATAAAATTAAAAATTCCGGAGTATTGGAGAAAACCGGTTCAGAGTGCGCGATGACCTTCACTCCAAAACTTTCCCGGACATAAGCCGCTACACCACCCCCCTCCTTACCCTCTCTATCCAAGCGATGCAAAGTATATCCTGTTAATTTAACAATTTCTGAGGAATCGTGCTTAGTAAGGAAGGTTTCTGTGATTGCAATGACATCGTGAGAGGCCGGGTGAACCAATGCTTCAATGGATGAAAAATGTGTTTTGAGTCTATTGATATTTGAATGGAAAATGGAAAATGATTTTGATGATTTGGCCCGACCAGCCCTGTCTCATTTAGAATGAGTAGGAAGAGGAGGAAAGCTAGAAAGTTCAGTATCCGAGCTTACTCGCCTCAACGGACCGTCCCTCACCTCTCGCATAAATACTACTAAATCTAATACTATGGGCCTCGCATAACCCAATTCGCTTGATTTTCGAACGGCCGCTTGCCACAACTCGAACACCGGTTTTGGCCAAAGAGGCCTTATAAACAAAGAGTTTTCATCACCTTCACCAAAAATGTCGCGAGCTCTTCGTCCTTTCAAAAGGTGCGCCTTCTCCATTACTGCATCTCTGGAGACATTCGACGAGAATTTGATGACTATTCCACGCGAACGCACTTGAGTAGGAGGGGAAACCGTTGACTTGGATTTCTGTCGCGGAGTCCAAGGCCGAAGATCAATCACCTGGTTCAGTAGTTTCGGCAGCTTGATTGCCTCTAAGATATCTGCAATCAGCTGATTTTCAGACTTCTCTGTCTTACCCGGTAACCCCGTGACAAGCAGTTCGCAGGAATCTTTCAGCGCTGGAGACTGTGCAGTTTTTATATTGCCGTTTTCTATGCTGGCAACCCTATTTTCCAGTTTATTTATTCGCTCATCCAAAACTGCGTGCTTCATCTCAATCTCCTCCTCTATCGAGCTGACCTTGGCCTTCAAGTCTTTCAGCTCCGTTTTTACTTCATCAACTTTATCCTCCACACGGCTCACCACCTCCAAAACCGATTTTAAGTCGCTCCTTAAGCTGTCTTGTAAGCTCCGCGTGAAGGCTTCTACCCACGGTGGCGGGCCATCCGCCATTGATACGGAGTCGGCGAGCGTGTCTTGCGCGACCTGATTGGGCTTAGTGGGCGGAGCGCCGCGAGGTTGCTTAGCAACCTGCGACAATGATGGCGACGGAGGCGAGGCTACGCGTTTCGCGCAAGAGGTGGTAGGAGTAGGCGTGGTCGCCGTTGCGGCACTGTCGGTCGCGTTAGTCTGGCGCGGTAACCCGGGCGGTGGCGCCCTCGTGTCGACTAGAGCTGTAACTTGGGTCTTAATTTATTTTTCGCGAGCACGCAACAGCGCCGCTCGGACGATCCCGGCACGACCTCGAAACAATTCATATGAGCGATGTTGTTACATATATTACACACCTCTGTGTAGTCCTTTCGCGTCAGCCGTGCTCCGCAAACAAAGCAGCCCCGCGGTGTTGCCATTTCTGCAAGTCGATAGTCGCAACGTTGGCCTGGACTCCGCGCGCAGATCTTGCCGCCCAATTCCTGCCGCTTGCGAATTCCTCCGGCTAACCTCGAAGATATAGCAGTCAATTTCTCTTGATTTCCGGACGACTGTCTACAGCAAAAGTGCAACTAATTTACTAGGTACGAGCTGTAGACAGCGGCCGTCCG
This sequence comes from Theocolax elegans, assembly GCA_026168455.1. Taxonomy (NCBI): domain Eukaryota; kingdom Metazoa; phylum Arthropoda; class Insecta; order Hymenoptera; family Cerocephalidae; genus Theocolax; species Theocolax elegans. Next base: position 472,367 of record JANSJX010000009.1, on the reverse strand, counting down.
ATTTGCAATGTGCTAAAACTCGTTTTACAATACGTGAGTACAGATATTTATTTGTTTTGTGGAGATCGAAAGATAGCGTCTTTGTACTCACCGCGCCAGAGAGAGAGAGAAAGAGAGAGAGAGAGAGAGAGAGAGAGAGAGAGAGAGAGAGAGAGAGAGAGAGAGAGAGAGAGAGAGAGAGAGAGAGAGAGAGAGATAAAAGAAGAATATAAGTGACTGACAATAAGAGACCGAATGAGAATAGCAATTAATTGAACGTTCTTAATAAAGTTTGCGCGCGCATTATATAATTTCAACAAATTAACTTTTATTTATTTATGTATATACAAATCTAATAAATTTGGAACTGTTCCTGAAGACACAAGAGGAAATCCATGGTTTCAAAGACCTTCACGAAAAAGAAATTATGACGGTCAAATTGCAGGAAAGCAAGGTTGTTTTCATGACCGAGACAGGTCTATCTTATCAATTAGGTATGTTTGATCCCTTGGCAAAAATGAATGATGATACTTGTGTGCAGGACATCATTACTAAATTTGTGATCATTACAGTTTGTGTGCAACTTAGTGACCCATTTTGTTTTATATTTAAAATGTTAATTTATAATTCTTACTTATCAATTAGAATTAAAATTAATGTCGGAAGACGAACAACGGCTTATACGAAAAGCAGTGGAAGAGGCTGAAAAGAAGAATGAATCGTTATTTATGCCGTATTGCAGAGGGATGATCGTACCGGCTGGTACCTCTGAAGGAGACGGAGAGAGTGATAGAGACGGGTCAAAGACTGGTACGGAGACAGAAAAGGAGAGAAAAACGAGACAGAAAGAGACCGAGGACATGTCTAAAATGAGACAGAGTGAAGGAGACGGACAAAGACTGGAACAAGCAAAGACTGAAAAGAGACCGGAACAAACGGAGAATGGAGAGAGTGTGAGGTTGAGAGTTAAACCAGCGATTAAATCAATTGAAAAATTTGCTAACAAGATTTACATAAATTTTGAAAAACTAACAAAACATAACATAATTAAAATTCATTGTCATACATGGACAAAAGAATGGAAGAGTTGAAGAAAGACATTTTGTATGTAAACAGGCGCGTGGGTTGGATGGCAGAAAGGGAGACTGTTTATGATCAAAAACTTGCAGAGGCTGAAAAGACGGTAAATGATCAAATTATAATCAACAATTCAACTGAAAAACATAATTTAAAAGAGAGTGTTTTGAATAAAAATGAAATTTCGCGAATGATAAGATCAGAAATTAACAAATTAAATTTAAATAATAAGGGAGACGGTTCTTTAAGGGGTCAAGCCTGGGTTAACTGCTCAAAAAATCGATTTTTTTTTTATTAACTTTTTTAGAAGTATTTCTTATATAAAACATTATCCCAAAATTTGAAAAACAAAAAAAAATTTTTACGCAAGTTATAATTGAATAAAGTAAGCATTAATGGAAATTTTTTCTCTAAAGTTATTTTTGCAAAAAAAAACATTTTATTTTAATTTAACTAAAACAATAATTGCGAGGTTTTCGACGTTTACATACAAGTATATTAAACGAAGTAACTATCAAGCGTAGAGTTTGGTAAAGTAGAAATCTACTTTACCATACGATTCAAATTTAATAGTTAATAAATAAATGATTCCTTTTACTCTAATATACTGCACAAATACGTACAGTTTTATTTGAAGTAAATATTGTTTGCATTGATAAAGTATTTACATTATTTTAGTAAATACTCAGTGGATTTTAAATTAAAAGTATATTTTTGACTATAAATTTTATTAGTTTTAAAAAATTAATTATAAATTTATACAAAAAAAGAGCAGTAAAAAAATGCCAGACTCAAGGAATAGAATACCTGGTACATCTGCTCATAAAAAAATTATCAACATCAGTAAGAACCAACTACGTTGCACTTCCATCAACATCGATGGAATTCACAACACCAAAGCTACAATCCAGATCAAGTAAAAAGTTAAAAACTGATACCATTGAAGAAAGTAGCACACAAAATAGAATTATAGATATATCACTACTTTTCCCAATATTAGAAGAATTTTTAGTTTGTCAGATTGTCATGGTACAGTTAAATTTTCTGAAGTTGATGTGAGAGGTTTGGGAAGTAAAATAACAATAACATGTACAAACACAATGAGAACTCTTGGTCATGGGCATGCTGGTTTAGTTACTTTTTGTGGAAATATGGATTTGCCGAGTCCAGTTTCTCACAGTAATTATGACATTATTAATACAGAGATAGAAAATGTTTGTAAAAAAGTTGGTAAAGAGTCTATGAAAGCAGCTATCAAGCAATTATATGATTCAACGAGTCAGAATTGCCATATAAGTGTATCAGGTGATGGTTCTTGGAGGAAGCGAGGATTCAATTCTCTTCAAGTTGTTGCAAGTTTGATACTGCATGAGAATGGAAAAGGAATTGACGTTTCTCCAAAGCAATCTATTTGCAGAGCATGTGAATTGCGACCAGAAGAAGGCACAGAAGAATATAGAGAATGGTACAACGTACATCAAACTAATTGCTCTGCCAACCACACTGGTAGTTCTGGCAAGATGGAAGTAGATGGAATTGTAGTTTCAAAGATCTGAATCACTTTATGGCATAAAATATGCTAATTATATTGGAGATGGAGACTTTATAAAGCTAAGAGAAGTTTATAAAGCTTTGTGCGATGTCAAAGCATATTGAGGTTTGTAACACTTTCACAAATACACATAAAATAACTTCAACCACATAATATCAAACTAAGCACAAATACACTGAACATAAGAAACCACTTGTTGATATAATTTTATCCGTATACTGCAAATAATGTATTATATCTAAGTGTTGACACATTGGTTATGCTGAAATGGAGAAACAAAGAATCAATTTCTTGACATAAACAAAATATAAATTTAAGGTTATGCAAATACTTATCTGATATAATTTGTTCATGCAGTTTTATAAACCACTTGTTTCTTTTATTTATTTTATTTAGATACTCTATATATATATTTAATATATAATATATAATTCTACTTGATATTATAATAGCTCAAAACTGAACTACAAACGTGTGGCTGGTGCACACTTCCATTAACAGCTGTGAAACTATATATGCTTCTCTCTTTCTCTATCACGTGACAAGGCTATTCGAAAAATCAATAATCTTATGGAAGACTTGTCATGTGAGAAAGAGAGAAAGAGATATTGTACACAACTGTCAAACAGTATTTGTTTTTACTGCATTCTTTACACATTTTTAATTAAATTTAATGCTTATAATAAAAATTATAATCATATAATATAGTATATGATTTTTTATCAAAATATTTTTTAAAATCCATATAATCATGCATTAATATTCAATAATAGCAAAGTATTCTTGTAGTTTTAAAAAATTTTATTCCTCTTTTTATAAAGAAACTGATTTTTGAAGTTGATTTTCTGTTATTTTAGATAATACATGTATATTAAAAAAATATACTGAGTATTATATTAATAAAAACAGAAAAAAGGCATTATAAACCTATTAAATATACATATTATTAAGATTACACATACAAATTGTATGATATCTAAAGAATATGGTATTAGAATTATAAAATAAGTAAAACTTTAAATCTTATAAGTGAAACTTTAAATGCATTTATCTCATTAATGGATTTTTAATGATTTTAGCTTACTTGCCGCAGGATATTTCAGAGCCAGGTTGATGAATCACTTTGAAATTTTGGGGAAACTTTTAAAATATATATTTCTACGGACTTATGTTGCCCAATTTTCAAAAAGATAAGTTTTAGGTGAATGTTATGTACGTATACGTACATAACATTCACTATTTTTCTTATTATTATCAACTTTTATATTTAATACATTGTTATTAAATTTTTTTTCAGAAAAAGAAAAACATAAGTCTGTAAACATATTTTCCATGAACATTTTAAGACTTATTAGACATTAAAAGATGCATTCAGTGCTTCAATATCCTGCGGCAACTGCAAAAATTGATCAATTTTTCAATATCATTATAAGTTTAATAACCAGAATTAAAAATGCATAATAAACATTTTTTATATTGATAACTATAAAGTATAATGTATATATATTATGTAAAAAAAATAAATTTGTAAGAGGAAATAAAAAAAAAAAATTTATTCCAGTAAGAATTGTTTATTTATTTAAAACATTTAACCCAGGCTTGACCCCTTAACTGATGTATCTCGAGAATTAACAGCTACAATTCGTAACGATTATTCAAAGCAAAAGAAAAGGTGACTGTATTCATAGACCGTTTTGAAGAACTTGTAAGATCATACAATAATTCGTCAGTCGTTCAACCTCTATCAGAGACAGAAAAGAGAGACGCGTTTTTCACTGCTGTTGTTAGCACAGTGCCACAAATCATGAACATTAACTTCATGGCTGAAAGCATGAAAGGCGAGCCACTTGCTTATGATAAATTAAAATTGTATCTTATGCAGTTGGAGAGCATTCGAGCTCAGGCGACCGTACCAACACCGACAACAACAACGATGGCAGCTACCAGAAATATGGAAAATGTCAGGTGTTTTGAATGTGATGATTTTGGCCACATGTCGTCCACTTGTCCACGTTCGGGTACTGGATTGAGAAAATGCTTTGTGTGCAAGCAATTCGTCCAGCATAAAGCAGCAAATTGCCCGACGAAACAACAGCGCGAGAGACAGCCTAGAGACGGTCAAATGTATGAAAATTCTCAAATTGATACTAATAATCGAGACGGTAATGACAGAAACAGAGACAGTTATAACAACAAAAGAAGATACGATAGTAGTAATAATCGAGGTAGCAATAAAAGATACAAATTCGATAAAGCAACACCGCGAAATAACCAACGAAATACGAGAGGCCGAGGAAAGAGATTTTATAAAAAGCATGCCAATTCGAACCAAAAGGGAAATGATCGCAAAACTGAAGCGTCAGAAAGAAAGAGTAAGTACTCAAATATAAATGATGATTTGACAACATTCAACGTTAAAATGACTGAGACTGATACGCGACAAATTACAAAAGATAAGACCGTTTTGCATGGATTTTTGGCAGACACCTGGGCGACTGAACACCTGTCAAATTCAAAGATAATTTTCAAAAATTTCATTGAGAAACCAGACGTAATCAGGTGTGCTAACAATGACAATATTGCGAACTTAAAATCGGAGGGAGTAGGGACGGTTGAGATTTTTACGTTCGATAATAAAACAATAAAATTAAAAAATGTAATTTATGCCAAAAATCTATCTGAGAATTTGTTATCCTTGCGCAAATTTGTCAATATAGGTTTAAGTGTGTATTTAGACAAAAAACGAATTGATATATATGACCCAAAATCTAATGAAACCTTTATAAAAGGGATTTATCAGAAGCCCTATTGGATCATTGAATTTGAGACTGATAAACCAACTAATAACCATGACAAAATTAAAAACCAAATTATCGCGTATGTCACAACAAGAAATACGGCCAAACAAAAGGAGACTGAAGTGGCTGAAAATAATGAAACTGAGACAGAAAACATAGACAGAATAAATAATGACAAAAACACAATATTTTCGGATTTTGAAATTACTATTAGGGATAGAAAATTGAATCATCCCAATGATACCCAATGATCCCAATGATCCCAATGATTCCCAGAGGTTAAAAGTTTAAAAGAAACAATATTTGATGATTCCATCAATGATTGTGAAATATGCATGATTTCAAAGTTTAATAAACTACCTTTTAAAAACACGAGACAGAGAGCGACTGAACCTCTTCAAATTATCCATGCTGACACCATGGGAATGATAAGTCCTTCGACGTATCCTAAAAAATATAAATATATCGCAGTGTTTGTAGACGATTATTCTCGTCTAGCTATGGCCTATCCAATGAAAACGAAAGATGAGACTGGTAAATGTTTTGAATTCTTTATTAAAAGCTCCAGAAATTTATTAGGAAAAGATGCAAAAGTTTGTTATTTGAGGAGTGATCAAGGGACTGAATTTATTGGTGGCTACACAACTGAAGTATTAAAGAGATTAGGTGCTGAACTGCAGTTAGCGTGCCCCGACACACCTCAACATAACGGTGTTGCAGAAAGGTTTAACCAAACCATGCAAAGGAGAGTGAGAGCATTAATATACAATTTAGGTCTTCCTGAATACATGTGGGATTTAGCTTTAAATGCAGCCGTTTATGTATACAAAAGGACACCACATGCGTCAAACGATATGGTATCGCCAATTGAAAAATTCAATTCAAATTATAAAGTCAACATTTCACAAATGAAACGTTTTGGTTGTTTAGCATATATGAAGGTATATCGTAAGATGGGACCGAAATTTAGGTGCATCGGAAAACGAGTAACACTTGTAGGCTATAAAGAGACTGGATACATTCTTTTACAACCAGAAGAAGGAAAGTTTTATGAAAGTCGAGACGTAAGATTCAATGAAAAAATAGTTTTCGGTAATAAATATGAAAAGAACGAAATTTGTGACTGGGAAAAGATTAATGTTAACATCAACACCGAAAATTGGTTTACTGTATTTGAGACTGAGAACACTGAAATGGAGGGAGAGACTGTTAAGCGAAATAGCGGCAGACCACGCAAATTAATTGAAAATAATATCATTGAGTCGGAGGGAAAGACTGTTAAAAGAAAAAGAGGCCGACCACGTAAAGTGACTGAAAAAGTAACAGAAAATGAAATTTTATATGCTCTGATAGCGAATATAAATGGTGATCCTACAACATACAGAGAAGCGATGAAAGCGACTGATAGAATGCAATGGAAAGAGGCTGTTCAAAATGAACTTGATTCAATGTACAAGAACAGAGTCTGGAAACTTATTGATCGAGAGACGGTACCGTATGAAGGTTCAAAACAAAACATTATTGATTCTCGATGGGTTTTAAAGAAAAAGGTGGAGACGGATAATAATATAAAATATAAAGCTCGATTGGTTATCCGAGGATTTAAAGATAGAAATGAATATGGCTTGTAAGAAACGTATGCACCCGTTTCGCGTTTACCATTAGTGAGGATGGCCTTGGCAATAGCAAACAAATATGACTGGGATATATGTCAAATGGATGTTAAGACCGCTTTTCTCAATGGAGATCTGAATGTTCCTGTATATATGGAAATTCCAGAGGGAATTGAATGTTCAGATCAAACGAGAAAATCGAAGGTTTGTAAATTGGAAAAAGCTTTGTACGGCTTAAAAATTAGTTCTAATCGTTGGAATCTAAAATTTACAAAAGCAGTGACTGAATTAGGATTAAAATCTGACGATTTTGAACCATGTCTGTTTACTTGGAAGGAGAGTGATAAAAATTTAATCCTTATTTTATATATTGACGATATACTATTGATTGGTAACGACAAAATCAAAATGAATGAAGTAAAACAAAATCTTATGAGACAGTTTGACATGACTGATTTGACAGAACCTAAAAGTTTTCTTGGACTGGAATTGACAAGAGACTGAGAACGGAGAGTGATGACAATTAAGCAAGAAAATTATATTGATAAAATGTTAACTAAATTCGGTTTTCAAAATATACATTCTCAACGCACACCTATGGTTACGAATCAAATTGCTAATAAAGAGAAAAGAGAGCGTGAAGAGACTGTAACTGCTATTAAAATTACAGAGACTGAAAGTAACGAAATTATTCCATATCGCGAGGCTATTGGAATTCTCTTATATTTGTCAAATGCAAGTAGGCCAGATATTGCTTATGCAGTAAATGTTTTAAGTAGACATCAAATAAACCCGACTGACAGTGACTGGCAAGGTTTTAAGCGAGTTGTTAGATGTTTAAAGGATAATAAGAATATTGGTTTATGTTATTTGGGTAAAAATGATAAGTTGGAAGGTTTTTCTGATGCGAGTTTTGGGGACTGTAAAAATTCGTTGACAACGAGTGGTTATGTAATAAAACTTTTCGAGGATGCTATTGCATGGAGAACCCGTAAACAGAAGTATGATGCTCTATCGACGTGTCAGGCGGATATGTATCTATGAGTGACTGTAGTCAAGAATTAATAGCGATACACAATTCCTTGAAAAATGTAATATTGAACAATTTCACCCCAATGTTGTTATGGTGTGATAATCGATCGGCAGAAGCGAGTGTAAAGACAGGGGGTGGTAACAAACTAAGACATATGACTGAAATAAAAGAACATTATGTTCGAGAGTGTGCACAAAGACAGTTAATTGAAGTGAAATGGACTGCGTCAAAAGATCAAATAGCTGATGTCTTGACAAAACCATTAGCTTTTGAATTGCATGATAAATTAATGAATTCAATATTAAACTTGTGAATTGATTTATTGTTTATTATAGGCGATAAGTGATTGGAGACTGAGGTATATTGCAAGGAGACCGATTACATCAAGAGACTGACACGAATTATGAAGGATAATAATAAAATTAAACATAACCAGATGCGTGTATATGTGGGAGTTCATTTTCTATTATATACACCATGTATAATACGTGGTGTTCAAGCCTTTTAAATAACTGAAAGAGCGCGGTAGACGTAAAAACAGTTTAACATAAAAGGTCAACAAATTCACAACGGACGTAAGCCGCTGATTATCTTACGGGCGTGGAAAGATGTAAAAAGAAGGCAAGATCACAACAGTTTTTATCTATAAATAATTAGCTGTTTTATTTATATAAAAACTAACAGTAAATAAACCTAAAACTAATAACAAAGTTATTTAGAATATAACCAAAAATTATCCCGGGTGTTAAGGAAAATACAGTTAGACGGGAGAGCTTTCGGAGCCTCTAGACCGAGAGCAAGTCGGTATCTATACTAATACTATATTATACGACGCGAGAGTGCTAAACAGCTCGACCGTCGCAATCGTTCTTGACGCAAAGTAACCGCCAAGAACATAAACAAACGCGAGCCTTTCGAAGGCAACGATTGTCTCGACGCTTGATTTAAGTATAAAAACTATGAGTAAATTGAATATATATAATATTCACGATCGGCGCGAACACGTGGTGTACGTGATTCTGATTGGCGCGCACGGCAGCGCTCAAGACACATCGCCGTCGTGCCGTAGTTCTTCGTCCGATCGTCGAGCGAGTCGGTTGTTTTTCCGTAGGTCAGATCGTCGTTCAACACAACGTGTTTTAGAGAGATTAATAGATTTTTGTGTAAAGAGAAGACAGATATAATAATAAATATATATAGTTAATTTAATATATTAAGTATAGTGTTTGTGTCAAGTTATTTGGCAAATTTTCCCAAGCGCAGAATCCATAAACCCAACAAAAATAAAAATGCTAATAAAACTCACACAATAAATTATAACACTAAAAATCACTTCAGACTTTTGCTAAGAAACACCCCAGAGGGGGTCGAAAGCATAAATAATTAATATAAGCACGTGTGTATATGAAGAACCTGCGAGGCGAAACACTCTCCGCACATCGCTCAGATTGTCTCGCCTCGCAGATCTTTGCCCATTGTGGTTGGTGGAATTTCCCAGAGCACAGACTTTTTAAAAAATTTTTTAAAGGCGTTTCATCCTCGATCTCCAGCTTGGACTCCTCAGTAAGGAACTGGAGATCTTACCTTAGACGCTTGTCGCAAGATGAACCGCGACGCCAGCAAGATGTTCTGCGGCTATATATATGTGTATATATATATATATATATATATATATAGAAAAGAGACGACGATCTCTCCAACGAGTGTAGAGAGATAGTCTTCTCCATCGGGTGGTGGGAAAAACCACCAGCCAGAGTGCGACGTACGCAACCGAGTTGCAAGTTATTTGAAACAAAATGAATTTATCGTTCGTAAATATGTATATGTATATAATATATAATATCGTTCTCACCGAACTAAATACTTTACTTTAGAATAAAACAGGCCAATTGTACTCTATGCCCACTGTGGTTGGTGGAATTTCCCAAAGCACGGCCTTTTTAAAAAATTATCACGTCTATATGTCTTCTAACAAGATCATATATTGCTGGAAGTCTATGCAGTCTTTCGATCCATGCTGCTATATTTTGTGTTGAAGGAGGGTCTGAGGACTCTAGGTGTTTTCTTATGAGAGCCGTTGGGATAGGGTTGCTGCCAACATTTAAAAATGCTGGGCTGTATTTAGTTGTAGAGTGGACGACTGTATTGAGAGCGAAGCAGAAGTCTTCTAAGTGTCGATCCCACTCGCGATGATCTTCCTCAATGTAGCTGTTTATCATCGGTTTTAAATTTCCATTTACCCTTCAAACAGGATTTGCCTGTGCATAATAGGGCGGAATTAATGACTGTATAATGCTGTATTGCTGTAATTTCTCTGCAACCTGGCGATTCGCAAATTCTGTCCCATTGTCCAAAATTAGATATTTGGGACAACCCCATCTGTTAATGACTAATTTATCAAACGCTTGGAGTACAATTTTTGCGTCGGCTCGTCTCAACGCTTTCATTTCCACATAACGGGTAAATAAATCCTCAAAGACAATTATGTACTTGAAACCTTGCTTTGACGGTGGTTTCGGTCCCATTATGTCGACTGCTACTACTGTCCAAGGTCCATCTATGTTCCTGCCTTCCATTATTCCTGCTGGAGCCTGCTGATTGCTCTTATGGGCTTCACACTCTTGACAAGCTCTAACATAATTGCAAGTATCATAGTAAATACCTGGCCAGTAGTAGTAGGTGGCTAACCTTGCATACGTTTTGTCGTTTCCCAAATGGCCTGCTTGCGGGGTGTAATGCGCTACATAGAGAGCTTTCTCTCTATCAGCTGCTGGCAGAATTAGCTTCCAAGCATCTAGGTCGGTGACTAATAGGTCTACGAGAGGATTGGGACGGTGCGCGTATAAAAGGTTGTCTTTTATACACAAATCAGGGTATTTTTGGGGAGAATTTATTACTGCTTGGATTTTCATTTGGTACCAAGGATCGCTTGTATTAATTGTGGCTGTAGCTGCTAATGCTGTATCTTCGTATGCTCTCGAGAGTGCGTCAGGTACTTTATGATATGCTCCTTTCCTGTGCACAAACTGAATTTTATAATTTTGCAATATTGTGTTCCATTGAGCCAATCTGCCTATCAGATTCTTGATATTATGAAGCCGGAGAAGACTATGGTGATCTGTTATCACGGTAAACTCTTCGCCTTGAAGGTAACATTTGAGTCTTTCGATAGACCACAAAACGGCTAAACAGTCCTTCTCTGTTACCGTATAATTACGTTCCGCTTTACTAAGTGTACGCCTGACGTAATATATAGGGTGTTTTTCACCATTAAGCTCTCGGGTAAACACACCGGCTATAGCATAGTCGCTAGCATCGGTTTGGAGGGTAAAAGGGAGGGAAATTCAGGGTGGACTAAAACAAGGGCTTGGGTAACTGCTAGTTTCATTTTGTCGAATGCATTCTGCTGCTCTTGATGCCATTGCCATCTAACATCCTTTCGCGTTAAATAATTTAACGGTGCTCTGTTTTCGGCTAATTTATCGATAAACCTCGAATACCAAGCAATTAAGCCAGTAGAACGTCTTAGTTGCTTCATATTGGTTGGGGCTGGATACTCTAGTATCGGTCGTATCTTATCTATATTTGTTTTGAGGCCGTCCTCATTAACAATATATCCTAGATAAGTTACTTCCGTGCAACAGAATTCGGACTTTTTTCTGTTAATTTGCTGGTTCACCTTTTTGAGGGCGGTTAGTACTATTCTTAACCATTTTAGGTGTTCCTCAAAGGTTTTGGCTGTAATAATTATATCGTCCAGATATGCGAATACATTTGGCTCCCATTCTGGCTTTATGAGCTTGTCCATCATTTTCTGAAATATTGCAGGTGCATTCGATAGGCCATAGGGGACTCGGGTAAATTGAAACAATCCATTACCGGGAAGTGAAAATGCTGTACTTTCGCGGCTTTCTGGTGCTAGAGGGACTTGGTGGTAAGCTTGCGACAAATCAAGCTTACTGATGTAACGGCTTTCTCTCAGCTGATCGAGAATGTCATCCACATTGCGCATAGGGTACGCTTTTTTTGGTAACAGCCTTAACTTGCCGAAAATCTATACAAAAGCGGTATTTTCCATTTGCTTTAGGAACTATTATTGGGCCGCTGCAACACGGGCTTTCTGAAGGTTCTTTAATACGTTCCTTTAGCATCCTATCGATTTCCTCGAATCCAGCCTGCAACATCTTCGGCGAATAACGGCGGTTTCGTTGAGGAATAGGTTCGGCACCCTGCACATCGATTTTGTGGGAATCTAGGTTAGTTACACCTAGGGTTATTGGTGTTGGGGGAATTATCTCATTTAATAGCTGCTGTAATCTTCTTTCTTGATCCGGGGTAGCTCGTTTCAATCCTCCTGTGCTTGCTAGGGCAGGTAGGCAACTAGGATCTTTGCCATAAGGATAAAAATGATGAATGATACCTTTATCAGTCCACCACGTATCATTTTCGTAGCATATATTCATGTTCGCTTTAAGTTTAAAGTCGATACCTAATATGCAGTCATAATGCAAGCCGTCTGCTACTTGGAAGGGCATTATAATGGTTTCACCATCTATTTCCATGGTTACATCTATTATACCTTGTATTGGCACAGCTGTACCATCTGCTACTTTAACGGCTGAATTGCTGGATTTTCGCAATTTATGCTGTAATATTCTACTCATTCCTTGACCAATGAATGAGTGTACTGACCCATCGTCCAGTATAGCTAAGTTTTTGTCTATTTAACTCTATGTTAAAGAAATGACGTGGATCGATGCCGGGTATTTGCTGTATTAGGGAATTATTTGCTGCTAACTGGGAGGGTATTGACCCATTTGGGCGTTTGTGTGAGAAAATACGTGTCTCTATTTTCTCTGTCTGTAGTTTCCCTGGCTTCTCTTTTTGTTGCAGCTGCAGTTTCTGTAATGTGTGCCTTGAGCACCGCAATTACGATAGGCTGCAGGTTCTGGACATTCTGCTATCCAATGCCCAAGTTTATTACACCTATAGCAAGGATCTTTAAATTTGCTTGGGTGAATTGGCTTTTGCTCTACGTAGTTTGGCATGCTAAATTTATTTGGCTTGAATTCCTGTTTCTTTGGTGATTCAGCCCTTTGTTTAATTTCCTGTGCTCGCTGACAATAACTGCTATGTTTGTTATTTTTTACAGCTTCGCTGTACTGCTGCTTAGGTTCTTCCTTAAAGGGTGCTGTCTATTTTCTAGCTGCTTGGGGGCTCTTCGGCTTCCATGGGTCCTGGTGCTGTATTTTCTTTGGTGGGTTGGTAGCTATGGGTACTATAGACTTTGGTCTTACTACAATATTTACGCACTGCTCTGAGGAAACTGCTGCTAATTTAATGGTTTTTGTTTGCATAGGATCAACGTATGCATACCCTGCTAGACCGTAATTTTGAATGACTGGTGGACGTTTGTACCTTTGCTCCATTATACGTCTTGCTTCCTCCTTCTTACCAAGTCGGTGCAGCTGTATAAAATTATCGGAATGGTGTCTTTCGATTTTAGTTCTATAGCTAGGGTGCAAGTTCCGATACGCTCTATCCAGCTGTTCGGATTGAGATATTGTTGGTTTAACCTGATCTAGCATGCCTCTTAGCTTGGCGAGGTATGTGGAAATATCCTCATTAGGTCCTTGTGTCCTATTTTCAATAGCTTGTCTAAGCTGGCTCTGCGTTTCCTCCGTCCCGTATTGTAGTCTCATTGCATCCACAAAATCTAAATAATCCATCCTGCTGGTTTTCTCACGTCTAAACCATTCCCATGCTTCGTCATCTAAAACTGATGGCAAAGCTTTAAATATATCCTGAGTGGAGAGACCATAACTTTCTCTACATTCCTCAAGATTTGATAAAAATATCTCCGGATCATTCTTTTTCGCTCCCTTAAATTGGATATGGTGGCGTGAGAATATCTGTGCTGTCCTTTTCTCTCTTATAAAGGTAGCATCTTCTAAGCAGGTTTCGTACGAACGGCTATATCTGAATGCTGGATTAAACGTACTTTGCTGCAGCTGTATGTGTGGGTTATTTGGAATTAAGTACGTTTCATTGTTTTCGTGATGCACTGGTGAATTGCTATGCTGTCTATTTTGCTGCTGGTTACTTTGTTGAATGCTGTTTTGTTCGATTAGTTTGCTGTATAACTGCTGCATTTGCTATATTTGCTGCTCCAATCGTCTGAATTGTTCATCATATTTATTTTCGAGCTCTTTGTCATTATTTTGCGTCTTCTCTTTTGGAACGTTGGGTTCTGTAACTCCATCGTCTTCCCAATGGACACTCTGTACATTCCTATGTACATTGCTCAATTGTGTGCTGCTTCTGGGGTTATGTCTGTTTCCGTGTGCCTGATTGACTCTTCTCTCTTGGGTCGCTAATTCGGGTTCTGCATTGCTTTGCGCTGGCGTATCCGGTGGGCTGACTGGTCTCGGTACGAGTGAAATAGGGGAAAAGGGGTTTGTACTTATTGGACGAAAAGCTGAGGGTTGGATTAATTGGGTAGATCTGGGTCTAGTATATGTATAAATATTGGTACTGTATGTGATAACTGATGCTGTATATTGGGTAAATGGGTTATCTATTAGGTTTGGGTTTGTGGGAGTTGATGGGGCTAATGTGTGAATGGGATAATAAGAAGTCGAATTTATGCTTAACTGTGTCGTCGTTAAGCTTGGTATTGTATGCGTTGATTCCATTATCGAATTATCGCATACTGGTGACGTTGGACTTAATCTATATGCTGTAGATTGTGCTTAAGGACGATTAGTTGCGTTGCTTATTCTTAAATTTTCATTATTCAATCGCTGAATATCTTCTCTCGCGTTGCTGTTTTCCCTTACAGCCGATTGCATTTCCGGTCCGTATTTCATTTTCGGTCATGATAACAAATTCTCATTACTTATGGAGATTGAATCTCAGTATTGTCCTCTTGATTGAGCTTCTTGCTGGAGCTGTATCTATAGCGATATTGGGGATATTCGCTCTTTCTGATTGCGTTAGGGACAAGTCTGTTTCAATGGTCGGGTTAGCCTCGTCTACTGCTGCATTCCAATCAGCAGACGATGGTTCGAAATTACATCTAATTTAGTACCTAGCTAACCTATCTCTTATAATTTTGGAATCCAAGTCTATATTTATTCCGATTTTGCTTGCGTAATTCTATCGTCACCGGTATTATTAATGCTGCGTCGTATTACACCGGCACCTATTGCTGGTTGTAACACTGATAAATCTTCTCCCAAAATTAAATCAAGATCATCACCGTTGTGAGACATTTTGATTAATTTACTGTAGCTTATTTAGTATTAATAATTAAATAAATATTATTACTAATAGCTCTTTTTAGCTCGATTGAAATGAAATCTCTTAACTCTTGTTTAATTCGATATATAACGTGAATTAAACACACCAAGCAAAAATCAAATAATACTAATGAAAAGAAAAAACAATTTTCAAGCTAAGCTAATTAAATCAGACATACTTTTCACTAAGCAATCCACAAAAAAATAAACAATAAACAAGCCTACTTTATTATATGATATCCGCTCCGTCTACAGCTTCAGGTAAATACTTTGTCGTGGGGATTACGCGAGTATGCGTATTCATTAATATAATGTTTAATGAGGTTTGCTATGCAGGTTGTTTATGCATAGCAACCTAACCTCATTCAGCTCTATACTGTTCCTTGTACAGCTGTAGTGTTTACATACAGCTGTACATGTATTTCCTTTATCTTTGTCTTCTGCATATAGCTCTGTATCCTCTTCCTCGTTCCTTACCCTCTTACTGCATACTTGTACTCATTGTTTTATTTGTTTACAACTGTGTATTGGTTGGCGTTGGAGGCTCTATGGCCTTCCTCCTGCATGGTGCCTCTTCGTGTAGTTAGTGGAGCTAAGGATTCTGCTGTTTAGTGTAGCTAAGGAGGGTCCTGGAGGCTTCCTGGTTATCGCCTCCCTTGATGCATCCTGCCTGCAGTGTCAGACCCAGAGGAGCCCACCTGATATCATCCACCTTAGTGTGAGAGTAGGTAGGGTTTAGTTAATTTGCGGGTAGGTAGCTAGGCTCAATATCTATGGGTAGGTAGGTTTATCTAGGGACTCGTATAGCTTGTACGGGTAGGTAGGTGTTCGCCAGGGGTTCGGTAGCTGTCACTTGACATGTGCAAAGCACATTGTCACAGTTTAAATATATTATATATATTATATATTCATTATTATTATATATTTAAAAAAATTGTATAAAATGATAATGGTTTGAATTAACATTCAAATATTTCAGGATAAATTATATTTTTTGTAGAAATTTTTGTGGTTTCACAAATGCCAAAGTATTTGTTTTTTGTTTTTATTAATTATTATATTAATATTTTTTTATCGACGCGGTGGCGGGGTGGCGGAGACGCACCTCAGCCGGTCACGGAAGTTAAGCAGTATTGAGCGTGGTACCCAAGTGGATGGGTAACGCTCTCGGTCACTTGGCTTTCGTGGCGGGTTAGGTGTTTTTTCACACTTCACAACGTGAGCGGGAGTACGCAATGTGACTTTGACACCCAAAAAGAATGTTTCGAATACACCGGCCATCTCGGGTGAGGTTTTCCCTGCTTCACAGATTTCCCTCATCCACGGGCATAACCCCGGGCGAATGCGAGATGGTGGGGTTTTTAAGGGAGGGATAAAGCAACTACACATAGGTGGTAGGTGGACACCGTTAAAGTCCCCAGGGGATAAACGGTAGGAAGTACCAGGAAAAATAGGGCACAAAAATCTAGAATAAAAAATATTAATAAAAAGTGTCCTTTATTGATCGTCACGAACCAATGGTGTTTACAGATGTTTAGTTAAGTTACAAAATATGCCGACGTTTCGGACGTTTTTTGCCGTCCCTTTTCAAGGCTAAAAAATTAATAATTTACAAAATATATAGATTAATACCCAGTAGTGAAATATTTACATCGATATCACAAAACAATTCATAACTCACCAAATTCTAACAAAACTCAAAAAAACCACATATCACTCGTGTAAATCTCGCAAAAGCCACTCTTCATTATTACATATCCATTCTATAAAAATTCAACGCATCACGTTTATTCTCGAATTAAAAACAATAATTTTCAGTAATACCATTAAAAAGAATACAATTTAAAAACCTTTTTGCTAATTTTCACCACCCACGCTGTCGTCTCCAGAACACATTGTTTAAAAAATATATATATATCTATATACATAGGACCTCCCCGAAGGGAGTCCTAAGTCACAATTAAACTTCATAAAGTCTCCAGACCCGTGCCCAACCTCCCATCAATACATTTTACAGTATACACATACATATACACATATATACATATATGTACATATACACAACATACATATATACATACATATATTCGCCCCATACATCAATAAATCCAACCAACGAAAGAGGGGAACATTTTGTATTACAAGGCTAAGTCGAGTCGAGAGCTCCCGCGTATCAGGCGAACATGCGTCGCAGAGAAGTGGCACGCCCCGTCAATCTTAATACTGCCGGGATTCCCCGGATCGCTCCGAAACTTAACGCGAGTCGCCCAACCTCCTCACTACACATAGTACGCTAATACCGAGAGCCAGTTGCTCTCAAGCCAACAAACGCAATGGAGAGCATAAAAACATTTATAACAATTAAACAATATTAATTACAATATAGTTTCACAGTATTTAACGCTTCTTTATACATATTCTTCAAAAAATTCACATCTTCTATACGGTTAAGTGTGTTATCGTGTGTATATATATTCAGCATCTCCGAAAACATTCGTTTTTTCATATTATTCTCGATATCAATGATAGAAACCTTATTAAAATCAATCCTGTGGTTAGTATTTCTCTTATGGACCGCTAATGCAGATCTTTCACTTTCATTGCGTACATCATTCTTATGCTCTCGAATTCGTGATTTTAATTTACGTTTACTCGTGCCAATGTATTGCGCTGTACAGTCTTTACAAGGTATTTTATAAACAATATTGCACATCTCCTGTTTTTCATTTTTATCCTTGCCTAATTTTATAATATTGCTAAATTTATTGATCATGCGGTTTATTGGTAGAAAATCAAACTTTTTTATGAGTACATTGAGGCACGGTGTTAAATCCTTAATAAAAGGTAAAACAACCTTTGGTCTCAAAATTAAATTTCTTTTTATAATGTTATTATTTATTAAAATATCATTAGCATTATGTAAATGTGACAATCGTTTGTTAATGAATTTATTTATGAAGTCAAATGGATAATTGTTATTAAGTAAAAAGTTACGCACTAGCACAATATTGCCATCATGAAAAATCGAATCCGATAATAAAACGGCCTTGTCAATCAAATTATAAACCATTGCTATTTTTTGGGAACGTGGGTGATGTGAAAAGTAATTGAGATAAAGTCCAGAAGCTGTGTCCTTACGGTACCAATTTGTCTTGCAAATAGCATCATCGAATCTATGTATTTTTAAATCAAGAAACGGTAATTCTTTATTTATTTCAGTTTCCACTGTAAATTTTATAGGTTCACAATAGCTATTAAAGGCGTTCAATATCAGATCGATCTTCTCATGATTGACAATTAATATCGTGTCGTCTACATATCTTTTGTACAAAACAATATACTTTTTGAAATCTTTTAAACAACAATTTTCTAAATCTTCTAATACCATGTCCGCAAACCACGGACTTGTGCAAAAACCCATAGGAGCTCCCATACATTGTTTGTAAATTTTATTATTAAATTGTAAGAAAGTTGAGTCCAAAAGTTGCTCTATCCCCTCCAAGAATTCATCTTTAACAATAGGAATACTACTCTCTATAAATTTCCATTTTTTAGAAACTGCTCGTATAATTAAATCTCTCGGTAAATTTGAAAAAAGTGAGACAACGTCAAACGATACTAATCTGTAATTTCCAGGCACAATTAGTTTGTCAATGATCTTTTTTAATTCTATACTATTTTTAATATTTGATGCTGGTTTTGGGACATACTTATTAAATAATTTACTAATTGCTTTATCAAAGGCATACGTAGGGCTATTTATAGCTGAAACAATGATCCGTATAGGTAAATCTACTTTATGTATTTTAATTAGCCCATACGCTTTCGGAATGTTTGTGTTGTCTAATTTTTGTTTAACGTTGTCAAAACAGTTTTCTTTTTCAAAAACTCCCTTTTCCTCCCAATCTCTTGTTAAACGTTGAATTTTAATTTGTAATTGTCTTAGCGGGCATTTTTCAATAACTTTATAATATTTCCTATCATTTAAAGATGTCTCCATTTTTTCATTATATTTTTCTTTTTCTATGATAACGCAAACCGCACCTTTATCTGCTTTCGTAAACATCACGTCTCGGTTATTTTTTAAAAATTTACATGTATCATTATAATTATGTAAGATGATTCTATCCGTATATTCAATGTGTCTCTTTCTTTTTATAAATTTATTTATACTTTCAATTAGTTCCGTTTTTAATTTTTCATTGCGTGAGTACGTTGCTTTAATATTCCTATTGTCACATGTATTATCATTATTATCATACTGAGACTGGATGTGAAATTCAATGTCTTTAAGTATTTCAAAAGCAGTAAATTTATTAATATTAGAAGTAAAATTAAATTTTTCACCAAGACGTAATGTATCACGGACCGCAAGAGGAATCTCCTTATCTGTGGTATTAACCACCCATTTTTCTCTAATATCCACATTGTCATCCACAATCTCATTGACATTCGTATTTTTATAAAACCTTCCTTCAAAACGCACATCTCTGTTTTTTAAATTATTAATCTTTCGGAGTTTTATGTTCGTTTGTGTCTTATGAAAAATATCCAAAATGTATGAATAGTACCTTTCAAATTTTTTTATAAGTAAATTACCTATTCTATTTTCTATAATGTTAATCATACTTTTTATTTCTTTATCTAAATATTTAAGATGGACATTAAAATCTCTAATCTCCAAATTAAGAATCTTTTTAGTAATGAACGTTGATAGATTATTCGATTTTTTTCTAATTAATTTTTCAAGATGGCAATATTGTGCTAGTGCGTAACTTTTTACTTAATAACAATTATCCATTTGACTTCATAAATAAATTCATTAACAAACGATTGTCACATTTACATAATGCTAATGATATTTTAATAAATAATAACATTATAAAAAGAAATTTAATTTTGAGACCAAAGGTTGTTTTACCTTTTATTAAGGATTTAACACCGTGCCTCAATGTACTCATAAAAAAAGTTTGATTTTCTACCAATAAACCGCATGATCAATAAATTTAGCAATATTATAAAATTAGGCAAGGATAAAAATGAAAAACAGGAGATGTGCAATATTGTTTATAAAATACCTTGTAAAGACTGTACAGCGTAATACATTGGCACGAGTAAACGTAAATTAAAATCACGAATTCGAGAGCATAAGAATGATGTACGCAATGAAAGTGAAAGATCTGCATTAGCGGTCCATAAGAGAAATACTAACCACAGGATTGATTTTAATAAGGTTTCTATCATTGATATCGAGAATAATATGAAAAAACGAATGTTTTCGGAGATGCTGAATATATATACACACGATAACACACTTAACCGTATAGAAGATGTGAATTTTTTGAAGAATATGTATAAAGAAGCGTTAAATACTGTGAAACTATATTGTAATTAATATTGTTTAATTGTTATAAATG
Source organism: Theocolax elegans (assembly GCA_026168455.1). NCBI lineage: Eukaryota > Metazoa > Arthropoda > Insecta > Hymenoptera > Cerocephalidae > Theocolax > Theocolax elegans. The sequence continues at coordinate 451,597 of JANSJX010000009.1, read as the reverse complement.
TTTTTATGCTCTCCATTGCGTTTGTTGGCTTGAGAACAACTGGCTCTCGGTATTAGCGTACTATGTGTAGTGAGGAGGTTGGGCGACTCGCGTTAAGTTTCGGAGCGATCCGGGGAATCCCGGCAGTATTAAGATTGACGGGGCGTGCCACTTCTCCGCGGCGCATGTTCGCCTGATACGCGGGAGCTCTCGACTCGACTTAGTCTCGTAATACAAAATGTTCCCCTCTTTCGTTGGTTGGATTTATTGATGTATGGGGCGAATATATGTATGTATATATGTATGTTGTGTATATGTACATATATGTATATATGTGTATATGTATGTGTATACTGTAAAATGTATTGATGGGAGGTTGGGCACGGGTCTGGAGACTTTATGAAGTTTAATTGTGACTTAGGACTGCCTTCGGGGAGGTCCTATGTATATAGATATATATATATTTTTTAAACAATGTGTTCTGGAGACGACAGCGTGGGTGGTGAAAATTAGCAAAAAGGTTTTTAAATTGTATTCTTTTTAATGGTATTACTGAAAATTATTGTTTTTAATTCGAGAATTAAACGTGATGCGTTGAATTTTTATAGAATGGATATGTAATAATGAAGAGTGGCTTTTGCGAGATTTACACGAGTGATATGTGGTTTTTTTGAGTTTTGTTAGAATTTGGTGAGTTATGAATTGTTTTGTGACATCGATGTAAATATTTCACTACTGGGTATTAATCTATATATTTTGTAAATTATTAACTTTAGCCTTGAAAAGGGACGGCGAAAAAACGTCCGAAACGTCGGCATATTTTGTAACTTAACTAAACATCTGTAAACACCATTGGTTCGTGACGATCAATAAAGGACACTTTTTATTAAACATTACTTGAACGAACGATAGATTCATTTAAACAATAAAAAATATTAATATTTTTTTTAATAATTTTATTATTTGGAAATATTTTTAAATTATCTTTTGATGTTGTTCATGATAAAGCTACATATAATTGACCATGGCTAAAGACAGGAGTATTTAAATACAAACCAAGTTCTTCAAAAGATTGATCTCGAGATTTATTTATAGTTATAGCAAAGCTCAGTTTTATTGGAAATTGCCTTCTTATAATATAAAAAGGAATATCTTCTAAGGTTGTATATAAATCAATACATTTTGATTTCATTACTTTCTGTTTGCAGAAACTTTGTAAGAATCATATACCTAGTTATTTGTTAATAAAAAATATTTCAAGTAATTTTTAAGTAAAAAAGATGTGGATGAATTAAAGATATTAAACTATTGGATAATAATTTTAAAAGTGCGATTGAAGTTACACTATACTTGCAAACTTTACACCTTCGTAGATGTTTTTGGCGTTTAACGATTGGATTAATGAAATATACTTGAAATGTAAAACAATATAACTTTAATGAGATGTTAATTACTTCTATACTAATTTTAGTATTTTCTATTACACGTAATAACTGATTTAAAACAATTTTTAATAAAATTTATACAACATCTAATTAGATGCGAAATAATATAAATTAATAGTTTTACGAATAAGAAGATTCTCAAATTACTGTTCAGAACAAAAGAAAATCTAAGAATTTAAAGTAATAAGTATAATGAAAATAATTTAAAATTGTAAACAGATAGAAAATACTTGACGATTTATTATGATTCCAGAGCAGTTCTATTGATGCTACTTAGTTATTTATTATAGTAATTATTATTATAATAAATAAATAATATTAGTAATTATAGTAATTAACACAAAAAATTATTTGTAAGTAATAGTAGTGTTATTTTAATAAATAAACTAAATAACAGTAGCATTTTTGTGTATAAAAAGTATTTCTGGATTGTTTTTTATTTTATATTAAACATTTTTTAGTACGATTAAAAAATTTAACTTCATTTTGAAAGGGATTAGGTTTTGTCGATTTTGATGAACAAACCATGTATGTTTTTGTTTGGCGACGTTTCGATGTATATCCTTCATCCTCATTAGATTATACCTTTATTGATAATATCAGTTTAACAATATTTTTTAGACATCTTCTTATACATATTAGCAATTTTATAGCAATTGTATGACATTACAAATTATTTAAACTACTTACTATTTTGTCATTAGCATAAACGTATTAAACGTATAATTAATAGCGTCTCTGATGCGTCGCACTATAATTGAAAACAAAAGTAAGCAAATTTATTAATAACATAATTTTGCGCATAAACTGAGGTTATGTGTAATTTATACCTTTGCATAGTAGTTAATTCCATAGTCAACATCAATTTATATAACTTAAATAAATTAAATAAATAAATTAGAGACAGCACAAAATAATTTAACACATAATAACAAATATTTAGCAAAAGACAGTCAATTTGGTAAAATAATGAAATCTCAAATTTATCACAGATGGTTAATAACAAACAATTTAAATCTCTCGCTTCGCGTTCTTAGAGATACCTGTGCGATCAATCGAAATTACATCAATCAAACCGACATCCCCACTCCCCGGGGGAAATTTGAAATTCTTACATGTACATAATAAATTAAGAAACACAAATGACTCGAATCTGCAATTGAATTTGATTAAATTTATGCGTTAATTTAGTTATAAATTATAAGCTTAGATGATTATTAAATAAATTTGTTTGGTGTGTAAACATTTTTTATTTCTTACACGTAATAATATACTTTTAAATTTGCCGCGTTGCGCATGCTCAAATGGTCAATCGCGCATATTTGCAATCGATCAACGCGCAACTTGATCCATAGCTAGGCACCTTCTGATAAATATAATTTAAGGTTATGTCACTAAAGAAAGATATTTTTCTCACAATTTTGATTTTAATTTTATCTTGTTAATAATGTTATTATAATGTTGGCTAAGATTCTTTGTATCATCTTTTACATTAATTGCATTATTTTCTGACTTTATATGGATCATTTCCGATATCAGTTTTTTATGCCAATTCTTTTCAGTGTCTAATACTTTAACGTCATTAAAATTAAAGGAATGATTATTCGTGAACATATGATCATTTATTACATAATGAGAATCTAGCTTATGTATATTGGCATGATAGTCTTTAATTCGGCACTGTAACTATCTTTTCGTTTCACCTACATAGCAAGCATCACAATCTATGCAGTTAATTTTGTAAACAACATTAGTTTTTGTTAATTTATCTGTAGCATCTTTGCCCCTTACAATAACATTACCAAACTTGTTACAAATTTTTGGTATCACTTTAATAGCATTTTCTTTTATAGCGCCTGGTACTTGTTCATAAAATTCAGGTACAAAAGGAATATTTAAAGTAGCTGTATAATTTGTTATTGCTTTGTTATTTGGTTGCGTATTATTATGGTTATATTTTATTTTTTCTAATCTTTTTCTTATGTTATGATTAATAAATTTTGTTGGATAACTATTGTTCTCTAAAAACTTTTTAATTAATCGAATATTATTCGTTTTATAAAATCTCTCATGCGCTAACAAAATAGCTTTGTCCACCAATGTATAGATCATTGCTCGCTTTTGCTGGATAGTATGACTAGACTTAAAATGTAAAAACTGTGCCGAGGAAGTATCTTTCTATTTCTTCTCTATTTCGTGCGTAAACTGCAACTTATTGTGATAACTATTAAAAACATCTGATACATACGATAGTTTATTATTAGGGATGCATATGATTGTATCATCTACATACCTATAATAGAATGGTGGTGCAAATTCTAGTTTTTTGAGCCATTCCTGTTCCAAATCTGCCATAACCATATCAGCAAATATCGGGCTAATCAGACTTCCCATGGGACTTCCATGTAATTGTTGGAAGTATTTTCCGTCCCATTGGAAAAATGTATTATGTACACGGAGAGAAATGTATGATTAAATATTCCTATAATCTTCAGTAAAAATTGCTATACTGTATTTTAATGGAGACACAAACTCAATTTATACTAAATTTTAAAATATGGTATCGTAAATTTTCGAATCATCAAATTTTACTATACCGTATATTAAATATTATGTATATTGTATATTAAATTTTATAAAATTAATATTGTTATTGATATTGAAATATAACTCGATATAAAGAGCACAACTCACACTACTTCATTTAATATTTTTTTTTTATTTACTAGTTTTTGTGCCATTTTTCTGGCACTTCCTGCCGTTTGTCCCCGCCTGGAGAACTTCAACGGCGTTTATCCACCACCTCTGTGTGGGTGCTCTTTTTCCCCACCTTTTTTAATCCCCAACCACCCGAGATGGCCCGGTGTCTTCGAAATATTCTGCTTGGGTGTCAAAGTCACATTGCGTAGGCCATGACATCGAAACAGAACGTTCCACACCTCCCGCTCGCGTTGTTGAATGTGAAAATACCTAACCGATCACGAAAGCCGCACGAGAATGGTCTCCCATCCAAGTACTAACCGCGCTCAGCGCTGCTTAACTTTCGTGATCGGCCGAGGTGCGTTTCCACCACTCCGCCACCGCGTCGGTTACTATACTTCTTTTAATATTTTAGGCTTAAGGAAAGAGATGAAGAGAGGCATATATACACAAAAACTTCAACGCATTAATACTCTTGCCGCATCTCTTACCTCTGATTCCATCTCTTTGATGTTTCTAACAAAAAAGAATGTATTTGTTATACCTTTTTAAATGTATTGTATGTGGCAACGGTTTCTTTTTAATTAACAAACCTATCCTATCATTTGAGCTTTTTGTTGTTGACGCATTTTGCTTACTTTATATATTAAGTTTGTAGTAATAAACATTATTACAAAAATAATTAATACTTACTATTGTTACCGTTGAAACAGGGTAATTAGCGGACTTAACCAGTAGCATTGTCTTTACGCTTTCTTTACAATTTTTGCTCACTTATCTGGATGTATTTGACAGTAATTTTTCTAAATTTTACTATACTATGTATGAAAATGTATGCAAATGTACTTTATTTATAATTTTTACTATATCGCATAGTAAAATTTTATTCTGATATATAGCATAATTTTATAGAAGTATATTAAATTTCCTTCATAAATCGAGTTTGTGTTCCGATTACTGAAAAGTATAGCAATTTTTAATTATACATTTCTCTCCGTGTAGAAGGAATTTAATAACTTCTAATAACTCGTGTAAAGAGACATTATATTATTTGCTTATCAAATGGTACCGTTTCTCTATGCTTTTCAGAACTAATTTTTTTGGTACATTGGTGAACAAACAGACTACATCTAGTGAAATTATTATATAATCTGCAGGAATGTCACAGTTGCCAAATTTTTTAATTAACTCCATACTATTTTTTATATATGATTTAGGTTTATTAATACTACTAGATATAATTTTTTCTACTATTTTTGACAATTTACAAGTAGGGCTACCAATACAAGAGTAGGTCGTAAAGGTATATCTTGTTTGTGTATTTTTGGTAACCCGTAAATCTTTGGCAAGAATGTATCAGTCTGTGTAATTTCATTATTATGATATTTTTTATCGAGCAATTCTAATTCATTCCACTTTTTCATTACCTTTTGTGATTCCCTAATACAAAATCTCATGTGACTTTTCAATGAGAACACTGCTCAAACTTCCGAAAAAATAAGAAATCAATTTAATAGTATGGGCGGTCACTTTTTTAGTGATAACACCCCCCAGATAAGCTCAAAAATTAAGGTTTTAAAGCGATTCAGACATATTTATGATTTTTTTTTAATTTCTCATGTGAGATCTCACATGAGAATTTTTTCTCACATTAGATCTCACCTGAGTTCTAACGTGAGATCTCACATGAGAAATTAAAAAAAATCATAAATATGTCTGAATCGCTTTAAAACCTTAATTTCTGAGCTTATCTAGATCACTAAAAAAGCGATCCCCTATACTATTAAATTGATTTCTTATTTTTTCGGAAGTTTGAGCAGCGTTTCGATTGAAAAATCACATCAGATTTTGGCATGAGATCTCACGTGAGATTTTGTATTGGGGTTCTATTTCCTCATGGTCAACTACATGTTTCATTCTCGATGTACAAATCCCAATAATTTGTATATTAACAACAATTCTGAAATTAAATATGAAATTGAAAATATTTTTGGAAACAAATGTTCGTATAATTTATCATTTTCAAATAGTCAAAATGACAATCAACAGAAAACAAATAAATAATAACGAAGAAATTGTTAAAAGTAAATTAACCAAAATTGATATTGCTGAAATTCCTTTTATAAGTAATGATTTTCTAATAAATAAAATTGACATTAATAATAAAAATATGGAGGCATTTATTGAATTATATGTAAAATTATTTATAATAACATAAAAATTAAATTAAAAGTAATTTGTATAAAATGGTTGTTGAATACATAGAATCAATAGAAAAGAGTAAAAGAATTACGTCCAAAAATACGGATAAAATTTATGAAATTTTTTAAGTTGCTTTAAAAAATTACCTTATTAAAAAAATTAGTACGAATTCAGTACAAAATCAGCACTAAATTTAGCGCTAAATCAGTACTAAATACATACGAAATTCGTCCGAAATTTGTACAAAATTCGTACCCTGTAAGTCCGAATTTACAGTTCTAAATAAGTATAAAGTTCATGCAAATAATATACAGAATTTGTACAAAATTAGTACAAAATTAGAACAAAATTCGTACGAAATTCGTACAAAATTAGCACATAATTTGTACTAAATTTGTACGAATTTTATATCCTGTTAAAAAAATTCACGCTGATTCAGTACTAATTTGATAATGTAATCAATATGAAATCATCACTGCATCAATAAACCATCATCGAATCAGAGTAAAATCAGTACTGAAACTGCAGTAACTTTTTTCCAAAACGCAGAATTGAATTGGTACAGAATCAGTACAAAATCAGGATTGAATCAGTACAAAATCGGTATTGAATGTTTACTGAATCTGCGATGAATAAAAGTTAATTTTTTTTTTTTTTTTATTTAGCTCTTAAGCCTTGTATAGGCTTATTTAGCATTTCATGATTAATTCATTTGATACAAATCGTAGTTTTTCATTCATGCTTCATATACAGATCATAAAATACGTACATAAAATTTGACTATTTTTAAATAAACAAATCGATATTTTCAAAAAAATTACATATTACTTTACAAGACGGTAAATCGGGTTGTGCTATAAACATGTCTACATTGAACGGAAGTGTGATATGTTTATTTATTAATTTCTTAATCATTTTTGTTCTTACTGCCTCATATAGGGGACATTGCCACAAGACATGATTTAAGTCTTGAGGTGCTGAATTGCATTTACATACAGGATTACTGATTAATAAATAAAAGTTAATTTATATATATGTTGTGTATATGTGACGTGTCCACTGGGGATTAGGGTGGAGTCACGAATAAAACAAAAGAACTAATAAAACGATTGCAGGTTTATTGCACTCAAGGTGCTCACGAGTAATACACGGCAAAGCAGCGGCTTTGCCGTTCAAAAGTGCCAGTCACGTTGGCCGCGGTCGCTCGCATTCGCGCGATTGCGGGCCGTCCCGCATCTAACCACGCGTCGCGCACACACACTTCAAGGAAGCTGGATTTGGGAGGAAGGAGCACGGCTCACCTGGACGCTCGTCTCCTGGATCCCTCGGACACACACGTAGTTTTTAAAATTGCCGTATTTGCGTCTAACAAAGTCGGTGGTCGGTCGCAGTCTGTCGATTATCGGCACGCACGAAGCGAGAGAGTTTTTCCTCGGTGTATTGCGCAGGCGCGCCTACTCTCGCGTCTCGAGTCGTGCGCGCTCGGCTCAGTTCGTACTGGCCGCTCGGACCGTGATTTCGCTGCCTCGACGGAGATGTCGTCGACGACGTTGACTTCGTGGTGCTGGATGACGATTGAGTAACTGCGGCCCTGCTGAGAATACTATCTGCGAGGTAAGCGTTTAAATCGTTCCTTTTTACCTCGATTTTAAGCTAAATCGAGCCCCTCGAGTTTCTTCGTTGCAGGTGCCGTATGTTGTCAATACGGGATCTTCGGCTCGGAGTGTCCGGACAGCTGGAGCACATCAGTGAGCGGAGCCAGGCAGCGGTGAATCGTCGTCGTCCTATGGAGTGCCGCCGAGGTAATTTACCTACTTTCCTCGGGCTCTATATAGATGTTTGTTTGTGTCTGCCATAACCTCAAACTAGACATGTCATCTCCTTTCCTTTTGGTCCTGCTGACATACCTGGGAAAAGCTATGCCTGGTTATAGCTTCTCCATCCTCGTTCCTTAGTAGTCGACCAACTTGGTAATTAATTACCGTTTCAGGTACTCTGGTTGGCAGTACACCATTGCTTGAGCGCCAGGGCGCTACCTCATTCCAAGGCCTGGAGTCTTCACCTGGGCTGCTCAACATCGGAGGCTTCTCTTGGGTGCTAGAGAGGGCAATCAAGGCTGGATGGGACCTGGGGATATGGTACGGGTCATTCCTGGTGCTGGAGAAGACATTAGGATGCTGGATCAACGGAGCAGTGTGTGTGTGTGCAATTGTGCGCAGTCAGGAGTCGCATCTCCTTTGCTTCGGGTTCTCCTGCTTACTACGCACTGTAAGCCTATATCGGTTGCACACATTCGCATATGTGTGTCTAATAAGACTTAATTGGTATGTATAGCACGCTTACTTCGCATAGTAAGCTTGACAGGTGCTATACTATACCTTGTCTCGCTAGTTTATTTCTAAGTGACATGTAGTATAACTACAATGTCACAGTTATGAATAAAAATGATTAATCACATACCGTAACATGTGTTTAATCACATGATTTTTTACATGTTAAATAACGTGATTATTTCGTTGTAAATTTCCAAGAGAAAGATATGTAGCATAATTCTCTAAAAATTAGGTAAAAACACATAAAATTGTCAAAAAAACATAAAATAAATAAAAAAAAAGTTACACATTTTTCTGTTTATGTTAATTATTCACCCATCCACTTATTAACCGCGGTCAATACTGCTTAACTTTTATGATCAATCATTTCTCAGTCTATTCTCAATGCTACATTCACAAACGGTTACAAACATAATAAAAACTTATTTGCAGACGTTTCAAAAAGCCCAGTTAGAATTTATTTTAATGGTATTAATTTTATTTTGGTGTTTTAAGCGATCTTGTAGGGCAATTCACAGGATGTTGAATAAATTTAATACCTTTTTTTTAATTAAAAATTGCGACGTTTCGTCTGATTATATTTTCAGACTTCTTCTGGCACTAATTTATTAACAGAGACACAAATATTAACAATTTTTCAAAATGGAACATGAACAACAAGAAATAATTTTTTTATATAAATACACAAAAAACGCAACAATTACCAATATTGAAAATAAGTTAAGCTCAACATCGAGCCATGTCAATTCGGACTAACCGTTAATTATAATGAGATAACAAGAAAATAGACATATAGAGTATCTAACACTCTTACAATTTTCCAAGAAATTAACAGATGATTAGTATATACATACGAATATACCTATATATACTGAATGTGAATAATTTTAACAGCCGTTACAGTATGTTCTTATACAAGTAATTTAAACCCATTGTGTCTTCTTTTTTATTTAATGTGTTTTTATGACTATTAATAAAAATCATTTCAGAAATTAACCGTTTTTTACGTACACTGTATTTGTCTAATATTTGGACGTTTTCAAAGTCAAATTGATGGTTTTTATTCTTCATGTGTATAGATACTACTGATTCAGTATTGTGTGATTTTTTATGTTCAGAAATTCTATCTTTTAACATTCGCTTTGTTTCGCCTATGTAAATCGACAATTTTTACAATTAAACTTGTATACTACACCACATGTATTTAACTTGCTAGTAGAATCTTTACCTAATTTTATTACGGAATTTAACTTATTTTCGATTTTTGGGATAATTGCTATATTGTACTTTTTTAACAATCTACTAATTTTTTTGTGAAAATATGTATGATATGGTAAGGGTAAGATTGTAATTACTCGTTTTTTATTTTGTTTAACAACGTTGGTCAATCTTATTTTTCGTAACCTGGTGTTAATAGCATTATTAATAAAACATTTTGGCTACTTGTTGTTCCGTAAGATTTTTTTGACAGTGTTTAAATTATCTTGGTGAAAAGTTGAATCTGATAGTAGTATTGCTCGATCTATTAAATTATATATACTGTTCTTTTTTTGACGATCTGTATGATGAGAGTTGAAGTTTAAAACTCGGTCTGAATTCGATTCTTTACGATACCAGTTAGTTACAATATTGTTGTTTTTTCTCATTAAACTTAAGTCTAAGAAGTTAATTTTATTATTTGTTTCCAATTCTTGTGTGAATTTTAAATGTTCGTTTTGATTGTTAAAAACACTAATAACTAAATCTATTTCGTTTTTTTTAACACATAGGATAGTATCTCCACATATCTGTAGTAAAACAGTGGTATGCAATTGTATGAGTTTTTTAATTTTAGTAAGCAAGCTTTTTCAAGGTCCTCCATTACAATGTCTGCTAGAATAGGTGAGATATTTGATCCCATCGGTGTTCCGAAAATTTGATGATAATATACACCATTAATTGTAAAAAACGTATTGTTAAATAAAAATTCTACAATATTACGAATTTCATGGAACGGGATCTTACAAGTACTATTTATAGTTGATTAACGTATGTCTAAACTGTCTAAAACATCTTTACATGAAACATTTGTGTATAAAGAGATTACGTCAAGTGACAGGAAGATATAATCTTCAGGTAGCGATTTTTTTACCAACAAGTTCTTAAGTTTTAAACTATTGTCAATATGAGACTTCGGCGGAGGTAACGCAGTTTTTAATTCATTACATATTATAGATTTGATAAAAAATAAGTTGGGCTATTTATGGTTGACACAATTGGTCTAAAAGGAAAATACTTTTTATGGATTTTTGGTAATCCATACGCTTTTGCTATAAATGTATTAGTCTGTGTTAACTCATCATTATTGTGATAATTTTTTAGAAGTAAACCGTTGTCATTAAGTGTTTTTAAAATTGTATGTACATTAGATTGTAATTTTTTAATCGGATTCTTATTGACTATTTTATAAACTTTTTCATCATTTAATAGTGCTGCCATTTTTTCTAAATATACTGATTTATTTAAACAAATTGTGTAACGCTGCACTGGGGATCAGGGTGCAGGTTAAGGAGGGTCACAATTAATTAGATAAAATAGATATTTATTACTACGGAATATAAAATAACTAAGGGTGGGCGCCAGCCGCGTTACTACGCGACAACTAATCCGATAACTCGCGGGTTATCGCTGATTACGTGGAGCTGTGCTCCGCTGTTGCTATACCGGTTCCCTGTAAGGGAGAGGAAGGGGAAGGATGGGAAGGACGGGATGCTCGCACGCACTTTCTAGGGTACACGGCGGTACCGTCGGCTGAGAGAGGTAATAACCACACCAACCTTTGCGGAGTATCCTGGACACTTGGTCGGGAGCTGCTAATCTCTATCTCTCTCTCTCTCTCTCTCTATTTCTCTCGCTTTCTCTCGCACACAATGGCCACACACGCTATTTCTCGTCCGGTGTAGTCGAGTCGACCGTCCGTAGAGCTCTAGCTCTCGTAGCTCGCGAGAGCCGTGGTTCGGCCTACGCGCATGCGCGTAACTCGTTTTCGGCGGTCGAGTGCGGCGCGATCGTGCGTCGGTCGCACGGACCGCGATCGCGCGTATTGAGGTGTCTCAGCTGATCTCCTGCGACCGCTGGGCATCCTCTCCCAATGTGTGCCTTTATTCCTTAGCTCAATCCCTTGCAGCTGCACACTGGTTGACGTTAGGGATCCTCGTGCTACCTCTCACCGGCGCTCGTGCGTGCGGCATGGGTTGGAACTGGGTTTTTAGTCTTGGTGGGTAGGCAGGGCTTATTTACTGTGCGGGTAGGTTGGTGTAGGGAATTATATATGGGTAGGTAGGTGTTCGTTATGGGTTCGATAGCTCGTTACTTGACATGTGCAAAGCACATTGTCACAACTGTAATATTACCTTTTTCAGCGTGTGTAAAAAACAGATCTGTATTTTCTTTTAGAAATTTTTTTGTGCTAATAAGTTTACTCATGAACTGTTTTTCTTTAAGAGAAATATGTGGTGTTATTTTCATTTCCTTTTTCATACTTTTCACAACGACTTCTCGTATCTCATTTTTGGCTTCATTATTTATTTCTAAATTATCTAAATTTGTTTCAACGTTTTTAACTATGGAAATTATGTCTTTTTTACACATATTTTTTTCTACATTAAATTTTGGGCCTAAACTTACAATATCTAATACATCGTTCGGTATGATCGTTTTTGTGAGATTCATTTCATAATTATTGTTCACACTTGAATTATCCTAGTCAGTTCTTTTGTTTATTAAATAATTAAGTTTTTTATTGTGTAAACTCGCTAATTTTAGAAACTTTTTTTCAACCTTTCTCTCAGTTAGAGCAAAAAATTGATTGAGAGTCGACTGGCATATATTGCTTCGTTCTGTCTTAAATTTCAGTTTATTTAACGATTTATGTAAACAATTTATGTAACGTAATTTGTATATGTAAGTCTTTAATTTCAAATTTTAGTAGTCTATAGGATTGTTTATTAACTTGATATGTAAATCGATATTTATAGAAACTACTGAAAAAGTTCAAGTGGAATAATCGCTTACTCATGTTTCTAATGTGATTCGGAATAACATCGTTGTGTTTGAATTAAAGAATAAATAATAAACGCTTTGATTGTGTTTTGGCTAATAGTTGTCGTTCTTTTATCCAAGTCTTCAGAAATTTCGTCAATTAATATTCGATTAATTAATATTATTATTAATTAATATTTTTAATTATATTAATATTAATTAAATATTTTTAATTTTAATTATATTAATATTAATTAATTAATTAAGGTTAATTAATATTAAAGTAATAGTCAATTAACACAGAATATTATGTCAATATTACGGCAATATTTCATATTAAGATTCGGAATATTACAATAATATTAGAATGAAAGATTACTGAAATATTGTTATGTCCGCGAATTTCTTACTTTGTAAATTCCATGAAATATTACATTAATATTATTATAATATTTCAGTGAAATATTTTAAGAAATATTTATGTAAAATTGATGAAATGTTTCAAACACACACTTACATAAGACCACTGAAATATTACCTTTATGTTTCTAGAATATTTTAATGAAATTTTTAAGAAATATTTCTGAAATACAGATGAAATATTTAAAATACTTACTTCAATAGGTGTAGTGAAATATTACAGTAATATTTTTGCAAAATATAACAGAAATATTACATGAAATATTTACAAAATATTGTTAAAATATTTCAATTAATTGAATTTTTTAACTTAATTATTTGCAATCCCAAGAGCCGTGCTATTGATTTATATTTATTAAGTATAAATACATATTATTTTTTTTCACATATTTATCGCAGAAAAAATTTTTGCATATTAGCTAACCTGGGTTCGAACCCCGTATGCACGCATCAAATACAAACGCTTTATCCACTACGCTATTCGCAACGCTTATTGATTATGTTTAAAACTTGCACATGATGATCTGCTATTTGATTTGCTATCTAATGTGTATTTAATAGTTATACAATTTTAATGAAATTAACAAGATTTTACTATGATTTGGAAAAAAAATCTTGTTAATTAAAAATCTTACTTCTTTGTTATCATAAAAATATCGTAGAAATATTTTATTGTTATATTTCTATACTAATTTCTCTACGATAGCAAGAAAAATCTTTCTGCATTATTGATATGTAAGTTTTCTTAAACCTTGTACAAAATAAAAATAAGATATAAGACGACGATTTTTCGATTTTGGCGATTAAGCAAAAGATGTGAAATAATAGTGAATCTTAATGTGAAATATTTCCATAATATTTCACAAAATATTACACTGGAGCATTACAGTAATATTAATGAAATATTTCACTGGTCCTATTGAAGTAGGCATTTGAAATATTTTATCAATATTTCTTGAAATATTACATTGCAACAATCGATTTCGATGAATAAAACCAAGATGTTAATTAATGGCGACGTTTCCATGACTTTTGACATCCTTCTCTGGTTATTCTACTCGTCAATGGTTAGTATAGTCTGAGGAGGATGGCAAAAAATTCGAGCTTACATTTAAACCAAATAGAAGAATATTACAGAACGATTTTTTTCTAAATAAAGGACTGCAAACTGTATATGCACTATCCTTTTCAATTCTAATATTATATTATTAATTAGAAAAAAATTTTACATTTCAAAAATTTGTATACTTATACATTTAGAAATTGGATTAATTAACCTAAATAATTGTAAAATTTGAATTTTCCAACTATTAGAAAAATTCGAGAATTTATTGCTTTTGTACACTCTAAGTTATATGATAAATGAATTTATTGATCATTACAAGCCAAAGAAACATTCCTCACATCTCAAGTAAGGCGGACTGTATTAATACCAGCCACTTTACTTGAGATGTGAGGAATGTTTCTTTTGCTTGTAATGATCAATAAATTCATTTATCATATAACTTAGAGTGTACAAAAGCAATAAATTCTCGAATTTTTCTAATAGTTGGAAAATTCAAATTTTGAAATTATATGGCATTGGATCACGAATATACCTTATGTAACAATATTCTGACGATTAAGACATTAGTTCTAGGTAAGTGCGTTAGGGGGCTACCTGTTAATATGTAGCACTTATTAAAATTTGCTATCGGTAGGGCATATATACCCCATGTCTTCCTCGTCAGGTTTTCAAAAAATTTTATATCTGTCATTTGTATCTAGAGACGAGATGCCTGGACTCTACTGAAGAGCCCACCAGGCATACTCAGGGGGCGAAATACAAAATTATGTTTTAAATCTTTTTTTTTCCGTCTTATTAAGTTCTTATTAATTTATACTACAATCAATTAAATTTTACATTTTTTTTATATCTGTCATTTGTATCTAGAGACGAGATGCCTGGACTCTACTGAAGAGCCCACCAGGCATACTCAGGGCGAAATACAAAATTTTTTTAATCTTTTTTTTTTCCGTCTTATTAAGTTCTTATTAATTTTATACTACAATCAATTAAATTTTACATTTTTGTTGACTTAGCTTGTCTTAGTCTTTTTTCGAACACTCATCCTGTGAGGTTTCTAAAGTGACTGGTATTAATACAGTCCGCCTTACTTGAGATGTGAGGAATGTTTCTTTGGCTTGTAATGATCAATAAATTCATTTATCATATAACTTAGAGTGTACAAAAGCAATAAATTCTCGAATTTTTCTAATAGTTGGAAAATTCAAATTTTAAAATTATATGGCATTGGATCACGAATATGCCTTATGTAACAATATTCTGACGATTAAGACATTAGTTCTAGGTAAGTGCGTTAGGGGGCTACCTGTTAATATGTAGCACTTATTAAAATTTGCTATCGGTAGGGCATATATACCCCATGTCTTCCTCGTCAGGTTTCAAAAAATTTTTATATCTGTCATTTGTATCTAGAGACGAGATGCCTGGAGTCTACTGATGAGCCCACCAGGCATACTCAGGGCGAAATGCAATTTTTTTTTCCGTCTTATTAAGTTTTTATTAATTTTATACTACAATCAATTAAATTTTACATTTTTGTTGACTTAGCTTGTCTTAGTCTTTTTTCGAACATCCTGTGAGGTTTCTAAAGTGGCTGGTATTAATACAGTCCGCCTTACTTCAGATGTGAGGAATGTTTCTTTGGCTTGTAGTGATCAATAAATTCATTTATCATATAACTAAAAAATTGTATTTAATTCTTCATTTAATGTGATTCTTTATTCTTATTTAGAAATAATTATTTACTATAAGAAGTACCTTTTTGCGGGACAAAATAACATAATTCGTAGTTAGATACATTTTTTTTAAGTGTAAAGAGCAAACTGCAGAAAAAGATTTCGTTTGAAACACTATTTCGGAAATAGTACTACTTAATTGTGCACACTATATTTTTATTTAAAATAATTAAGTTCAAAAATAGAGCACGGGTATTTAAATTCCGACAATCGTATCCAAGCGTAGCTCCTTTCGCGGGAGAGAAAAATCTACGAATATATGGTTAAAAATTACTAAGTCCAAATTTTATAAATTCAACAGATCTTTATAGCCTGGTAATAACTGTTAATAACAAAATAGCAAAATAGCTTATAGTGGTAAAGAGTCAGCGTTCGAATCTTAAGTTTGAAGGTTCGAGTCCCACAGACAGCAAATATTTTTTTTTAATTTTTTCGTTTAATTTATAAGCTACGGCCAACATATTGGCAACATTTTAAAACTTTTAAGATAGTAACTATTGGCAATATGTTTTCAATAATTGTTGCCTACCACTTTGTAATACAGTGGCAATAGTTTATATTTTCACGTACGTACAATATATCTTAATAAGTAGATTCTGCTTAAAAATGAAATGTTTTAAGTCTGTTATTATATACATGTTGTCAGATTAAATTAAATATGTTAACTTTTAATATCCATCACATTCGCTGTGACAATGTGCTTTGCACATGTCAAAGGCGAGCTGAGAAACCCCTAAACACCTACCTACCCGTACAAGCTACACGAGTCCCTAGCTACACCTACCTACCCATATACTCTTCCCTAGCTACCTACCCGCACATCAGCTACATCCTACCTACCCTCACAGTCTAATAACCCCACCCCAAGCGCAACACACACATGCAGCCGAAGCACTACGTGATCCTGGCGAGGAAGTCCTGGGCGAGCATAGAAATCAGGAAGGCTCCTCCGGGTCTAACTCAGCAGCATAAATGGATCAAGGGAGGCTGTCGATGAATGAGCCTAGAGGACATTGCTCAGCTCTACAGTGCAGCAGTCAGGGCGATGAGATAGTAACCAGGCAGGAAAAAGAAGAACCGCCAATCGGCAGAAGACAAAGACAAGGAAATACGTGTACAGCTGTATATAATCACTACAGCTGTACAAGAAAAGTATAGGACAAAGAGGTTAGGTTGCTGTACACAAACAACGTGTACAGCAGACCTTGTAAAATACTAAACACCTGAACACGCACACTAGCGTGACCCCAACACTGAAGGAATTACCTGGAGTAGTTGAAGACCTGGGACCGGTCGTTCTGGTACGTCGTCGTCGTGGAGAGATGATCGAGGCGGCGTCGGGCAGCAATGCCGCGGCGGGTGAGCTTCGTACCTGAAACTCACGCCGTACCAATTAGTTGAGATAAGCAAGACGGAACGACGTAATAATTACCCAGGAGGAAGTCATACAGCATCGCCGAGAGGTACACTGCACCAGGTCAACAAACGCCATACATCTGACTTGTGCCGATACAGCCTGAACACTGCGGCACTCGACACGCTCGCACGACGCGAGATCGAGGTGCCGCGCACGAGTACGTACTGCGCAGGCGCGCGGTACGAACACGGGGCTCTCGAGCACGCCGAGAGAGAGAGCTCTACGGTCCGCCGTCCTAAACGGATAATAGCCAGCGTAGCGAAGCCGCAGACTACCGACTAGATTAATAAGTAGCTAGCGAGAGAGATAGAGAGAGTGACATCGCCATTTAGGGACGAGTGCCGATTCCTCCAATAAAGGTTGGTGAATTATTCACTCTAGCTGCGTACGGTACCGCCGAGTACCCGTACTAGTGTGTGCGAGATCCTGGTCCCCTTCTTCCCCTTCCCCTCCTTACAGCATAACCCGGTGCGGCGAGAGTACTGCTCTGTATATTGTGTCAGGTTAAGATAACCCGCGTGTTATCGTTATTCGTCGCGTATTAACGCGGCTGGCGCCCACCCCTCTAATTATTTATATCTTATAATAAATGCTTATTTTATTTATATTAATTGCTGACCCTCATTAACCTGCACCCTGATCCTCAGTGCAGCGTCACATTGGCGCCCAACGTGGTTGTTTTTTTTAAAGGGATCTTTTTATTAAAATAATTTTGCATAAAGTGGCGTACAGAAATAGTTTTTTTTTTGTGCATAATAAAGCGAGCAATAATTATTGTAAGCGTCGAAGCGCGACGCAAATAAGCGGCCATATTGCCTTTCCTCTCCTTTAAGAAAAGCTCGCACACACACCGGAAGAAGCCGGTCGGCCATTTTGACGGCCATTTTGATAATTATTAATTGAGCTCGTGCACGAAAAATATAAATTTGTTTTTTCTTTTGAATATATTATTTGCACTGCTTTACATATTTGGTTATGTATAGTTGTTTTTTTTTGTGGGTACGCTGGTTAATAAAAATATAAATAATTCATTTTCCCTCTCCTTCTAACCCATACAGCAATATTAACCCATACAGCTGTATTAACCGAGTATTCGTGACATTTTTTTTGTAAGTGCTTCAATAAGAAAATAAAATTTTATTAATTTTCTTTTAAATTGGCATTTTATAATTATAATAATAATTTAAGCTGCTTTGAGCATTATTAAAATATTTTCTTAAGCATATTAATTTTCCTTGGTGACATATATTAACATATTAATGCTATTTAATATCCCTACTGCTATTATCACGTTTGATTAAATTGGTTTTTCTGTTGTTTATATACAATTAATGCTTAGTGAATTAAATCACACATTTTGCTACTTAGTTATTGTTAGCTGAATAAAGAATAATAATTAAATTTGCTTGACCTGCTACACCATTGCAACAAAATTTAATTTCTCCCTCATTGCTTCCCATAATAATAGTTACAAAAATAATACTGAATAATTTTTGTTTAATATTATTTGCTGCCTGCCTAACCCAGTGTATAATTTATTTTTATAAGCACAATTTGCACGTTTCCCTTGCACATTTACCCGATATTTATTGATTGTAATAATAATAACAATATATGTTTGAGGAATATTGTGGTGTATACAAAAGCTGTATATATTAATTCCCCTGAATAATAAGCTGTACAAATATAATATAATAATTGAACCCATATATATATATACATATTTCCCGCTGTATTTATTTGCTACACTGCCCAGCCGATAATAAAACAAGCTTGTTTAATTTTTTTTTGCTGTTGTGGATTGCTTAGTGAAGTAAATTTAATTTAATTAGCTTAGCGTGAAAATTTTTTTTTTTTCCTTTCATTGGTATTTTATTTTTTTGGATTTTTGATTGGCATGTTTAATTTAAGTTAAGTATAATTAAACAAGAGCTAAGATATTTCACGGCAATCGAGCTAATAAGAGCTATCAATAATAATATTTATTTAATTATTAAGATAAATTAAGCAACAATAAATTAATTCAAAATGTCTCACAACGGTGATGACCTTGATTTAATTTTAGGAGAAGATTTATCGGTATTACAACCAGCAGTAGGTGCCGGTGTAATAAGACGCAGCATTAATAATACCAGTGATGGTAGAATCTCGGTATACGCGAGCAAAGTCGGAATAAACATAGACGCAGATAGCAAAATTATTAGAGATAGGTTAGGTAGGTACGAAATTAGACGTAATTTCGGACCATCGTCTGCTGACTGGAATGCAGCAGTAGACGAGGCTAACCCGATTATTGATACAGATTTATCTCTTACGCAATCGGAAAGAGGAAATATTCCCACTATCGCTATAAATACAGCCCCAGAAAGAAGCAGTAAAGCAAGACGGATGCTTTACATTCAATTGCCACCCGGACAATCACGGGGACAATACCGAGATCCTATCTCCATAAGTAATGAGAATTTGTTGTCATTACCGGAAATGGAATACGGATCGGAAACACAATCGGCTGTAAGGGAAAACATCAGCACGAGAGAAAATTTACAGCGATTAAATAATAAAAATTTAAGGATAAGCAGCGCAGAAATTCGACCTCAGGCACAATCTACAGCATATAGATTGAGTCTACCGTCACCGGTATGCGATAATTCGATGATGGAATTAACGCATACAGTCCCAAGCTTAACAACGACGCAGTTGAGCATAAATTCGACTTCCTATTACCCCATCCACACATTAGCCCCTTCATCTCCCACAAACCCAGACCTCATCGATAACCCATTTACCCAATATACAGCTCCAGTTACCACATACAGTACCAATATTTATAAAGATACCCGACCTAGATCGACCCAAACTATCCAACCCTCAGCTTTTCGTCCAGTAAGCACAAGCCCTTTTTCCCCTATTGCACTCGTACCCAGACCGGTAAGCCCCGCAAATACGCCACTGCATAGCAATACAGAACCCGAAATAGCGACCCAAGGAAGAAGAGTCAGCCACGCACACGAAAATAGACATAATCCTAGAAGCAGCACACAGCTGAGCAATGTACATAGGAATGTACAGAGTGTCCATTGGGAAGATGATGGAGTTACAGAACCCAACGGTCCAAAAGAGACGCAAAATACCGAGAAAGAGCTCGAAAATAAATACGATGAACAATTCAGGCGATTGGAGCAGCAATTACAGCAAATGCAGCAATTATACAGCAAATTAATAGAAATACACAGCAATCAGCAAAATAACGAGCAGCAAACTAGACAGAATAGCAGATCGCCAGTGCACCAGGAAAGCAACGAAACGTACTCAATCCCAGCTAACCCACACATACAGCCACAGCAAAGTACGTTTAACCCAGCACTCAGATACAGCCGTTCGTACGAAACCTGCTTAGAAGATGCTACCTTTATACGGGAGAAAAGGACAGCACAGATATTCTCGCGTCACCATATCCAATTCAAAGGAGCTAAAAAGAATGACCCGGAGGCATTCTTATCGAATCTTGAGGAATGTAGAGAAAGTTATGGTCTCTCAACTCAGGATATATTTAAAGCGTTGCCATCAGTGTTAGATGATGATGCGTGGGAGTGGTTTAGACGTGAGAAAAGTAGCTGGAAAGATTATCTAGATTTTGTAGATGCGCTGAGACTACAATATGGGGCTGAGGAAACGCAGAGCCAGCTGAAACAAGCTATTGAAAATCGGACACAGGGACCGAATGAGGATATCTCCACATACCTCACCAAGCTGCGAGGTATGTTGGATCAAATCAAGCCGCAAATGCCTCAAACCGAGCAGCTGGATAGAGCATACCGCAACCTGCACCCTAGTTATAGAACTAGAATCGAAAGACATCATTTCGATAGTTTTACACAGCTGCAGAGACTAGGTAAAAAGGAGGAAGCAAGACGTTTAATGGACGAAACGTACAGACCTCCACCAGTAATCCAAAATTACGGCTTAGCGAAATATGCATATATTGACCCTATGCAAACAAAAAGCCGTAAACTAGCAGCAGTCTCCTCAGGTCAAACAGAAGATATTGAAGTACCTCCCAAGTCAATAGCACCCATAGCCACCCACCCACAAAAGAAAATACAGCACCAATACCCTTTGAAGCAGAACAGCCCCCAAGCAGCAAGAAAATATACAGCACCTCCCAAGCAAGAGTCGAAGCAGCAGTACAGCGAAGCTGTAAAGAATAACAAAAATAGCAGCTATTGGCAACGAGAGCAGGAAACTAAACAAAGGGCTGAATCACCAAAAAAGCTGGAATTCAAGCCAAATAAATTCAGCACGCCAAATAACGAAGAATAAAGGCCTATAAATCCAAGGAAATTTAAAGAGCCTTGTTTTAGATGCGGAAAACTTGGACATTGGGTAGCAGAATGCCCAGTCCCTTTAAGCTGCGGAAGTTGCGGAAAGCAAGGAATCAGCTAAAATATTGCAACTGTAATAAAAACTGAAGCCAGGGAAACTACAGCCAGAGGAAATAGAGACCCGTATTTCCTCACCCAAACACTCAAAAGGGTCAATACCCTCCCATGTAGCAGCAAATAATTCCCTAATACAGCAAATACCCGGAATCGACCCACGCCATTTCTTTAACATAGAATTAAATGGACAAAAACTTACAGCTTTACTTGACGATGGGTCGGTACACTCATTCATTGGGCGAGGAATGAGTAGAATGTTACAGCATAAATTGAGACAATCCAGCAATTCAGCCGTTAAAGTAGCAGATGGTACAGCAGTACCAATACAAGGTATAATAGATGTAACCATGGAAATAGATGGTGAGACTATTATAATGCCGTTTCAGGTAGCAGACGGCTTGCATTACGACTGCATATTAGGTATCGACTTTAAACGTAAAGCGAACATGAATATATGCTATGAAAACGATACGTGGTGGACTGATAAAGGTATCATTCATCATTTTTATCCATGTGGCAAAGATCCGAGTTGCTTGCCTGCCTTAGCAAGCATAGGAGGATTGAAACGAGCTACAGCAGAACAAGAAAGGAGATTACAGCAGCTATTAAACGAAATGATTCCTCCAACACCAAAAACGCTAGGTGTAACTAACCTAGATTCCCATAAAATCGATGTGCAAGGTGCCGAACCTATTCGTCAACGAAACCGTCGTTATTCGCCAAGGATGCTGCAGGCTGGATACGAGGAAATTGACAGAATGCTAAAGGAAGGCATAATAGAACCTTCAGAAAGCCCGTGGTGCAGCTGCCCAATTATAGTCCCGAAAGCAAAGGGAAAATACCGCTTTTGCATAGATTTTCGGCAGGTTAATGCTGTAACCAAGAAAATAGCATACCCTATGCGAAATATGGACGACATTCTCGATCAGCTGAGAGAAAGTCGTTACATTAGTAAGCTTGATTTGTCACAAGCTTACCACCAAGTCCCTCTAGCACCAGAAAGCCGCGAAATTACAGCCTTTTCACTTCCCGGTAAAGGATTATTTCAGTTTACCCGAGTCCCCTACGGCCTATCGAATGCACCTGCGATTTTCCAGAAAATGATGGACAAGCTTATAAAGCCAGAATGGGAACCAAACGTATTCGCATATCTGGACGATATTATAATTACAGCCAAAACCTTTGAGGAACACCTAAAATGGTTAAGAATAGTGCTAACCGCCCTCAAAAAGGTGAACTTGCAGATTAATAGAGAAAAGTCCGAATTCTGTTGCGCGGAAGTAACTTATCTAGGATACATTGTTAATGAGGATGGCCTCAAAACAAATGTAGATAAGATACGACCGATACTAGAGTATCCAGCCCCAACCAATTTAAAGCAACTCAGACGCTTTACTGGCTTAATTGGTTGGTATTCAAGGTTTATTGGGAAATTAGCTGAATACAGAGCACCGTTAAACTATTTAACGCGAAAGAATGTCAGGTGGCAATGGCATCAGGAACAGCAGGATGCATTCGAGAAAATGAAGCTAGCCCTTACCCAAGCCCCTGTTTTAGCCCGCCCCGATTTTTCCCTCCTCTTTACCCTCCAAACCGATGCTAGCGACTACGCTATAGCCGGTGTGCTTACCCAGGAAATAGATGGTGAAGAATACCCTATATATTACGTTAGCCGTACACTGAGTAAAGCGGAACGTAATTATACGGTGACAGAGAAGGAGTGTTTGGCAGTATTGTGGTCGATCGAAAGATTAAAAGGTTACCTTCAAGGTGAAGAATTCACCGTGGTAACAGACCACCACAGCCTTCTCTGGCTTCACAACATCAAGGATCCGACAAGCAGATTGGCTTGATGGAACACAATCCTGCAAAATTATAAATTTAAATTTGTGCACAGGAAAGGAGCATACCATAAGGTACCTGACGCACTTTCAAGAGTATATGAAGATATAGCATTAGCAGCTACAGCCACAATTAATACAAGCGATCCTTGGTACCAAATGAAGATCCAAGCAGTAATAAAATCTCCCCAAAAATACCCTGACTTATGTATAAAAGACAACCTTTTATACGCACACCGCCTCAATCCCCTCGTAGACCCATTAGTCCCCGACCTAGATGCTTGGAAGCTGATACTGCCAGCAGCTGATAGAGAGAAAGCTCTCTATGAAGCGCACTACACCCCGCAAGCCGGTCATTTGGGAAATGACAAAACCTATGCAAGATTAGCCACCTACTACTACTGGCCAGGGATATACTATGATACCTGCAATTATGTGAGAGCTTGTCAAGAGTGTCAAGCCCACAAGAGCAATCAGCAGGCTCCAGCAGGAATAATGGAAGGTAGGAACATAGATGGACCTTGGACAGTAGTAGCAGTCGACATAATGGGACCGAAACCACCATCAAAGCAAGGTTTCAGGTACATAATAGTCTTTGAGGACTTATTTACCCGTTATGTCGAAATGAAAGCGTTGAGACGAGCCAACGCAAAAAGCGTACTCCAAGCGTTCGATGAGTTAGTCATTAACCGATGGGGTTGTCCCAAATACCTAATTTCGGACAATGGGACGGAATTTGCAAATCGCCAAGTTGCAGAGAAATTACAGCAGTACGGAATTATACAGTCATTAATTCCGCCCTATTTCGCACAAGCTAACCCTGTAGAAAGGGTAAATAGGAACCTAAAACCGATGATAAACAGCTTCATTGAGGAAGATCATCGGGAGTGGGATCGACATTTAGGAGAGTTCTGCTTCGCTCTCAATACAGTCGTCCACTCTACAACTAAATACAGCCCAGCATTTTTAAATTTCGGCAGAAACCCTATCCCAACAGCCCTTATACGAAAGCACCTAGAGTCCTCAGACCCCCCTCCAGCACCAAATACAGCAGCATGGATCGAAAGATTACATAGACTTCCAGCGATATATGATCTTGTTAGAAGACATATAGACACAGCAGTGGCTAGACTAGCTAGACACTACAATAAAGGACGCAGATTAGTACAATACCATGTTGGCGATCGAGTATGTCGACGCAATAGGGTATTGTCCTCAAAAGATAATCATTTTACAGCAAAAATGGCACCAATAAACATAGGCCCCGGGAGAGTAGTAGAAGTAGTTTCGGCAAACTATTATATTGTTGAAGACGAAGATACTAAGCGGAGGGTCAAAGTCTATGTAAATGATCTTAAGCGTTATATCCCTCCTAGAAACGTTATCCCACCTAAAATGCATTCTCCCCCTTCGCAGCGTCCAATAGCACAAAATATACAGCAAAACCACCCAAGTAGCAATAACCCACCTAGAAAGCGAGGTAGGCCCCGAAAGATTAATTAAGGCAATTTAAGAATAAATTTGAATAGGTAAATTTTCGCAAATAAAAATAATCAAACCTGATAATAGCAACGGGTAAGTTTGAACAAGATTAGAAAATAAGAATGAGCTTTCCCTTAGATGGAAAGAACGGGAAAATCAGCGTCAGCGACGCAAAGAGCCAGGGGCCGTGGCCGTTTTACAGTACGGCCCACGGATCTGAGGAGACCTGGGCAGGACCTGGAGGGGATCCTGGAAAGATTAGGAATAGGTGAAGAACCTGCAAACACCCCTCCAGGAGCAGGCCAACGCACAACGTGCCCAGGCACCAGAGGATGCATCAGGGGAGGGCGCCATCTTTGCGCCAACCCTGACTTCCGCCCAGCGGCACCAAGACCGGAGGTAGCAGCCCTCACCCCAATAGCCACCACCAGTACAGACGTAACCCCATACAGCCCCCCTACAGCCACCCCCACACCGCCATCCCAACCACCTTCCCTTTATATCCCAGCGTTCCTTCCCCAACCAATTATTTCCCGCCCAGTCCTTGACCCGTCCACGGGCATGTATACTTATATACACGTGCCCGTGAACATGCCCCCTCCCTACCCCGTGCCCAACCTACCCACACCCAGTACAGCTCCCTTGTCCCTACCTGCTCCCCCATCCACCGCCTCCCCAAAACCCGTTTCCCTGATGTCCCTAGATTTCCCAAACCCCACAAATGCCCAAACCCAACCACCCACATCCCCAACCCTACCACCCTTAATGTCCCTACCCATACAGCCTCCTACAACCCTTCCCCCTCCCATTGACCCCTCCTGCAGATCTACGCCGTCTGCTGCAGTAGGGGCAGCATCAGCAACGAGCGGAGTTATCCCCGCAGAGGCACGTATGTCCCGGCCCGACCCGAGCGAATGCCGCCCGGGATGTTGGAATTGCGGGGGGTTGGGACATAGCTGGAGGAACTGCCCCTCCCCAAACGCAGTTTTCTGCAGGAACTGCGGGAGGAGGGGAGTTTTCTCCAAGAACTGCCCCCGCGGCGCAGAGGGCTATTGGGAGATGCAGAGGAGAATGGGGGGGAGGAAATAAATCCCCTCCCATACAGCTACCTATAAAACGTCACCCCACATACACTTCCCGATATTATAAAGATTAAAATTTTGTTTATTTTTATATGAATAAAATTATATATACAACATAATCCATGTAGTATAATTATTAAGACCCCAATCCAAAATGACAAATTTTCCCAATCAATAAGGGTGGTGATTATAAAGCAGAGCAAATAAACAAATAATTTAAATTATATGTAATTATTAAATGAAAACGGTAATTGCAACAACAAGAGTTCAAAATGAGGAACTCACAAGCAGCAGAAGGTAATAATTCACCACACCTTATTAAAATTTTTTTTTTTGTATTTTATATGATTTCATGTTTATTATTTAGTAATTTTCATTATTCCCTGAATTTATAGATATATATTAATTTGTATAACAGTATGTGTATGACTGCCATCATGTAAGTATGAGGTATGAGAGTATCGCGAGTAGGGATAGAGCTCTCAAACAAATGCGAATATTCTATATTATTATGTATATTTTATGTATTGGGGCCAGTCGTCGTTATATATTAAGTAATTTTAAATTATTTAAAAGCAGCTAAAAAGTTATACACCATACAGCGCGATACATACACAGATGTCCAGCCAAGCAGCTAGTCAAGGAGACTATACACTTATACCCCGTACATATAGCGCCGGCTATATGCATAGTTTTAAGTAAGCTAGCGTAATTACCCCCACCAACTTTAGCATCATAAGCATAGAAAATTTTAAGCAAAATAGTAATTAGCAGCATTTGTTATATATTTTTTTTTTAGCTTAGCATTACTGTTAGCATAATATTGAAATTACGACTTCCGCGTAATTTCGGTTTGGTGGGGGGGAGTTGTGACAATGTGCTTTGCACATGTCAAAGGCGAGCTGAGAAACCCCTAAACACCTACCTACCCGTACAAGCTACACGAGTCCCTAGCTACACCTACCTACCCATATACTCTTCCCTAGCTACCTACCCGCACATCAGCTACATCCTACCTACCCTCACAGTCTAATAACCCCACCCCAAGCGCAACACACACATGCAGCCGAAGCACTACGTGATCCTGGCGAGGAAGTCCTGGGCGAGCATAGAAATCAGGAAGGCTCCTCCGGGTCTAACTCAGCAGCATAAATGGATCAAGGGAGGCTGTCGATGAATGAGCCTAGAGGACATTCCTCAGCTCTACAGTGCAGCAGTCAGGGCGATGAGATAGTAACCAGGCAGGAAAAAGAAGAACCGCCAACGCCAAGCAAGATACAGCTGTAAACATTACACTTAATAAGAGCAAATACGCATTAAGAGGGTAAGGAGCAAGGAAGAGGATCAACAGCAATCGGCAGAAGACAAAGACAAGGAAATACGTGTACAGCTGTATATAATCACTACAGCTGTACAAGAAAAGTATAGGACAAAGAGGTTAGGTTGCTGTACACAAACAACGTGTACAGCAGACCTTGT
The DNA here is from genome assembly GCA_026168455.1 of Theocolax elegans. Taxonomy (NCBI): domain Eukaryota; kingdom Metazoa; phylum Arthropoda; class Insecta; order Hymenoptera; family Cerocephalidae; genus Theocolax; species Theocolax elegans. The sequence goes on along the minus strand of JANSJX010000009.1, from coordinate 423,956 downwards.
AAAATACTAAACACCTGAACACGCACACTAGCGTGACCCCAACACTGAAGGAATTACCTGGAGTAGTTGAAGACCTGGGACCGGTCGTTCTGGTACGTCGTCGTCGTGGAGAGATGATCGAGGCGGCGTCGGGCAGCAATGCAGCGGCGGGTGAGCTTCGTACCTGAAACTCACGCCGTACCAATTAGTTGAGATAAGCAAGACGGAACGACGTAATAATTACCCAGGAGGAAGTCCTACAGCATCGCCGAGAGGTACACTGCACCAGGTCAACAAACGCCATACATCTGACTTGTGCCGATACAGCCTGAACACTGCGGCACTCGACACGCTCGCACGACGCGAGATCGAGGTGCCGCGCACGAGTACGTACTGCGCAGGCGCGCGGTACGAACACGGGGCTCTCGAGCACGCCGAGAGAGAGAGCTCTACGGTCCGCCGTCCTAAACGGATAATAGCCAGCGTAGCGAAGCCGCAGACTACTGACTAGATTAATAAGTAGCTAGCGAGAGAGATAGAGAGAGTGTCATCGCCATTTAGGGACGAGTGCCGATTCCTCCAATAAAGGTTGGTGAATTATTCACTCTAGCTGCGTACGGTACCGCCGAATACCCGTACTAGTGTGTGCGAGATCCTGGTCCCCTCCTTCCCCTTCCCCTCCTTACAGCTGCGACGCTACTTTTCGTCGGGAAAAATCTAATTAAATTAAATTAAAGGCCGACGGAGGTTCCGTCGTAGCGACGTTGAAAATGGCTAGATATCGCCGATTTGTATTTAGTTGGGCGCCTGGCGATATTTAAATTAAAATGACTATAATTACTTTACAAAACGACTCGGCAACCCGGCAAATCTCCACCTCGACTCCTCGTCACAGAGGGAATCCCGACGGCTGACCACCTCGGAACCGGCAGCTTTCAGAGTAAAGGAAAATTACTTAAATAACACTCACGAATTTACTCTTTAATCACAACTCATTTATTTAAAAATTCAAAATAATATTATAAGTCCGGCACCGACACAATAATGAACCGCGATCCGCGACCGGCTCACACACGTGCACCCACTCACGCAACTCCGTCCGGCGGTAGAGTAATATAAAAATATAAATATTAATAATTCGGCCGCCCGTCGGGCTAACCGTAAAGATTACTCGCCTAATAACTCTTCTCAGCTCCAAGACAACTCGACTCACACCTCAGCTCTACTCTACTCTAGACAACCTCAAAAATACTCGACAAAATGGCTACTCTGCCTCAAAAATACGCCTACTCAGAAAAATCGACTGCCTCGTCGGACGATCGGGTAGCGAATCCTCGAGACCGGCTTCTTCATCCGGCTCGCGGCGTGGCTTGATCCCCAAAATTAAGGATTTTCCTCCCCACCCTATCGCTATCCTGCTCTATCTTACTATATTCCTTATCTACCGGTGTTGATTAGGGTGGTTGATTGCGTGATCGATACGCGTAGTCAGCCTTGATCTTATTTCCGTCAAGGCCGATTACCCAATAATAGTGGTTTACGTCACCACCAACCTGTTCATTATTGGGTCGATCACGCAACCAATCATCCCCGACACTCGGAAGTCGCGCATTACAAATGATAAATTACCATATCGGTAACCCAGTCGGTGCTGCCGCCCCGTGCCTACCGGCTATATAATTAACACATAACTGTCCCGACACACTCATACACCATTAAAATTTAATTCATATCATCCGCTATTTACAACTATATACATACTTTATAAACTATTAAAAATCGCCCAAACTCAACCGACGGATCTATGTATTTTATTTATTAACAACAATGCGATCTAGCTAAAATAATTAGTATAATATCAGATACGTGCGCGCGCTACAATAGTATCTATATATATATATATATATATATATATATATATCTAGTATGCCGCGGTATACCTTCGCACGTATAAATTAGGTATACCGCGACCCCTACTCTACTCGCGCTCCCCTCGCTCCGCGCGCTCCCACCCATAGTCCCACTACGGTCGCTCACTCGAGCATCTTCGCGCGCGCAACACTCTCGCTGCTCGAGTGATTTCCCCCTTCCCCGCGCACCACGCCTAGTGCCGCACGAGCGTCGCCGTCGGTGCCGCGTTCCCCGGTATACGGGTGTAAGGTGGGGGAGCACCCTGGCTCTCCCGACTACTAGCACGCAGTTCGGGCGTGCGCGCACCCGTGCGCCATCTCAGCCGTCGTCGTCTGCTGAGCACGTGTGACGGTTGAGGTTAGGACGCCACCTAACCTCCCGTCTTGTTGTCATCAGCAGCGGATACGCCAGGTATCGTGAGACGACCTGGGCTCAGTCCTTGGCTCACGATACCTCTCGGCCGTGGTCTCGGTCGTAGTCCGCGTACTACCGTCGGGTATCGGTCGCGTCGTTCGTCGGCTCCGTGCTAAAACATACCCATACCGTGGGTATCAATACTTATTTAAAAGTGCATCGGTGCACTTCGGTCCGCCTGCGAGGGATTCGCTACCTGCGACGCGATCGCGAGCTATAATAAAGTTAACAGTTATGCATGCACATGACTTGTAAATACAAGCCATGTGCATGTACTTGTGCGTTGTATTTTACAACGTCACACAGCATAACCCGGTGCGGCGAGAGTACTGCTCTGTATATTGTGTCAGGTTAAGATAACCCGCGTGTTATCGTTATTCGTCGCGTATTAACGCGGCTGGCGCCCACCCCTCTAATTATTTATATCTTATAATAAATGCTTATTTTATTTATATTAATTGCTGACCCTCATTAACCTGCACCCTAATCCCCAGTGCAGCGTTACATCGCATATATTAACATTACATTTTTTATTAGTTACATTATTGTTAAACTATTATTACCTTTGTAACAATATTGGTGTTCTCTCACAAGGGAAGTACTTGACCTTCGGAAACGGATATATCTTATCTTAACCTTGGCATATCTTCTGGAATATAATAATATGAAGAAAGCCAAATTATTACTTGCCAATTGCCACTTTTACGAAAGTGATTCGACATTTGACTATAATATTTCCAATTAAAGTTACTTTCACTTCAATTGCTATTATGACTCGAAAACGAATATTGATAGGAAATCAATCCAAAAACTGAAAGGTAGTTGAGTTCAAGTAGATATGGTTAAAAAAAAGAAGCTTAAGTTGTTTAATTTAGAGCAAAGTTAAGAAAATAATAAATTGAAGAATTTTATAATATTATTGCAATATGTTTAGCATTATTTTAGGTTATATTTTTTTGTAAGATTTCATATTGTGTGGAGTTCAATGTCGGATGTCAAATACGTTTCGTTTCAAAATTCTACTACACAAGAAAAATTGTATAATCGAGTCTCCAGGAATATTCCTCAAACATTGTTGAAATATTTCACGTAATATTACACTGTAATGTTTCGACAATGTTACATGAAATATTGTGATGAAAGTCTGTGCAATATTTTAGTAATATTCAAAATGATTATTTTTGTTTTAACATGTATTGATATTATAACAATATTTCATGAAGTATTGCATACAATATTTATGAAATATTACACGAAATATTACACGAAATATTACATGAAATATTTCAGTAATATTGTTGTAATATGTTGTGAAATATTCCACTTTCTATTAGTGGAAATATTACACCAAATATTTCAATAATATTTAAAAAATATTACTATGAATTATTTCAGAAGAATATTTTGTAATATTTTTGATACATTTTCTAAACATTTCCGCAATATTTTTTTGTAATATTTCATGTAATATTCTTGATTTTGTGCACTCTTTTTCCTGGCACTTCCTACCGTTTATCCCCCTGGGGACTTTAACGGTGTCCACCTACCACCTATGTGTGGGTGCTTTTATCCCTCTCTTAAATACCCCATCATCTCGCATTCGCCCGGGGTTATGCCCGTGGATGAGGGAAACCTGTGAAGCAGGGAAAACCTCACCCGAGATGGCCGGTGTATTCGAAACATTCTTTTTGGGTGTCAAAGTCACATTGCGTAGGCCTTGACACCGAAACCGAATGTTTCACACCTCCCGCTCACGTTGTGAAGTGTGGAAAAACACCTAACCGATCCCGAAAGCCGCACAAGAATGGTGTCACCCATCCAAGTACGAACCGCACTCAGTGCTGCTTAACTTTCGTGATCGGCCGAGGTGCGTCTCCGCCACTCCGCCACCGCGTCGGTTCAATATTTCATGTAACATTTTTTTGTAATATTACATGCTGTGTGGATCCTTCCCGTGCATTACATCAGTAGATAAACAATTTTATAGAATAATAATCTTTTTTATATGTAACTTATATTCCATAATAGTTTTATGCTATTGAAAGTACTGAAATCAAAAACACCTTCCAAGAAGGTGTCAAAACCCGCAAGTATTGTTATTCTAATCAAACTTTGAAAATTGTTATCTGATAAATAAATAATTTTAATTCTAACTCCCTTATTTTATCTATTTCTTTGAATTTTAATTAAACATTTTTTTTAATATTACAAAAATTACATATAAAAAATTTCTGCAATTGAAAGAACTGAAATCAAACTGAAATCGACAAGTATTTTGAATCGTACCATAAATATATATTTTTAAAACGCCGTGCGCGAAGATCAATTTTGCAAGCATCTATAGCGTGTGCGAAGAGTCCAATATACACACTGTACTGTAGCGGGTGCGAAGAAAATTACAGAATGTGCGAAGAACGTAGCGTGTATATTCATGCTGTATCGATAGACCCGCCCCTCAAACCAATCAACTGTTATGCAACTAATTCTCCCTCCCACTTATATCTTTTTTGTATTTTCCGCGCTGATAGGAAAGCGTACTGTTGTTGTGTACATAAAAATTGAAGACACAGTATATTTATTTTTCTACTTAATCGACCTTCGCGACATTTGTTTTAAAAAATAGTATATGCAACACGTGTGCGAAAGTGATCTCGTACTTGCGTGAATTTGACGCCCTCGCTACGCTCGGGTGTCAAATTCCCACGTGTGCGAGAATCACGTTCTTCGCACACTAGTTGCATAATGCACTATTTAAATAAACATTTATATATTGTAACAGTTTGGTTGCCGCGCGGATGTTTATTTTTATATCGCGGCTGCTCAGCGGTACGGTTAAAGTTACCGTATTTAAATAAACATATTTTTCTCGCGATGCGGCGACGGTTACCTGTCCGTTCTACCAAATCTGTTAAATGTTAATCTGAAACCGAGTTACTGTTTCAGATAACAACCAGGTAAAATTCAAATCTGAAATTGACCGCGAAACAGGGATATCGCGTCGAGCACTTGTCAACCAGAAATATACGAGTTATTAGGATTACGGAAGGAATCGTATATTTCTGGTTGACAAGTGCTCGACGCGATATCCCTGTTTCGCGGTCAATTTCAGATTTGAATTTTACCTGGTTGTTATCTGAAACAGTAACTCGGTTTCAGATTAACATTTAACAGATTTGGTAGAACGGACAGGTAACCGTCGCTGCATCGCGAGAAAAATATGTTTATTTAAATACGGTAAGTTTAACCGTACCGCTGAGCAGCCGCGATATAAAAATAAACATCCGCGCGGCAACCAAACTGTTACATGGCGCCCAACGTAAATTAATAGATTGGGTTATTTTATGCCCAACGTTAATTTCCAAATTGCGCCTACGAGGCGCACAACGTAAATTTTTAAATTGCGTTTTTTTGTGATACGAGCTGCGCTTATATAGGTGCCCTTATAAAATAGGATTTTATTATAAACGGTAGTGAATCTAATTTAATTTAATTGATTTTTGTTGTTATCAATTTATTTTAAATTTAATTTTTTAAGTACGTGTGAATTTTACGTGTAATTTTCTATTATATACTAGTTACGTTAATTAGTATATTTGTTATTACCGGCAGTTAGATTAATCGGTTCGCGATTAATTCTAACCTTTAAATTATTGTATTTGGACAATAATTTATAAGTTTGAACCGGATTTTCTTTTATTGTTGGTTAGTTTGGTTAAAAGAAATCCGAGGTCGGTAATAATAATTTTTTTAATTAATTACACGTAAATAATAGTAAATTTGAATTATAAAATTGAAATATAGATCGATTCGCCTTGAGGTCCGCAATTTACATATCGAGTCCCTAATTTCGAGTAGGTTAGTCGGAAAATCGGCGTTATTTAGTTTTCCGACTTAATAAAAATTGTAACACCTGTGCAAGGGTAAAAATTTTTCTGTTTTGAAGTTTGCTTGTTAAATTTATATTTTTGACAACGCGAACCGGCTCTCGCGTTACAATAAAAATTGTATTATTATTTTTTTGTAACATTGCGATTGTAAGAGGTCACAGCGGCGTACACATTTAGTTGTTTAGGAATATATTTATATTTATTTATCTATTTATTCAATTATTTATTTATTTATTTTATAATATATTCAGCGTGCGTTGATGACCGAGAGCCGGAGTAAATTCGATTTTTTCGTATTTAGTCGGATTTAAACAAATTTTTTCTTGTTTTTAATTTAATTTATTAACAATTCGTAAAATTTCTTTTTACGTTTAATATTGTATGTTTATTTGTTTTATAATAAATTAAATTAATCCCGCGTGTAACATAGTTAATTTTTTTTTCTCCCGATTTGTTTGTAAAATTAATAGTCAAAAATATAATTCTTTAACTTAGTTTTTGATATTAGGCAGGAAAGCAAATTTCAAATAGGTGTGCTTAATTTTTCTTCTTGTAATTATAAAGGGAAAAGAATTCATTCTTCAACTTAGTGGCCCAATAATTTTATTATTTAAAGCCACCTAATAATTTGAAGAAAAGCATACCTTGCGCAGGTAAAGCGAAAAGCGACTCAGAGTTTTTTTTGTGTAAATAATCGTAGCGGTAATTTTGTTAAAATTAAAATGGCGGAATCGATGACCACGCAAGTCGATCAGTGGATTGGTACGCAATCCAGCGAACAGATCCAGGCGCACTTGGAGTCGTTAGAGATGCGTACAGACGGCTTTGTATATAAAAAAAGCCGAACGACTCCAACAGTGGCTGTTGGGTAATTATACGGCTCAAGAGTTCGCAGCCGACACAAACTCAAATGAGGATCGTGTCAGGCGGAACAGGCGGAGGACAGATTGGTTTAAGTCCATGGTTGCCCAGAATCCGGAGATTCCGGACCCGGATTCTGACCCAGATGTAGTAGAGGTGCTACAGAGGACTCTCGCTCTAGAAGTAGAAGATACGGACGAGCGAGAGGAAAATGGGCAGTCGGACACATCCGACCGAGAAACCGACAAGGAAGAATGGATAACTTTGGTATCCCATACTGGCGCTCAGTTCGAGATACCAAAGGATTTTGCTTGGATGTTAGCGGAGCAAGTAAGTAGTTATCCACCTTGACGGAACGGGTTAAGGAGCTGGAAGTACAGATGCACACCGTCAACAGCAAGTTGGACTTGCCAAGCGGTGCACAAGCTTCCAGCACAAACAAAACCCGAGAGCCGACTCAACATGTCCAGTTCCAGGACACCTATACGTGTTACACCCTGGACGAGACGGACATCAGACCACAACACGTGCAGGTAGAGCCTGAGGGGTCTCAAGCACCTCATGCAGATGCTGGAGGAGCTTGGGGGAGGGGTGACACACGGAGACCGAGACAGCCTCCATGTTCAAGCTCTCCCTACCCTAATCTGAAGGACTTTTACGAGTCCGGCCAATCAGCGTCGAGATCGGCCGGGACACCGCGCGATGTTGGTGCGGTGGTTCGTAAGTGGGGAGTCCGATTCTCTGGCGACAAAAGCCAGAGTATCGATGCCTTCCTTGCGAGAGTCGAAGACTGTAGGATTCTCGCCAACCTCAGCGAGGACGAGGTGTTGCCGTCCTTGTCCGAACTTCTCACTGGAACCGCAGCTACGTGGTACCGGAATGAGAAGGACAAATGGCACTCGTGGCAAGATTTTGTGAAATCTGCCAAGAAATGGTACGGTATGAGCCAAAGCTTCCAGCAAAGGCTCATCGAGGAGTCCAATGCTCGGACACAGGGTGAGGATGAGCCGGTGAGAGATTACATCACCTGCTCAATCGCAATCATGCGAAAACTCAACCCGATCCCGAGCGAGCGTAGGCAATTGGACCATCTCTACCGTAACATGCTACCTCAGCTTCAGCGGTTGTTTAAGAGAGCTGAAGCCAAATCGGTTGAAGATTTATTGGAGCTGGCGATGGACGCCGAGCAAACGCTCGAGCGGGAAAAGTTATATCGACCGCCTCCGGCAGAGGAAGATTTAATGCTGCCGGAACTTGCTTACAAGGCAAAGTCCAAAAAGCGGTCGACCGCCAAGCCTAAGGTAGCATATTTATCTATTTATTCAATTATTTATTTATTTATTTTATAATATATTCAGCGTGCGTGATGACCGAGAGCCGGAAAGTAAATTCGATTTTTCGTATTTAGTCGGATTTTATAAACAAATTTTTTTCTTGGTTTTTAATTTAATTTATTAACAATTCGTAAAATTTCTTTTTACGTTAATATTGTATGTTTATTTGTTTTATAATAAATTAAATTAATCCCGCGTGTAACATAGTTAATTTTTTTTCTCCCGATTTGTTTGTAAAATTAATAGTCAAAAATATAATTCTTTAACTTAGTTTTTGATATTAGGCAGGAAAGCAAATTTCAAATAGGTGTGCTTAATTTTTCTTCTTGTAATATAAAGGGAAAAGAATTCATTCTTCAACTTAGTGGCCCAATAATTTTATTATTTAAAGCCACCTAATATTGAAGAAAAGCATACCTTGCGCAGGTAAAGCGAAAAGCGACTCAGAGTTTTTTTTGTGTAAATAATCGTAGCGGTAATTTTGTTAAAATTAAAATGGCGGAATCGATGACCACGCAAGTCGATCAGTGGATTGGTACGCAATCCAGCGAACAGATCCAGGCGCACTTGGAGTCGTTAGAGATGCGTACAGACGGCTTTGTATATAAAAAGCCGAACGACTCCAACAGTGGCTGTTGGGTAATTATACGGCTCAAGAGTTCGCAGCCGACACAAACTCAAATGAGGATCGTGTCAGGCGGAACAGGCGGAGGACAGATTGGTTTAAGTCCATGGTTGCCCAGAATCCGGAGATTCCGGACCCGGATTCTGACCCAGATGTAGTAGAGGTGCTACAGAGGACTCTCGCTCTAGAAGTAGAAGATACGGACGAGCGAGAGGAAGATGGGCAGTCGGACACCTCCGACCGAGAAACCGACAAGGAAGAATGGATAACTTTGGTATCCCATACTGGCGCTCAGTTCGAGATACCAAAGGATTTTGCTTGGATGTTAGCGGAGCAAGTAAGTAGTTATCCACCTTGACGGAACGGGTTAAGGAGCTGGAAGTACAGATGCACACCGTCAACAGCAAGTTGGACTTGCCAAGCGGTGCACAAGCTTCCAGCACAAACAAAACCCGAGAGCCAACCCAACATGTCCAGTTCCAGGACACCTATACGTGTTACACCCTGGACGAGACGGACATCAGACCACAACACGTGCAGGTAGAGCCTGAGGGGTCTCAAGCACCTCATGCAGATGCTGGAGGAGCTTGGGGGAGGGGTGACACACGGAGACCGAGACAGCCTCCATGTTCAAGCTCTCCCTACCCTAATCTGAAGGACTTTTACGAGTCCGGCCAATCAGCGTCGAGATCGGCCGGGACACCGCGCGATGTTGGTGCGGTGGTTCGTAAGTGGGGAGTCCGATTCTCTGGCGACAAAAGCCAGAGTATCGATGCCTTCCTTGCGAGAGTCGAAGACTGTAGGATTCTCGCCAACCTCAGCGAGGACGAGGTGTTGCCGTCCTTGTCCGAACTTCTCACTGGAACCGCAGCTACGTGGTACCGGAATGAGAAGGACAAATGGCACTCGTGGCAAGATTTTGTGAAATCTGCCAAGAAATGGTACGGTATGAGCCAAAGCTTCCAGCAAAGGCTCATCGAGGAGTCCAATGCTCGGACACAGGGTGAGGATGAGCCGGTGAGAGATTACATCACCTGCTCAATCGCAATCATGCGAAAACTCAACCCGATCCCGAGCGAGCGTAGGCAATTGGACCATCTCTACCGTAACATGCTACCTCAGCTTCAGCGGTTGTTTAAGAGAGCTGAAGCCAAATCGGTTGAAGATTTATTGGAGCTGGCGATGGACGCCGAGCAAACGCTCGAGCGGGAAAAGTTATATCGACCGCCTCCGGCAGAGGAAGATTTAATGCTGCCGGAACTTGCTTACAAGGCAAAGTCCAAAAAGCGGTCGACCGCCAAGCCTAAGGTAGCAAGCGTGGCTAAGGAGGTGAGTGAGTCGAGTCGGGAAGATCCGATTGAACGGCTCACAAAAGTCCTGGAAGAAACCCTTAGGACCATCCGACCGAGAAACCGACAAGGAAGAATGGATAACTTTGGTATCCCATACTGGCGCTCAGTTCGAGATACCAAAGGATTTTGCTTCGATGTTAGCGGAGCAAGTAAGTAAGTTATCCACCTTGACGGAACGGGTTAAGGAGCTGGAAGTACAGATGCACACCGTCAACAGCAAGTTGGACTTGCCAAGCGGTGCACAAGCTTCCAGCACAAACAAAACCCGAGAGCCGACCTCAACATGTCCAGTTCCAGGACACCTATACGTGTTACACCCTGGACGAGACGGACATCAGACCACAAACACGTGCAGGTAGAGCCTGAGGGGTCCTCAAGCACCTCATGCAGATGCTGGAGGAGCTTGGGGGAGGGGTGACACACGGAGACCGAGACAACCTCCATGTTCAAGCTCTCCCTACCCTAATCTGAAGGACTTTTACGAGTCCGGCCAATCAGCGTCGAGATCGGCCGGGACACCGCGCGATGTTGGTGCGGTGGTTCGGTAAGTGGGGAGTCCGATTCTCTGGCGACAAAAGCCTTGTCCGAACTTCTCACGGGAACCGCAGCTACGTGGTACCGGAATGAGAAGGACAAATGGCACTCGTGGCAAGATTTTGTAAAATCTGCCAAGAAATGGTACGGTATGAGCCAAAGCTTCCAGCAAAGGCTCATCGAGGAGTCCAATGCTCGGACACAGGGTGAGGATGAGCCGGTGAGAAATTACATCACCTGCTCAATCGCAATCATGCGAAAACTCAACCCGATTCCGAGCGAGCGTAGGCAATTGGACCATCTCTACCGTAACATGCTACCTCAGCTTCAGCGGTTGTTTAAGACAGCTGAAGCCAAATCGGTTGAAGATTTATTGGAGCTAGCGATGGACGCCGAGCAAACGCTCGAGCGGGAAAAGTTATATCGACCGCCTCCGGCAGAGGAAGATTTAATGCTGCCGGAACTTGCTTACAAGGCAAAGTCCAAAAAGCGGTCGACCGCCAAGCCTAAGGTAGCAAGCGTGGCTGAGGAGGTGAGTGAGTCGAGTCGGGAAGATCCGATTGAACGGCTCACAAAAGTCCTGGAAGAAACCCTTAGGACCATGCGAACGAGTAGCCAGACAGCTGGGGTTAAGGTGGATAAAGATACGCCACCTAGGAAGAAAACCCACAAGTCTCCTCCTCGGTTTAAAAGGAGGAAGGAGACACGTAAAAGTCTCGATCGACGGTCATCGAGTGGTTCATCCTCGAAGCTTGGGGAATCGTCGGATTCAAGAAAGAAGATAAAGAGAAAAGAAGACTTCCCCAAGCCGATCAAGTGCCATACTTGTGGTAAGTTGGGGTACACCGTCATGACGTGCCCTGACTGCGCAAAAAACGCGCGGGGATCGGTTAGGGGGGACAACCGCATACCCCAAAGTACAGGGAGTCCCCAAGGAGGACAAAGGTCTGACTCCCGATTACCGAGATAGTCCAGCTGCAGTTAAGCAGAAAAGGAAAGGACTGATTCCAGACAGATCCCAGGAAGTCGGAATGAATCCGGAGACCTGCGATGTCCTAAAATTAGTGACATCGAGCACTAGCCGAAGAAGTTATCGTCCTGAGGACGAGACGCGCTGGTGGTGTCAGGTTGACATAGATGGATTCCGGATCCGTGCGTTGTTCGATCCAGGTGCATCGACAACCGTAATGCAGTTAGCAACCGCTCTAGGCAGGTCGCTTCTCGAGTCGCGAGCTGGCAATGCCAAGCTCGCTAATGGTAGTACTCATCTGTTGTGTGGTCACGTGATGCTACCATATACTATCGGTAAAGAGACTCTAGAAATACGTGTTGCGATCATGCCGAACCTGGATGCTGAATGCTACATCGGAGTAAATTTTATCCGAGCATTCCGAGCCGTCCTAGACCCAGATTCCGACCGTTTATTCCTAAAGGGAACGGATCAAGTCCTACAGCTGGAAGTGGCAAGTATGGAAAGTGGCAATGCTTCATTATCGTCAGCAGGTGTCGCTGACGTAACAGAAGTAGAGCGCACACAATTGCGCGAACTTCTAGACCGAGTGTTGACCACAACCTTGCCAAAGATCGGCCGTTCTTACGATGTCGAACATATAATCGACGTCGGATCAGCCAGGCCGATCAAACAGAGGTACTACCCCGTCTCTGATAAAATTCGAGAGGAAATGCAACGTCAAGTTCGCGAGATGTTCGAGACTGGCGTTATTGAACCCTCGAAAAGCGGTTGGTCCAGCCCCGTGGTGATGGCGAAGAAGGGTGAGAATGCTAGGCGTTTTTGCATCGATTTTAGGAAAGTCAACGCTTTGACGAAACCTGATGCATATCCTTTGCCATATATGCAGGATATCTTACGCAAACTCAAGAAAGCCCGATACATCTCCACGATCGACATGAACTGTGCGTATCATCAGATACCTCTACAGGTGGAGTCGCGCCCGATAACGGCTTTTACGGTACCTGGTATGGGTTTTTTCCAGTTTACTCATATGCCATATGGATTGGCAAATGCTGGCGCGACATTCCAGCGGGATTGGACCCGAACTCGAACCGGTTGCTTATGCATATCTCGACGATATCATTATTGTCACGGAGACGTTTGAAGAGCATAAGCAACTGTTGATCGAGGTGTTAACTCGCTTGGCAGAAGCCGGTTTATCTGTTAATCGGGAGAAATGTGTCTTCTGCCAGCCCGAAGTGAGATATTTGGGTGTGCGAGTTAACCGAGACGGGATACGACCTGACCCAGCTAAAACGGAGCCCATTAAAGAATATCCGGCTCCCAAGAATTTGAAGCAGCTGAGACGGTTTCTCGGTATGGCATCTTGGTACAGACGCTTCATGCACGACTATGCTACCATAGCTGAGCCGCTAACGCGTCTGACCAAGAAAGACCAGAAGTATATTTGGCTGGAAGAACAGGAGAGCGCTTTCCAGCAGCTTAAAGCTTTGTTGATGACAGCACCCGTTCTGCAAACTCCCGATGAGAATGGTGAGTATGTGGTCCAGACTGACGCTAGTGACACTGGTATCGGTGCAGTGCTGTTACAGATTGTCGGTGGAGAAGAGAGAGTCCTGGAGTTCGCCAGTAGAATCCTCTCGCCTGCCGAACGCAATTACAGCGTCACAGAACGGGAATGCCTGGCCGTAGTATGGGCGATTAAGAAGTTTAGACCATACATCGAAGGCTACCAGTTTAAAGTTGTCACTGACCATAGTAGTCTTCGTTGGTTATGCAATATTCGCAATCCAACGAGCCGGCTCGCCAGATGGGCGTTAGAACTCCAGTCTCATAACTTTACTATTGAGCACAGGAAAGGAGCTCTAAACTACGTTCCTGATGCACTTTCTCGTATGTATGAGGAAGACGAGCCGGCCTTATCCTCCGTCTCTTGGAGCCAGACTACTAAGGACCTCTGGTACCTTTCGTGGACCAAAGACGTAAGTGAGCGGCCGAGAGAATTTCCTGATTGGAAGATCCAAGGTGGAAACTTGTATTCGTATCGGGTGGATACTGAATTGGATGACGCCATGGAAGATCAAGACGCTTGGAAGTTGGTCGTACCCGAAGAGCACAGGCAGACCATCCTCCGAGAATGTCATGATGATCCAGCAGCTGGCCATCTAGGTAGAGAAAAGACATTTGCTCGCGTGGCAAAGTTATATTATTGGCCACGTTACTATGCCGTAGTTGGCGAGTATGTACGCAAATGTCAGGTGTGCCAGCAATGCAAGGTGGATTAACGCCCTCCCATGGGTTTGATGGGTAGGCGAGTGTTTGAAAAGCCATGGCAAGTGGTAGCAGGCGATGTTACTGGACCACTTCCCCGCTCCACACACGGATTTGAATATATTTTGATCTTCCAAGATTTGTTCACGCGCTGGATTGAAGCAGTGCCGATCCGGAAAGCTATCGCTAAGACGATCATGAAAGAGTTAAACGAACGAGTCGTCATGCGTTTTGGCACACCGGAAGTATTTTTATCCGACAACGGCACTGAGTTCAAGAACAAGCTCGTAGATGATTATCTCGTGGGACGAGGAATATTTCATACAACTATTCCTCCGTACCACGCTCAGGCTAATCCCGTCGAACGTGTTAATCGGACGCTGAAAACGATGGTAGCGTCTTACATTACCGAGAAGCACAACACTTGGGACAAGAAGTTACCGGACCTTGTGTTTGCTTTAAATACGGCAGTACAGAGTTTGACAGGATGGAGCCCGGCCATGTTAAATTACGGCCGGCAGCCTGAGCCACCCGGCACTGCTCGTCGAGTTCAAGACGAGCTGACTCAGCAACGTTTGGAATACCAACGTTTGCTTGAGTGGAGGGATCGGCTATCACGACTACCTGAGCTTCACAAGAAAGCTTCAGCTAGAGCTAATAAAGTTCAGGATAGGCAAGCCGGTTACTATAATGCCGGGAGACGAGCGGCTTCTTTTGAAGTCGGGGACTTGGTATGGAAGAAGAACCGAGTCCTCTCATCCAGCGCACAAGGCGTCTCGGCCAAGTTAGCTCCAAAATACGTCGGTCCTTATTTGATCGTCCACAGATACGGCCCAAATACTGTTAAGATCCAGGATACTCAGGGACATGAGGAGAAATGCCATGTCCAGTACCTCAAACCGTACTTATCGGATGACCATGGCAATGAATACGGCCCAGAAGACCGATCTACCTACGAGGGAAGAGGAACCCGAACGCGACACGGTTCCTGCGAGCGAAGACGTTTCACGCGGCGAGACGCAAGCGAGCGCCGTTCCACGCGAGGAACGAGATAACGCGAATTTCGTGTCCCCCGTTAAACGAAGTAGAGGTAGGCCGCGTAAAAACGCGAGGGTCGTCGCCAGACCGCGGGATCGGTCGACGGTAATTCCGACCACTAGCCACCGCGGACTAGCCAAACGAGGTAGAGGCAGACCACGACGGAACTGCAGTTAGTGTCCGGATTTTTGGACCAGGTTTTTTTTTTTGTTGTACCTGTGTAGCCACTTCCCATCCCAAATTCGTCAGGGATGCAGAAACCACATCACGGGTATGTGGAATCTGGAAGGGGGGTGTAACGATAAGGTACTGTTTACCTCACCGTTTGACGAATTCGAGCAACACGAGCGAACAGTATCATAATGTTCGCATCGGTTCGAGCCGGCGAGATTCGGCTCGGCTTGGTTCGTCGTGGCTACACGGGCGGGATCAACGTCGCGCGCGAAAGATTCGCGCACGCACCTCATTAGAGAGGTAAGGGGGAGATTCGCGCGCACTAGAGAGAGTAATAACCACCTTCTTACGTGACAGGTGTGATCCCCCCGCGTTCCGTGTTTAGCTTCGCCGTGCTGTGATTTACCGTGCGTTTTGTGTGTGTGATTCGACTGCAGGCCGATCCTGCATTTGCAGTGAGTGGTGCAACACCGTGCATCTGCCTGCAGCCACACAACCCCGGTGTACGGGCGAGCGGACAGTCTGTCCGACACCACAGCGACAGTGAGAGAGAGAAAGCAACCGATCGGCTGGTCGTTGTTTACCAACGACTACAGCAGCGTACAAAGTAAGTGGTGCCACTTCACGCGATCGTGTTTTTATTCGCACTTAGTAAATAATCGTGTTTCTTTATACCAGTCCCGTTGACTGGATATATTATTTTAGTTCGCGATATTTTCTTCCCCTCTCTCTACAAGTCGGCCGTTTACCGACTTGTAATAAAAGCGTAGACCTCGGCGACAATCAGATATTTTATTTGTTATCTTTCTTTATCTTTATTTAAATAAACTCATATTATTATTAGAATTCAATCCGGTGTTCGATTAATTGAATTTAACCCACGTACGATTCCTTCCGTAATCCTAAGAACTCGTATATTTCTGGTTGACAAGTGCTCGACGCGATATCCCTGTTTCGCGGTCAATTTCAGATTTGAATTTTACCTGGTTGTTATCTGAAACAGTAACTCGGTTTCAGATTAACATTTAACAGATTTGGTAGAACGGACAGGTAACCGTCGCCGCATCGCGAGAAAAATATGTTTATTTAAATACGGTAAGTTTAACCGTACCGCTGAGCAGCCGCGATATAAAAATAAACATCCGCGCGGCAACCAAACTGTTACATGTACCTTACCGTTACAATATATATTACTTAAACTTCGTAAAAAGTTTCTGCAATTGAAAGCACTGAAATCAAACTGTAATCGACAAGTATTTTGAATCATGCAAAAATTTCTACCAATCTGAATACAGATTTTTTTTATTAAAAGTATCTTATACTTTTACTTTTCATTTTTGGCCCTGTCATATCTTACAGTAATAAATAAATAATATTCCAAAGATGTTAATTTGTGCAAAATTAATTTCTGCAAAACTAATAAAATGGACATTTCTTCTTTTTTATTCTTTTAAATGAAATAATACTTGTACCACCGTTGGTTAATAGGTGTTACCGCTTCATATAGGTGTTAATTCTGACTATACTAACTGATGTTACATTTTATGAATCATTACATACATCTTAGCTATTATCTTATTTTAAAATTTAAGGGGTCTAATATATTATGCAAAGCGACTTGTGGCATATTATTAAATAGTGTAAAGACCCACGCGTGGAAACAAGTCTGTATACTATAAACCAATAATTTATTATTAATAAAATAATTTGTGGTGCAAGTATTATTTTATTTAAAAGAATAAAAAAGAAGAAATGTCCATTATTAGTTTTGCGGAAATTAATTTTGCACAAATTAACATCATTAGAATATTATTTATTTATTACTGTAAGACATGGCAGGGCCAGAAATGAAAAGTAAAAGTATAAGATACTTTTAATAAAAAAAATATGTATTCAGATTGGTAGACATTTTTGCATGATTCAAATAATTAAAATAAATTCTAACTGGGCTTTTTGAAACGTCTACAAATATGTTTTTATTATCTTTGTAACACTTTTCTTTTGTGTGAAAAATGTGTAATACTTTTTTTTTATTTATTTTATGTTTTTTTGACAATTTTATGTGTTTTTACCTAATTTCTTTTAGAGAATTATGCTACATACCTTTCTCTTGGAAATTTGCAACGAAATAATCACGTTATTTAGCATGTAAAAAATCATGTGATTAAACACATGTTACGGTATGTGATAAATCACTTTTATTCATAACATATATATAAATTAACTTTTATTGTTTTATTACTCTGCGTGTAACTCTGATTTATCGCATATTCAGTAAACATTCAATACCGATTTTGTACTGATTCTCTGTACCAATTCAATTCTGCGTTTTGGGAAAAAGTTACTGCAGTTTCAGTGCTGATTTTACTCTGATTCAATGATGGTTTTCATATTGATTACATTATCAAATAAGTACTGAATCAGCGTGAATTTTTTTAACAGGATATAAAATTCGTACAAAGTTAGTACAAATTATGTGCTAATTTTGTACGAATTTCGTACGAATTCTGTTTTAATTTTGTACTAATTTTGTGCAAATTCTGTATATTGTTTGCATGAATGTTGTACGTATTTAGAACTGTAAATTCGGACTTTCAGGGTACGAATTTTGTACAAATTTCGGGCGAATTTCGTATCAATTTTGTACTGATTTAGCGCTAAATTTAATGTTGATTTTGTACTATATTCGTACTAATTTTTTAATATATATTGTATCTAAAACCAATGGAATGCTTGGAATGTAGGTGCAAAATTGTTTGAAGATAAAATAAATAATAATCATATATAATAACATACACTTTTCCTAATATCCATAAGATATACAATGTTTTAAAAATTAAATATATTAATTATTGCATATTTTTAGACAAGTCTGTTAGAAATAGAATTAAAACGAAATAGAAAAAAAATTCAAATTTTAACAGCGATAATATAAAATATGAATTACATTTCGAAAGTTCTTCAATAATTTTTAATTTAGGAGAATTTAGTATCCGAAAAATTACATCAAATTTAACTGTTATTGATTTTAATGATATTTCATATTCGCATGGATACATAACCCTACTAGCACACAACGTTGTAGCAACGTTGTTTATGTAAGTTGCCGCGATAGGTGGAAATAACGTTGTGATAACGTTTGAACAGCGTTGAAAATGCCTTTAAAAAATGTATTTCATATAAAAGTTTAAAAAATGTCCTGGGCAAGCGAAAAAATACTTTTTTAAATGCACAAAATTTTAACTAATAAAAAAAAATAAAAAAAATTTTCAACCCGCGAGAATTGTACCTTGTATTTTCAGCTCCGAAGACTTGCTCTCTACCAACTGAGCTATTTTGTTGTTCCTGTCATTAAATTAACTTTTGGTTATAAACTACTATCAAAATATGCTCCGAAATTATTAACCTAAAATCAATAACATTTAAATTTGATGTATTTTTCGAATATAAAATTCTCCTAAATTATTAATTTTGGAAAAACTATTCAAATGTAATTCGTATTTTATATTACCAATGTTAAAATTTGTATTTTCTTTTGCCATTACTGTTCCTAGTAGAATTATCTTAAAATATGCAATAATTAATGTATTTGATTTTTAACTCATTGTATATAATATGGATATTTGCATCTGTGTTTAAAGCAATACATTGAATTATAAATCTGTTATTATTATTTAGTACAAATTTAAAAATTTCATTTGTTTTATGAGTATTGAGTAAACTAATACATATTCTTTCAAGTTATATTCACAACATGCTTTTGCGCACGGAAAAATACACACATATATATATATATGGGGTATTCCACGTGAAGTGGTCCGATCAAAATTTTAAAATGCACCAAATTTTGGGTACCATTTGCAAATGTTTTTCAGAATACAGAAAAAAATTTTTAGGTACTGGAATCTATTTGCTCAAAAGTTATTCTAACTTCAAAAAGTGAATTTTTCCATATTTTTTTCAACACCAGCTGGGTTTACCGCTATATAACTCAAAATCTATCAACTTTTACTATAGAACATTATATGTAACATTCGTTGCTAATTATATCTAGAATTTATTCTTCTGGGTTAGAATTTCTAATCTCAAGGTCAATGTTACATAAACTACATGTCAATATTCAACTTGAAAAAAGTGCAAGTGCGCCACCTTTGATTTTTTCACCCAAAAGTCTAAAAGAAAGCTTGGAGCAATACCTTTCAAATGGTCTGTAGCATTTTTATGGCCTCCAATTCTGTAAAAAGTTATGACAATTTAAAGAAAGACAAAAAATTCACAAAAATTAACATGGTAATTCCCATTTAAATTTTTAAAAAAATTTCGTGTTTCTTTAAATTGTCATAACTTTTTACAGAATTGGAGGCCATAAAAATGCTACAGACCATTTGAAAGGTATTGCTCCAAGCTTTCTTTCAGACTTTTGGATGAAAAAATCAAAGGTGGCGTACTTGCACTTTTTTCAAGTTGAATATTGACATGTAGTTTATGTAACATTGACCTTGAGATTAGAAATTCTAACCCAGAAGAATAAATTCTAGATATAATTAGCAACGAATGTTACATATAATGTTCTATAGTAAAAGTTGATAGATTTTGAGTTATATAGCGGTAAACCCAGCTGGCGTTGAAATAAATATGGAAAAATTCACTTTTTGAAGTTAGAATAACTTTTGAGCAAATAGATTCCAGTACCTAAAAATTTTTTTCTGTATTCTGAAAAACATTTGCAAAGTGTACCCAAAATTTGGTGCATTTTAAAATTTTGATCGGACCACTTCACGTGGAATACCCCATATATATATATATATATATATTTATGCATATATGTATATATCTATATATATGTTGACTTCTGAAATCTTAGACACAGCGGCGGCGGCGGTGAAATATTTATATTTTATTTATATTTTATATTTATATTGTAACGGGGTACAATCTCTCACGTAGGTAGGGGTAAAGGAATCGGTTGCTACGGCACTGCCTAGTTATACTCCCTAGGCGGTGCCCCGAAAATGCGCGGCGGATTCAAATCAGCGAACCCCGCGCACGACCTACCGTTGCCATGTCCGCTAGCAACCGCGAGATCACTTGCCGATCTCGGGCCTTTGTACAGTTGCAAACATCATGAGCTGAAAAGGACCGCGAATAAAAGGGGATAAATTTGCGGTAAATTTATCTCGGTCCCTCCTGAAACGGACAGGGTGGTATTCGGGATAACGGGAATAACGTACGCCGGTAATTGATAATCAAACTTGTACTCGATTGTTAATTACGAATAAATTTTATTTATCACAAAAAAATATAAAATAAGTTAACAAAGAATATAAAAAAAGAAACAAAGAAACTACAAATGAACGTATAGGCCGCGTGAGGTTTCGCGACGAGCTGTAACCACCGGGATTAGTCGCGTTTTCTCTCGCACGCGTACGCGATCGCGCGTTAGCTTCCTCGCCGTCGCGTGCGGGTGAGATCCGCCGATTCCTAGCTTTAAGGTATAGCCGGAAAGAATCTTTATGGCTTCGGCGGCTCGCGAGTGGTGCACCACGTACCTTTTACTCTTCCCGTGGACGCGCTTAACTTCGCTACTTTCACCTCTCTGTTGAGCTCTTACGCGCGGCAACTTCGCCATCCTCGCAGGTTCCTGGGGAGTCGCTGGAGCCGCGCACTAAACACCAGCACGCTCACTTTACAAAATCACACACTCTTCGCGGCGCGAACTCCAGAACCCGGGCGAGAATCCGTAACAAGGATTTTCCACTCTTGCCACGAATTAGCAAGGAAGGCGTCACCGACGACGTGTCTATTTACAATGACTCGCATAAACTCTCTCTACTGTCCTCATCAAGCTTGCACGTCGGACCATTATTA
The DNA here is from genome assembly GCA_026168455.1 of Theocolax elegans. NCBI lineage: Eukaryota > Metazoa > Arthropoda > Insecta > Hymenoptera > Cerocephalidae > Theocolax > Theocolax elegans. The sequence goes on along the minus strand of JANSJX010000009.1, from coordinate 402,735 downwards.
GTTCTTACGCGGCTTGCGCGCGGGCTTTTCCGATCAGCACTCGCGCTCGTCATAAGGTATAGTTTCATGCGCTTAAAAGTCTGTAGCTTACCTTTGCAATTTATATGTTATAACGGGTATGGATTTTCGAGTGTCGACGCAGGTCCCTGAAATATCGGCGACGATTGTCGATAGGACCAAGTCGACTAGCCGGGATAATTGCGAATGGTCAGACACAATTTGAGGAAACATTTTAACTAAAGTAGTAACAGTGAAGTGAAGTGAAGTGATGTGCATTTTAATTAATTAAAAATTAAAAAATCGAAATCAAAAAATTTTTTTCAGAAATTGGGATCGAATTGCATTTGAGCGCTTTGCAGTCAAAGACTACTGCCTTAGTCGTACGGCGGTATAAGCTATCTTTATAAGCTATCGTTACTCTAAAGTTTTATTGAATTTCTCGATTTAATTTCGATAATTAAATTAAGCTGCCATATTTTATTATTTTAAATTATTATTGTTTTAAATATATTTATTGTAATAAAGTAATCATTTTTAGCACAGTTTAAGGGAAGCCTGTAGAGTATAGCTTCAGAATTCCACCACCTGAAAATCAGGTAGGGTGACGGCAACGCGATTTCTGCTCGCAAATTTTCGGTCAGTGGATTTGTGAAGTTATAACCTACAGACTCTCCTTAATTTATTTATCCTAACAAAACTGCGTTAAGATATCTGTCATATACAAATACACAGACTTTAGTATACGAACCTGTGGTGCATTTGTAGGAATCCAAGATATACAATTAACTGTCCGTGTCGTAACGGTTGGACAACAATATTGTTACAACCAGTTCCACTTGTACTACTGAAGTGAACATAGTGATCTGCAAAATATTTGTATGTTATTAATCATAGTACCATTATGGAGAGTCCCAAACGAACCTCTTCTCCCACTTTCAGTATACGTGGTTGTCTGGGAGCCCTCTTAATCTTATCTGCCACTCAAATTTTTACACATTAGTGATCGATGAGTGGACGTCTGGTGTCGAACTCCATGTTCAGAAGGAGTGCCTGATATCCTTTAGATCTTTTTGCTTCAATGATTTTAAATTAGTACACATCAATGCAGTAATTTATTATTCATCAATGCAATAATTAGTAATATCGACGATAAAAATAGTCAAGATTTATATTAATGAAAAAAAAATAGTTCAAGAACATTTACCTAAACTAAAGTGTATTAATATTATTTAAATGTGCATTTATTAATGGTTAAGAAGAGTATAATTTTATAATAAGGGTAAACAGCGTAAATATATAAATTAGTTCCTTCAAGTCCCAATACGTCGAGCTGAAACATTTTATACCTTGTGTACAAACATAAAAGTCGTACAGTTGTCTGTAATTGTTATTATGTTCTCTTTATTAGCTGATTATTAATTCGGTTATAGTGGATCTACCTGCTTCGTAAAAGAGATATTTCTTAAAAGTAAGCAAGAAGGTAAGTACACTTCGCAACAAAATTAACGTAACACCTAAATCCGATTAAAGAAGGGCGCAACTTCGAAGATCGATATTTCAGGTAAAATGTATCGTAATGGAATCATTGTTTTTTCTAAAAAAAAGGTTAAAGTCTCTACATTCAGATAATGGAAATCGATTTTTTATTTGACCCAACCTCTGCTTACGTAACCTTGAAATTCAAGGTCATTTTTTAAAGCTCAAAAATCGTAAACTTTCACAGTTCGCCCGCGCGTCAGTGATTTTTTTCGATAATTCTGATCATTGCATCTTATATTACTGCTATTTTTCTTTAATTTAAAAAAAATTGACCCCCTATGATTTTTTTGTGAAAAATTTGATAATTTCAATTCAACTTATATATGATTCTATCAGCGGTGTAGAATGATTCGACTTCGAAAATCGATATCTCAGGTGCAGAATGCCATATGCATAGGTTCAAATGTTATTTCTTGGTTCATTGTGATCAAAACAAAATAAAAAAATCGTATTTGAGCGAAACAAATATTACCGTCGATTTTAGCGTTATTCAATGAGCACGAGGAGGTAGTCTATCGGGTTTAGCTAATCGTATGTGTGTGTGTATGCAGGGGGTTCCTAAAAGGGACTATTACTAATAATTGTTAATGTTGATAAACTAAGTTGCGATGTTGGTGAGTGAGACCTCTTACGCCTAGAGGCGTATTCCGGTCCGGTACGGTAAGGCCAAATGTTGAAATTTTCAAAATTTCAGAAAAACGTTAAAATGCACAATTTATTTCATTTTCAGCTGTATTTAGGTTTTATCTGGTCATTTTATATCAATATTACTTGAAAAATATTACAAAGGGCGTATCAACCGGTGATATCTGAGTTTCTTTATTCTTTACATTTGAAAACTACACAACACAGACACACACACACACACATATATATACACACACATGGAATCAGGAGTTTGCCATGTCCACGTCGTTGATTCTGGGTAAAGCCAAGAGCGAGCATGTTTGCTAATTTTTTCCCTCAAACATTCTTTCGGGTTATTGCTAAACATAATTCTCAAACGAAATAGACATTTTGCAAATTTGACCTTCAAATGACCTTGACCCTGAGGTCATGAGGTCAATCCGACTTCTGGTTCGGATTCAGCGACCGCTAAAACATGAGCATTCTGAATGAAAAATTGTAACTAATGATTTCTGAAACTCCTACACATAATTTTCAAGTAGGATTGACATCGAAACTAGGAATTTAATTTTTTTGGTTGCAGAATCATGTTTGGAGACTTCGTTAACACTCACCTCTGAATCGAGTTATTTAAATGAAAAAAATTGAGTACATATTAAAAAAATGTTTACGCTTCTAGGCGTTTTCTGGCCCTCTAAAGGTTAATATCTGGTGTTGCCACCTCGGTGTCGAATCACCTCAGCTAATCCTGCTGGCATATTAATGCAAGCTCTTATCATGTCTTGAGGTAGAGCTTGTCCCAGTTCCTCATGATTTCTTGGCTGTCTGTGCCTACTGCGTAATCGTCTACCCAAAACGTCCCATACATTGGTGCATTATCTTGCATGAAAATGAAATTTGAACCTATACTGTGACTTACAAAGAGAGTACTTGACCTCCGGGAAACGGATCTTATCCTAACTTTGGTATGTCGTTTATAATATAAAAATTTGAAAAAGCCAAGTTATCTCTTGCCAATGGCCACATTTACGAGAGTTATTCGACATCTAATAATAATATCAGTAAAAATTATTTCCAATTTGATCGCTTACAACTCGGAAACAAATAGAGATAGGTACTCAAACCAAAAACCAAAAGAATATTGAGTTCATGTAGATATGGTTTGAAGAAGAAGAAGCTCAAATTGCTTAATTTGCAGCAAAGTTATGAAGAAAATAATAAATTAAAGATTATTAGGTCAAAAGAAACACTAAATTTTTCATATTGTATTTTGGTTAAAATTTCTTCAATTTCTTGTTTTTTTTATAACTAGGCTCCAAATTAAGCAATTTGAGCTTCCTTTTTTCAAACCATATGTACTTGAACTCAACTTTCTTCTGAATTTTGGTTTGAGTACCTATCTTTATCGGCTTTTGAGTTATAAGCGATCAAATTGGAAGTGATTTTTATTATTACTATTATTGCATATCGAATAACTCTCGTAAAAGTGGCCATTGGCAAGAGATAACTTGGCTTACTTCACATTATTATATTATAAAAGACATACCAACCTAACATATGTTAGGATAAGATTCGTTTCTCGGAGGTCAAGTACTCCTCTTGTTAGTGGAAGCACGTGAGGCTCCATAATTTCATTGTAGCGTCTAACTGTTAACCCGGGAGGTCGAATGATAATAAGATCGGTGCGATCATTTAAAGAAATTCCTTCTCATACCTAAACGGATTCACCAGAAAAAATCCTGGGGGGTTGAATATGGTTTGGCTCAAAATGCTCCCTCCTGTAACGTCAAATTTTTACTCGAGCATCATTACCATACAGGCGTAATCTAGACTCATCTGTGAACAAGACGTTTTTCCACTGTCTAATGGTCCATTGTCCATAAGTTTTAGCATAGTCAGATGATAGTGTACCCTTAGCGTGGCTTCGTGAGCCCACGTAACTATATCTTTCTACCAACTATAGCTTTAAGGTTAATTTCTAATCATTCGTTAACTACTAGAAAATAAGTTATTTCCTTATATTGTTTGTTACAGGCCAATTATGCTACGGTCACCAATAAATTATTCTTGTATTATTTTCTTAAGCACAATATTAATTTTGTTTAGAATACATTTTATTTTATTCTCATTTACAAATTGATTTACTTCAAACTCCTTAATTATCACCGTATTCTGGAATCTGATCAAGATCCCGGCAAACATTTACTCCATTACAATCAGATTATGTTGATTGTGCTTTTTTTATTATGTTAACGTCGCTCTTTTTATGCTCCCAAACCGGTGCTAATCAGCGACGGAGGTCATACGATGTCTTGGTGAAGAAAGCACTTGTTGAAAATACATTCGCCAGTGGTGCTTGTATCAATCGGCCGAGGCCGGGAGTCGAACCTGGGACCTCCAGATTACGAGCCCGACGCCCTACCGACCAAGCCATCGCAGGCCTCTTGTTCATTGTGTAATCGATAATTAATTTCCCTATCTGACTAATTTTTTTAAACAAGAATAACGTTTTTCAAATTGCTATATCTTCTTATAACTTTTATAAAAAATAAATGTAATAGAAAAAATAACGTAGGACATTCATTTGGAACTATCAAGAAGAGTATCCCAACTCCGAGAAACGGATCTTAATAAAACTCTAGAATATGTTCACTAATATAAAAATATGTAGAAAGCCGGAGTTTTAGACTCAAACGCTCTTATCGTGGTACATATTAGCGAATAACGAAAAATTTCGCCCAAAAACCCTTGACAATGATTACTTATATGCACACAGACATAGCATTAATTCAAGAATCTTAGATAATAGAAGATGCCGTCAGGAACTAGGGAATTTTATTTATTTCAGGAACTCGAAGGAGCAGAGACTCAGAGCCTGCATAGTCACCACTGGTGTAAATTTCATGCCATTACCATACCATACCATACAACAACAACGGTAACCTATCGAGGGAAGTGAAGGAGTTAAGGGAATATTGTACGAGCAGCCAGCTCCCTCTAATTATAGGGTTCGACGCCAACTCACACGATTAAGTATGAGAAATCACCGATACCAACGCAAGAGGAGAGAAAGTTCTCGAAAAGAGACACCTAGAAATAATGAATAACGCAAACGAATCGACATTCAGGAACACGAACAATAAAGAGGTGATAGATTTAACCCTATCATCCACCAATGTAGCGCATTAAGTCGTCAAGGAGTGGCGAATTAGCGAGGAACAATTGTTATCAGACCACTCGTTGATTAATTACGCATTCAATAAAGTCATTAAGAAACAGCCTAGGTGGGTGAGAAACTCCTAAAGCACAGAGTCGAAGGGTTATTTAAAGGAAGTGAAGAGAGCTATGGGCAACATTCTACTTAACATCAGGAACGAAGAAACCCTGGAGAAAGAAGCTGACTTATTTGCAAAAGCATAACCCATACCAATGAAAACAACTGTTGATTTAAATTGACGAAACAGATAGACATAGTCAAATAGTGGAACCAGTAGCTGGATCTTTTGTGGAATAAATCTAGGAAATATCTTGAGAGAGCTAGGAAACACAGGACATGTTCTTTATGAAACTTGTTCAGGGATATTAAAGACGCGAACCAGAAAAGTATCATAGTCCAGTCGGTAGAGGTTCGGACTGTGTCAAAACGTGATAACTCAAAAATAACTATACGGACCTACTTTAAATGGCATGTAAAATAACACTTTAAAAGCTGAAAAAAAATTTATCAGGAAAAAAAGTTATTAGCAATTTAATTGAAAAATTCGCGTTTTTTAGCGTATTCCTTTAAATAAGTCAGCAGGATTACTTTGTACGAAAAAATGCTTTAAATATGATTTATTTATAATAAAAATAGCTACAAAATGCCGGTGGTCTGATTTTGAAATTTTCAATAACAAAGCCGTAAGATGGAAAAAACGGTAAAAAAACTTCAATTTTTTAAAGTTGCTGTAAAAATCACAATTATAAACCAAAATTTATTAAACTTTTGGAAACTATAGTTTACTTTATATACAATAATGACGCTAAAGCTGGAAATCAGGAAAGCAAAACTTTTTGTTCTATGTGGTTTTATACATCTACTGCATCGAACACTCAAGGCTTTGCCAAATCGGTTTCAAGCATCGCTGATACTTGAAATTTGGTATACAGGTAGTGTAAATATGCAAAAACAAATATTAATTTGCAAAATTCAATTGTCTTTATTTTTACAGCTTTGGTATTATCAAAAAAAATTTTTTGTGCCACGACCTTCTGAAACGAAGATACGTTTTTTTTTTCAAAAAAATCTTGAAGACGCAATAAATACGTTACAGCACTCTGATTTTTGGCTGTTAATATTTAATACTTATATTTTTAATACAAAAATATTCGGGTATAATTCATTGATTTCTAGTGTTCGTAATCGAGTATCAAAGTGAAGCGCGCGCGGCGGAGTGGGGGAAATCCGGTGGGTTCACACTGAAAACTGATTTCGTGCGTTCAAAGCGGCTTCCGCTTAAAAAATCTATAATATCTTGGCTTCTGGACCACGTACAAAAATCTTTTTGTACTTAATTTGGGGTTCTTCGACGAGACAAAAGAAAATAACGTATTCATTTTCATATTCGAGGCAAAATAATGTTGGAAATATGTCTTTTTCCGTATTTTTAAATTTGCATTGCTTTCTTTGTCAATTAAGTTGTCATTCATTATTAATATAGTATTTTTCTTGCAATAATTTACTTTTTTGTTTTTTAAATAATATTAAAGTTAAGTTAGGGTCCCTACGGGACAGCACGAGACGCGTACGAAATGTGACGCTGGTTGTTGATTATCTTTTCTCGGCTTCTACTTGATTATCATATATATATAAGTCCGCATGTAGAGCGCTAAGATTTATATAACTCATATATGAATGTAATTTTAATATATTTCTGTCTCTTAAAATTTCTCCGTAGTCAAGATCGAATTTATGATCTTTTCCAGGATAAGGAACCGAATCGTACATTTACTGCTATTGTCCCACCCCCTTAAAAGAACTACACTATGCAGCTGTATGTAGGTGGAACTGGGTGGGGAAAACAGTCGTTTTGGAAGAGAACAGGTATAAACAAAGGACAGCAACGGGTTTCGGCCTCAGTCTCGAAGCAGCATCTGGAGTGTGCAATTCAGACGAAAAGTGAAAGTTTGTTCGAAATTGTTAGTGACAGTTTGAATATTTGTACTATAACTATTTATTTTATACACAAATTATATAAAAACATTTATTCGATGGACACTCTAGGTAAGTTTGTAGTAATATTTTTTTTTTTTATTCTCTTTGCTCATCACCCTGTATACCCATTAAACGGGTTTTTACAGGGACACCCCTACCACCTATGTGTGGGGGTGAAAACATTCCAATTTTTCCCATCCCGGTTCCCACCGTCTCGCATTCGCCCGGGGTTATGTCCGTGAGGAAGGGAAAACCTTGTATGAAAACCTTCCCCGAGACGGCCGGTGTATTGAAACATTCTGTTTAGATGTTCAGGTCACCTTGCGTAGGCTCAAACACCGAAACCGAATATTCCACACCTTCCGCTCACGGTGTAAAGTGTGGAAAAACACCTAACCGATCCCGAAAGCCGCACAAGAATGGTGTCACCCATCCAAGTGCCAACCGCACTCAGTGCTGCTTAACCTTCGTGATCAGCCGAGGTGCGTCTCCGGCACTCTGCCACCGTGTCGGTAAGTTTGTAGTAATAATAAGTTTTTCAATATTACACGTTGCTTGGATAACAGTCCCATTTTCAATATTGTTAATTTTGTCGGCAGAAAAATGGAAGAAGCTCCTGTAGTTGACAATTGTATACTTTGCGACAAAGTTCTGCAGGCTTCACTGCGTAAAGTGCTGGACAAAGGTATACAAAGTTTAATAAAAGCCAGTCGACAGAGGAAAGACAAGAAACATCTTGAATTAAGGAAGTATACAAGCATTAGCGTACATGAAAGTCGCGCCAAATATTATCCTGCAGATAAAAATTTTAAATTTCATTTAAGCTCGTTAACCTTTAGACTGCCGGCATTTTTGCCTTATAAATTGATATTTCTGATGTGCAAAATTTATACATAAAAACACCTCATATCTCTAGAGTAGTTGTCATGATCACAGGTGGCTCATATATGAGCCAATCGGCAGGCAACGGTCGGGTGAATGTTAAAAATTTAAAAATTTTTAGTTATCAATAAAACCTTTATAAAACTTTAGTTATCAATAAAACCGTAAGCATCCCAACTACCCCTAGCGAGGGGGTGATTTTTTTAGCGAACGTTCTCGAAGACTGAAATATTCGACAAATTTGTGTACAATGTGTAAGAAATTTATTAGCAATATCCACATTTTACATATCTAAAACACTTTCCTTTTTTTCAAATTTTACAGGTTATTTACTAACAAAATTTCAGTAAAAGTTCAATAACGAGTTTTTAAATATTTCACCCCCACGCTACGGGTTGTTTGAATACCTCGATCTGAAAATAGTTTCAGCTGTATACTTTAGAGATCAGAGAGCCTACTTATTGAGAAAAATGCATCAAAATATCTATATCCATTATTAAAGCTATAATTTTATTACTGTCCCATATATGAGCCATGCCGGCAGTCTAAAGGTTAAGGAATGCATTACATAGACCTATCGCGCGTAACTCATTCAGTTCAAGTTTTGATTTTCAAGAGCAGTGTTTATTTTGCGAAAAAGATGCAACTGATGAATTCATCATAAAACAATCGCGCCAAGGTTTGAAAGCACTACTGGTATGTTTAATAAATAGTACGGATGTCAAAGATAATCTTGTAAGAGCGCTTGATAACTCATCAGATAAAAATAATCACGATCTTTATAATCATATTATTGCAACTGAAGATTTAGCTACTGTTGATGTGAGATATCATAAGATATGCATGCAAAAGTTTTATTCTAATTCATCTCAAACTTCAAAAGAACCCGATGAAAGCAAATAGTGAAGAATGTCAATTTTCAATTAATGAAATATTGGAAAAGTTGGAGAGTGATAGTTTACCTTTAAGGAGAACTTTAAAGCAACATTTATATAACATATTTGAAGATGACATTATTATACATCCGACGAACAAATATGGACCCATTTTATCGCATCGTAACATAAGACAAAAACTTCTGACTGACCTCTGGTACCAACAAAAAATAGCGATATGAAGCTCGAGCTAAATAGAGTCGTAGAAACAGCTACTAAAATTGTTCGCGAAAACATTCGCACAACAATTTATGAAAATTACACGTATCCTGCACCTTATTGCTTTTTATATAATCTTAATACAGATATAGCAGAGACTTTAAAAATATTTTTAGATTCCATAATTGTAAATGATAAAGTGCGACATGAAAAATGGGAGACAAAGATTACTACTCTTGCTCATTGTTTGTTGGTTGCAGCTAAACCGCGATCATTTTTATTACCTCCGGATTTCGTTAATTTAATAAAATGTGCTTGTACTTTACAATGCAGTAAAAGATGTAATTGTAAAAAACATGGATTAGAATGCACGGAGTTTTGTGAACATTGCGAAGACAAAAATTGTAATAATTTAAAAGTAGAAATGTAATAGCGAGCGATGATATGAATGATGAAAATGCGATTGGTGCGATCGAAGATATATGTAATGAACTGCCGGAAAATTTTTCATTAGATGTTAGCGATGACGAGGCCGACGATGAAGAAAATGACGAAGTTGATTCAGAACCACCGAAGAAAAAACTCAAAGTTTAAATAAATAATCAATAAAAATTGTTAAGTAACTGAATACAAGTATATGGGCTATTTTTCGTCAAGTGGTATTATGAAAATTTTCAATCGCACCAAATTTTAAGAACAGGTTGGTAATATCTTCCAGAAAATAGAAACACATTTTTAGCTGTTGAAAATAATTTTTTACCACACCACGCGTAAAGTGCGTACTGTACTCCCTCAATTCGAGGAGTAAAGTGACTCGAGTACGCCCTGCAAACTATCTTCGTGTTTGATAAGAGAAACAAAAGCAAATCGGAAATAAGGTTAGACCTAATCGTATTATCGATGTCACTTTACTTTTCAAAATAACGGAGTACAGCACGCAATGTACGCGAGGCGTGCGAAAAAATAGTATATGCACCACGGGAGTACAGTAAGCAAACCGGTACTGCAGAAATGCTGCCCTCGCTTCGCTCGTGCAGCAACTTCACGCAGTGCCGCCTTTGCTTACTTTACTCCCTAGATGCATAATCTACTATAACTAAGAATTAGTCCACCATGAAAATGGTACATTTTTAATCCATTAATCTCAAAATTTATTGATTTTTTTTAAAAAAACATTATATACAACTTTCGTTTAAAATAATCTTTAGAACTTATCTACCCAGGTTACAATTGTTAATTTTAAAATCTCGAAGAGATAGGACACCCGGAAATATTGATTATCAAAAAAAGGCACCACGCCACAATTGATTTTAATCTAACACCGCTTAAAAGATCACATTTTTCGAAAGCTTTCGAATGGCGGTGTTTAGATTGTTGGCCAAGACCACTGGTGAAAGTTATGCCTCCTAAACCTCATAAAATCACTAATTTTCATGTATTTTAAGGTATAACTTTCACCAGTTTCAATACTAACATAATTGAGTGCAGCATAAGTAATATGGCCGCCCGCACTGCCGGCCGTAGTGTGTACTTCGTAAATACCAATTTGATTATTATAATATTTATTATTAATATTGTGTGTGAGTAATAATAATGCTCAGTTAACCTCTTCAAAGGCCCTCTCCTATACACACTTGCTTAAGTAGGCGTGTGCTCCTGTCTGCTCCTTTATAATAAAAATTACTATATTAGCTGGTGCTTACAGGTTTCTTGGATTGTTGCTGGGCTCGCTGGCTTCCTGGCTGCGTTGGCTCACTCTTCTAGCTCGGTTTTCCTTGGCTTTAGCTGGGTACGCTGCTACTAAACTGAGGATTTGGCAGCTCGCTATCATCCAATACCTCAGTATGCTGCTTCACTTGGCTGGCTCTTCGTCAAGGCTCATGTTTAGTTTATTTCAAGAGTAATCTGCACTTCTGTAAACTCTTGATATATCCTGCTCGGCTACTCCCCTGTGCACCTTTGTTTGTGGGGCTCAGTGGTGATTTTGTTATGTGTTGAGGAGCTCGGTTACCGGGAGGGTATTATTATTAATTTATTATAGGGTTAGCGGTAATTGAACAAGAGCAGGTTCGGTTAGGCTTGTATGTGTATGTGGGCTCGTTCAGGAAAGTAGGATATGTAGGTTTATTGCCGCTCTTCATGACATGCATTATTTGCATTGTCACAAGGTAATATGGACAAATCGCGCTTGCAAAAGAATTGTAAACATTGTCTCTCTTTCGGTATACCAAGTGCGATTTGTACACGTTACCTATGTGACAGATAATATTTGTCGCATAAACATCTGATTTTGATGTTTCCTTGTCAATAATTAGGAAGACGAAGAAAAAGGTTGAAAATGTCGTACGACGAATAATTTGTACGGTTATCGCGATACTTATAATTGAAGGTATTTTATAATTCTATTTTTTCTTTTTTCCATTTTTATATAATCCGAAATGTATCTATTAATGTTAATAAAATTTGTGCAGTCTGAAGAGGGCGGCATTGACCAGCGAAACATCACAATAAGAGAAAAAATGTGTTAATTTTTTTCTCCTCTTACCTTTCACTTGGGAAGATCGATGAAATTCCACGAAATAAAAATTAGAAATTAACTGCTCTTTGACAATGTCAAGTCTCCTCAAAAGGCGCCAATAGTCAGAATTATCTGTATTATTATGCAACTCCTGCTTAAAGTATAGATCTCTAGCTAGCCTTATTTCATTTTTCAAGGGCCTTCGAAGAATCCTATACTCAGACGACCACTCCTACAAAAGAATTCTGTATGTGCTCCAATAAATGGTCGATACCTAACGCTAACACTTGGGACTGACGATAATATTTGCACCGCTAAATTTGAATGGATAGTACGGAAGGAATGAAGGTGGCAGTAGGATCGATAGCACCTGTTGACCTGCCAATAATGGGAAAACGGGTGCCATATTCAAATGAAGGAAGTTGACAGCGTCGCGGGTCGGCCTTGACGGAAATTTAGGAAAAAGGAAGAAGAAAGCGGAAAAAGGAGGAGAGGATTATTACTAGCTGATCCGTTAAGTGAGACGCCAGTGCTTTTACGAAGTTATCAGATATTATTTTGGAAATTGTTGATTACGTGGATTATTGTTGTAGTAAAGATAGATATTGTTGGAAGAAGAAGAGGTTGGCATAGGAAGTTTGATGTTTAATAAAGGATTATTTGAGAGGAAATCAAGGAAATATTATTGTTGGAGGATTTCGGAGATTTCGGAGATGGAGGATTAATACCTCAATTATTGATTATGAGATTTTAAGTAAATAAATTGTCATAATTTGTGATTTCGAATTAGTGTTATAATTTTTCCTATGTTAGTTAAAAATTCGCGACTTCGACTGTAAAATTTGAATTTGTAAAGATTATATTGTAAATAAAAGTGAAGTAAATAAATAATTAATTACTCCCTTACACGTACTATTGAACTTATTCCTTTTTTGTGTGATTTCAATTATTCCCCCTGTGGTTGTGATTAATTATTAGGAAAGGATTTAGTTAGTCCCGCCATTTTCCCGTCGGCGATACAAGGATCCACGGCACAGGTAAGAAGTTGGTGCACGTACTGAGTCGGCCATTTTAATAGGACGAAGAACGAATATCAATTACCCCATTTATTTAAACAAAAATACACATATATATATCGAGATTACTATTATTATTATCTGTTGTACGTAGTGTACGGGATTCCCCACATTTATGTAGGAAACGCTACGTCACAATATTGCCATTAATAACACAATTTTCAAACAAAATGATCGATAATTGATTGTGCATGATCAACGTTTTGCGTAGTTGAAGTACTAGCAGTTTCTTGGAATTTTAATTTCTTTTTGGGACGATTGAAAGAAATCTTGACTGGTGATTTTTTCAGTGAAGCGCTTACGAGATACAATGCTTGTATTTTCAATATTTAATAATGGAACTCGATTTCCCTTTGCGGTGGTGAATTCCACTGATGTATTTGATTGGTCCATAGGTTCACAAAAATCTTCATACGTGAACTCTAATTGATCAATTTCATCTATTTGATTGTTACCATTGTTTAAACAAATTTGTTTGCTTGTTGATGGTGTAGCATGCGAATTGTTAGTTTTGTTTTCGTGAGTAATACTTAAAAAATTTAATAAATTAATTTTTAATTAAAAATTAAATTAAAAAAAATACCCATTAGCTACTGTGTCTGACTTCCAGCCTCCTAATTGTTTTATCATTGGCATAGAACAAAAAATCTATCGGTAAATTCATTTGAAGGCCTGAACGAAATGTACTTTTTTATTTTACAATGATAAAGCTTCTGTCAATATAAGTTTTCGTATCTTGCATCATTACTACAAATTTGTCATTTGTATCTTCTACGTGAGTATACTTCATGTTAGTAAATTAAATGCATCTTAATGCGCCACAAATGCCAAAAATGAGTACGACCTGAAAAATTTAAAGAAATGGAGAAGATGAATGAATGTAAAAAATGAAGCAGAAAAAATCAAATGTGTAATTTATAATAGGTACCTTTGCGCTTAAGTAGATCTGATTATCTGCATTATTTATAAAGTTCGTGATTTCATCCCAAGTGAATGCAAGAGGTTTTTTTGCCTGTGCCCTTTAGCATTATTTTTTAGAATAGCTTTCAAGTTACGATAGGTATTTATATCGATATTATGTTTCAAATCGGGCATTTTTTCAGCATTGCCCACACACTCCATAAAGTACTTGGATCTACTCTCTTTTATAAATCCGTAAAATAACAAATTAAAATATTTTCTTCAAAGCTATTTGTCTTGTTGTTTTCCATCCATTTTGCAAATGTTTCATATACTAGATTGTAGCGATTAGCAGATTTTGTAGGTACACTTTTTTCATGTAAAACTGCTTGAGCCTCTTTTTCAAAATCACGAATTGTTTCCTCCTCGTCAGTACTGTCATTAGATGAAGAATCACCTAAATTCATTGTTCTGAAAAATGTATTATTTTCTTAAACTTATAGATTAAATGAAATATTTATAACAGTGATAATTATAGGTTAAGTTAAAACGTAATATGTGTATATAGATTTAAAAGATGTTTTTCAAAAGTAGAAACCTATAAAGATTATGAATTAAACGAACCTCGTTCCTTTGATTCACGGTTGTCCGGTCTCATGCAGTTCTCGGCAGTGAAGAATGTTAGAACTCCAGTAGTCTTTCCTATTGCATACTGCAGTTGTGAGATACATTTGAGATCTGTAAGGAAAAAAAAGTTTGTATTGCGAACGTTTTGTCGACCCCTCGTAAAGAAAAATGATTCAGTCGCGATCCCGTGTACTTGCACTTTATCCATCGATTTTGACTTACTTTTTCGGTTTTTCCGCTGTATATGTATGTATGTCTCCGCGTCGTCAAGCAGGGAGGAAAGTATTATGATGGCGCGCAGATCAACAGAAAGGAGGGAATATCGAGTTCCGATGCATCTGTACGGAGTCGAAACGCGTATTTACGACCCATATAGGAAGAAAAAGTAATTTTAATTACTATAAAAAAACAGTTAATAAAATTGATTTAAAATAATTGAAACAATTAGATTTGATTAATTAACAGTGAATATTTCCATTAACCTAAGAGGGTCGGGATGACGTTTGTAGACGTCTTATATGTTTTTCCATTATTGAAGTATACTAAGTGGGTCTTTACGGATTATTTAAGTCTCTGAATTTCAATCTGTCATCAAAATGAAAATTCAAAATGGCGGAAATAATATGACGAAAACTATATCGTGTGTTTCTTAAAGCCTTCCACCTGAATATCTCAGAAACCGCAGCGCAAATCTCAGCACTCTAAAGGTTAATAGCGTCAATATCGAAGTAATATAAATGTAGTTAAAATTTAGATGAATCAATTAGAATATATTGGAAATTATTCAATTTAATTGGAAATTCGATCATTAAAATCAATTCATACCATATTATATTAGTGATAAGATAAAAATTAATTTAAAATAATTGAAACAATTAGATCTAATTAGAAATAATTAGACCTAATATCGATATTTTCAATTAAAAACAATAGTATCTCATAGTCGTAAAATTAATTAAATGTAATAATTATTCGGATCAATTAATTATCATATATTGGAAACTTTCGGATTCAATTATGAATTTGATCATTCAAATTAATTAAAACCAATTTATGCAAATGGTAAGATTAAAATTGATTTAAATTAAATAATTGAAACAATTAGATCTGACTAAAAGTAATTCGACCAATAAGTAATATATTAGGTAGTACAATGTTGATATTCAAATTTATTAAAATTAATTAACATACAAAATGATTAATAAGTATTTATATTAAAAGAAATTAAAAAATTGTACTAATATTGTTAGATATTAATTAAATATGATTGTAAACGAGTTTTTATGAAATCCAATTGAACTTACGAATTGTCATTTTGAGAATTTGTTGTAATTGAAACACGTGATCAATTGAGTTATTTTATTCGATTCGATTATATTATTGAATGACTATTAAAAGCAATAAATACGTACTTTTACCTATAACAAGTAATAGATTTTAATAATCCCTTCTTAATATTTTTTTAATCAATATTTATATACTATTTGATAACTGTTTTGAATGATAATTATGTCAATTCGTAAGTACAATTCGATGTAATTCACTTTTCTTAAATCGATTTCAATAAATTATTTTTAGCAGGGTATGTGTATATAAAAACTATTCTGTAACTAATTTAAATAAAATAAAAAGGTAATGCCTGATTAGGATGATGGAGATCCATCGAAACGTCGCTAATTAATTGAAAATAATTAGTTCCACTATTATCGTTTAACCTTATTCAATATAAACAAGAAAGTGGACGACAGTGTACTAAATTTAATAAGTAAAAATAGTTCAATAATTATTTGTTGGTAAAATTTTTTTTATTGTGAATTGTTTCTATATTATAATGCATTATTTTATAAATATTTATCATATGCTTATATTTAAAATAATATGTAGAATATAAATAACTTTTAATTTTTCATTAATTATAATCTTCTTAATCAATTAAAATTTGCAACTAAGTCCATTTTTGAACGACCACCCTAGCGGTTTTCCGCGGATGACTTCTCGCCTTTTTCTGCGGAACGCTCGCTGGGAGCGACCCTCGTGCGCTCCTCTTTGCTTGGAATGTCTTCGCTCGCAGGAGGCGAGTCGTTCATCGCCTCTCGATACATCGTCGGTTGTACGACGTCGTCTACTTCGGCCAGAGACGATCCGTTATTGGGCACTTAGGGCTTGGGATTTCGGCGTGTCTCATCCTTTTGGATATTATCTGAGACCAAATAGTACCACTGGTTGATCGGCTCACGTCAATCGTGTGCTCGATGTCGTGTGATCGGCCAATCTTGGGCATGGTATCGGAAAGAACTTGGTCCAACAGTTGACGCAACTCCTCACACTGACTGTCGATGCCCGCTGACGACAACGAAGTCGTCTCCTCCGCCCAAGCTGGCTACCTCCAACTGGACACGGAATTTGCTGTTTTTGAGAAACAGCTGATCAGTGTCTGGGTCTAGCACAGCTCAAAATGCTCCTACAAAGTTAACTACTACGTAATATTCGGCATCTAGATTTGGCATAATGGCAACCCTGTGCTTCTTGGTCTTACCACCGACGGTGAAAGGCAACATTACGTGCCCGCTCAGTGGTTATGCACGTCAATCAGTCAATTTCACTCTCCCCGAATTTTCAGTAGAAAGCGATTTTTTTAGAGCAATAGCGATTGTGAGGCTTTGTACCCCATCGCGACCGTCGAAGCTCCTGGATCATGCAGAGCTCTGATTCGGAAATCGCCCATTTCCGCTTGGAGTTACCAGCGCGTTTCGTCTTCTGTACGGTAGCCTTGGTGTGACTCCTAATGACCTTAAGGAATAAAATCTTGGGAAACGATTTCCTTTTCGTGCTTCACCAGCTTCATCGAGTCGATTCCGCCGCGAATTGGCTCCGCGCGGTCTCGTTCCGGAAGCGTTTCCCTTATTGGCTTACCGCACCCATTTCAGGAAATCGGTTTGCTTGGGTTGGAGGGCGTCCTGCTTGGCCCTCCTTTAGTGTTTTTTCAGCTGTGGGGCTGCTCGTATTGGCTCCTCTGCTCTCCGGGCTTGTTCTACGGTTTCTTTGTAGGAATATATCATCGTCCACTCTTGGGACTTCCTGGCTCGTTATACCCAGCGCTCCTGTTTTCACTTGGTAGCAGCTTTTTCAGGTGAGTGAGAATCGCGTCCGCACGACGCTTGGGGTCTTCAGGGTGAGCTGTCTTCACATGGGGGCCTTCCTGGTACCCAGGTATCTCCTCCCTCCGCCTTAGTTCTGGCGTCTGTGATTGTAGTCATGCGTCCTCCACGTACGTACCAATGTCTCGTCTGGGCGGTAGCAGGTATATGTGTCCTGAAATTGGTCACGTGTTTTCAACCAAATGGATTCAATCGCGTACTACTTACTACGTACACGTGCTACTCTTGACAATTGACGAGTCTATTTTTTTTCTGACGCCTATAATAATGCTTACTTACGACTTCACAAATATTAACGGTGCCTATAAATCAATAAAAAGAAATATTGAGCTTAAAAAACATTAACTAATCATAATTATAGAATTTAACCTGTCAAATAAGAAAAAATATTTTTAATTTACATATAACTCCAATAGTCCATTAATATGACTATAGAAATTGAATATATATATATATATATATATGGGCTATTTCACGTCAAGTGGTACGATGAAAATTTTAAATCGCTCCAAAATTTGAAAACAGGCTAGAAATATCTTCCAGAAGATAGAAAAAAATTTTTAGGTGTTAAAAATAATTTGCCTAAGAGTTATTCCACCATGAAAAATGGAAATTTTTCAATTTTTTAGAAAAATTTCTATTTTCAAAGCCATTTATCTCAAAATCTATTGATTTTTTTGAAAAAAACATTATAAACAACTTTTGTTCAAAATAATCTTTAGAACTTATCTACCTGGGTTACAATTCTTAATTTTAAAATCTCGGAGAGATAGAACCCCCGGAAATATTGAATATCAAAAAAAGGCGACCACGCCACAATCGATTTTGATCTAACACCGCTCAAAAGATCACATTTTTTGAGAGCTTTCGAATGGCGGTGGTTAGATTATTGGCCAAGACCGCTGGTGTAAGTTATTCCCTAAAATACATGAAAATTAGTGATTTTATGAGGTTTATGGGTATAACTTACACCAGCGGTCTTGGCCAATAATCTAACCACCGCCATTCGAAAGCTCTCGAAAAATGTGATCTTTTGAGCGGTGTTAGATCAAAATCGATTGTGGCGTGGTCGCCTTTTTTTGATATTCAATATTTACGGTCGTTCTATCTCTTCGAGATTTTAAAATTAAGAATTGTAAGCCAGGTAGATAAGTTCTAAAGATTATTTTGAACAAAAGTTGTTTGTAATGTTTTTTCAAAAAAATCAATAGATTTTGAGATAAATGGCTTTGAAAATAGAAATTTTTCTAAAAAATTGAAAAATTTCCATTTTTTATGGTGGAAAAACTCTCAGGCAAATTATTTTTAACACCTAAAAATTTTTTTCTATCTTCTGAAAGATATTTCCAGCTTGTTTTCAAATTTTGGAGCGATTTAAAATTTTCATCGTACCACTTGACGTGAAATAGCCCATATATATATGTATTTTCAAATGAGTTTTTAAAATCCAATCAGATCAATTAAGAATTTATGTAAAAAAAATATTTGAAAAAAAGAAATATTTTTTAAATTATATTGATATACAACTTATCAATTTTCACGGACTACGCAAAAAAGAGACAAATAGCTCGCTAGAGCTAGACAAGTTATAATCACGGGACATACACATCCTAGGATAGAGGGAATAAGAAAGATTCTCCTCATACACTTCGATCACCGATCATGAACAAAATCTGCCGCACGTACCGGTATAACGGTGCAACCGCGTGCCACAAGCCGATCCGAAATCGAATCTGTCGATATATTAGACTATGGTGAGCCCATGGAATATAAATTGAAAATCCAAAATTTTTAAGTGACAGGCAGCTAAACTGCCATGTTAGAAGATATTTAACATTTTTAAATTTACTACAATCTAAATTTTATTATTTGTATATCATGTAACAATTGTTAATTTAAAGAATAAGTACCCGGTATAATTAATTATTATTAATAATTAAAATTAACCGTTGGGCCGCGTTGCCTAATACCGCGCACACAATTAATTTATTTGTTTACCGAATTGCGGCTGTCGCCAGGAACGCGAGTTCGCTGGGACGAACGGTGTGGAGGATTCGGGCGATCCTCCTTGCCTCGACACGATATGAAAATTAAATGAATGTCGGCGGGAGCGGGGAGAACGAAATAAACACACAACGATTAGAATAAAAAAAGAGAAATATTTATTCAAGTTAAAATATAATTAACAAAATGGCCACTCAGGCCGTGTGCCGCGACAATACAGAATACGCGCGGGCGGAAGTCCCGGGAAACCTGTCGGATCGAGATCCTCGCCTGCGACAGGTTTCGCTCCCAGGAACCGCTGTTCGAGTACCGTTGTACCCGAACACAGTCCCGTGGTACACACACACACAAGGGAGGGGGAGGGTCACGATAATAAATTGTCACTTACCGGTGACGCTCCTCGGGGATGGCCCAGCCGATCCTCGGCGACTGGTCGACCTCCTTGACAAGGGGACGACCGGTGGTTGAGGTGGTGAAGGCGGCCCTTGCCGCGGCGAGTGAGTCGCGATTCGCGGTATCACTCGCGGACGACCCCGTCCTTGATTACACACACACACACAAACCCACACACAAAACTGTACGGACACGCGTTCGGTCCACCCGGGTCTCCGCACCTAGCTCTGCTCCGGAACAACCGTTCACAGAGCTTAATGCAGGAGGGGGTGGGGCGCACTCTCGGCACTCACGAGCAGTACGGAACGTCCAGACAATATAACAATCCGTCACGATCGACGGATCATTACGTACTGATTAGGCGATCGCCTAATTTCCCGAAAAAGGGATGGGAGTGGGGAAACTCACACACTCTTTCGCGCTTCCATCCCTACGTATAGTCGCGCGCGTAATTATACACTCGTAGAAAAGTAAACAAGTGTCGACGGTTGACCTTGACATACGAAAGGCTCCGACGACTTACAATTCGCGAATTTAAGTACTCTATTCGTCGTGAATAGATTGTGTGACGATTTCCGTCACATAGCCCCCCCTAGACTCCACTTCCCTCGGGAAGGCCGAGTCGAAAGAAAGGCACAATCTATCCACGACTGCGCGCTGTACGTTTCTCTTCTTCTCTTCAATTGGAGGCTGCTGCAATGATTCTTCGTGCTTCGTATGATATTGACGTGGCATACAGTCACCAAGCCCAGCCTCCGCTGACTGTTCTCACGTACGCCGATACGTTTTCCCTACCGCTTTACATGGCAACCCGAGGTGGTACATATCTCTTCACATCGGATATGTGTACCTCGGTCCGTTTCCGACCAGACTCTTCTAGTCTCAGAACTACTGGAGATAGTACTTCTTTAACTTCAAAGGGTCTGTCATACTTTGGTGCCAGTTTAGCAGACATGCCTTACGCACCTTAGGAAAGTGTACGGCCAAGTTAAATCATAAGCCTTGAGGACCTGCTTGAGACATCTTATAGTTCTGACATACCTGGCCAATAGTAATCTCTTGCAACGCGTTCGTAAGTTTTTTCAATTCCCATGTGACCCATAGCTGGGTGGAAATGAGAATCTACTAAAACTCGGTTCCTCTGCTCTAAGGGTAGCACAAGACGCCAGCCTTCTTCTCGTTCTGTTACAGAGTCCAAGAGTTTATCACTTGTAAAACGATATAGCATATCATCCTCAATTTTCCACTCCGGAAATTTCTGAGGGCATGAGCGTACATCGTTTAATCTAGCAATATACCATGGGTCTGTAATTACTTCGAACGAGGCAATCTCTTCTTCGTCGGGGTCTGGGTTGATGGCACGAGAAAGCGCGTCCGGGACATAGTGCAAGGCTCCTTTGTTATGCACTATTTCAAAGTCCCATTGCTGCATTTCAAGTATCCATCGTGCCAACCTACCCGACGGCTCTCTGAGATTTTTGAGCCATTTGAGAGCACTATGGTCGGTCACAGCCGTGAATCGATAGGCCTCAATGTATGGTCTTAATCTCTTAATAGCCCATATGAGAGCCAAGCATTCTTTTTCCGTTGTCATGTAATTACGTTCAGCGCGATTTAATAATCGGCTGACGTAGACAATCGGATGCTCGAAACCCTCTTCGTCCAGTTGCGTCAACACCGCACCTATTGCTAAGTCACTAGCGTCACTTTGGACGGTAAATGGCTTAGAAAAGTCTGGACGGGCTAATACAGGCGCTTCAGCTAACGCAACTCTAAGCTGACGAAACGCCTCCTCCTGCTCCTCGCCCCAATCCCAAGCCTGGTCTTTACGCAGCAACTTGGTAAGGGGAGCTTTAATGTCAGCTTCTCGATTAATGAATCGAGAGTACCAGCCTACCATCCCGAGAATGGATCTCAGCTGTTTGACATTACGAGGATTAGGGTAATTAAGGACTGGAGCGACTCGTTCCTCGTCAGGCCTCAAGCCGTCCGCGTCCAATTTGTACCCCAGGAACGTTACGCTGGAACAACAGAACTCACACTTCTCTCGATTCACTTAGAGTCCAGCGTCATTCAACGTCCTTAGTACGTATTCGAGCCATTTTAGATGGTCCTCAAAAGTTTCGGTAATGACGATCAAGTCGTCTAAATAACCAAACACATGAGGTTCCACCTTAGGCCCGAAAATTGCATCTATAAGCCGTGCAAAGGTCATAGGAGCATTCATGAGGCCAAAAGGCATTCTCGTGAACTGCCACAGCCCCGACCCTGGTACAGCAAATGCAGTATAATGCCGGCTCGCCTCGGCCATTAATATTTGGAAGTACGCTTTCTTAAGATCAATTTTCGATATATATCTTGCATTATGCAGCTTATCCAATATGGTATCCATATTAGGAATTGGATAAGAATCACGTTTTGTGACTGCATTAAGGTCTCGAAAATCGATACAGAAGCGATAACTTCCTTCGTCCTTGCGGACGATGACCGGAGCAGCTGACCAATCACTCGCACTCGGTTCAATAATGCCCTTGTCAAACATCTTTTTGACCTCACTCTGGGCAAATTCGAGGACCTTGGGAGACATACGTCTTGGCTTATGACGGACCGGTCTTGCACCAGGTTCAACCTCTATGTGGTGCTCCGTTAACGTCGTAAAGCCGTGGACGTCTCCCGAGGGCAAGAGTAGGCTTTCAACTAACTCTTTGACTTGTTTCCGCTGGTCGTCCTGTATCTCAATTATACCAGCACATTCAGCGGAAATCCTCGAATCGATGTCATGAGATGTATCTCTGTCGAAGTGTCTCCAATCACTCTCGCCAATACGCCAAATAGCTTCGCCTAATTTGACTTCCATATTCCAATGTTGTAGAAAATCCATACCGAGAATGATGGAATGCTCAATATTCTCTACAATTCTCAGTTGGATATTGCCATCAAGGCCTTCTACACAGAACAGAATGTCGATTAGGCCAAGGACTTTAAGTGCTGGTCCAGCCACACCTTTCACGATAACCTTGACAGGTCTCCATTTAAACTTGTACTGTTCGACAACATCTGATCGTACAAGAGAGACCATGGCGCCAGGATCGAAAAGTGCTTTAAAGTCCTTTCCACCGAGTCGTATCAAAAAGAATAGCCGGTTATCCGATTGGATTCCAGCAATTATCTGATCGGTTTGACTATCGTCGTTAGGAGTCGATGCCGTGTGCGTCATTTTAGACGTACTTGGTACGGCATCTGCCCCCCCCCCCTGAACTGTACTTCTCGGCAACGAGTTTGTACGGTTCATGTTATGCACACCATCGACAACTACCTTCTCCACCAAGGGCTCGTTGTTGAGGACAATTTCCTTCTCCACCAAGGGCTTCTTGTCCTCATTACTAGGTGTGTCACAACGGGGTGACGATGAGCAACAACCAAGGTCGTTCACTCCGATGGTGCTAAGCGGCTGAGATAACGATCTCTTTACGCTTTCTTCACCAATAATATCTCTGCTATCAGAGTATATTTGCCTTTGGAGTTCCTTAGACCAATCTTTAGCCTCACGCTTTTGTTGGTCTAATAAGGTTCCTTGTTCTGTTTTACCTTGCAAAGCTCGGGTGGGATTGACAGGTTGTGTTCTAAGAACTTTTCCATCTGTCGAATCCCCAGAACGTTTAGGATCCTTACACTCAGACTTACTTTCAACACCAACTTCGGTCTGAGAGGGAATTTGATCTCCGTTAAGGACTTTGGAGAAGTCAGCAAATGATTTGCTAGACTTCTTAAAGAGTTTAGAGGGTTCTCCAACCTTAAACTCTTGCCCTTGTAAACCATGCGGTTTACTTACTACAGTGCAGGGCGCCCGGGGCAGCTCGGGTGCCCTGCGTTCAGGTTTCCCACGTTTTGGAGGAATCTGACGCAGTTAGCACATGTTTGGAATGTAACGCCACTAGTTCCACACAGCTGGCACTCCTTTGCTACCAATTCGGTAGAGCACTGCTCAGCGGAGTGCCCAATGTTTCCGCATCGGTAGCATGTTCGGCTCGGGCAATCCGACGACCTATGACCGACTTTTTGGCATGTGAAACACACGCCGACAAAGTTGGTGCTCAGGTTCGTTGGATTTACTGCCGTCGCCTGTGGTTGCACATACCTCACCAGCTTTTGTGCCATTTGTAGGACAAAAACATTTTGCTGGGGCAGTTGAGAATTCGTCAAAGCACGTCTTTCTCTTTTGCCCGAGCTCTGTTTTTGTTGTCCAGGTGACTGTTGAGAAACAGGCACGTACGATACGGATTTCGAATTGGGGGCACTCACTCCATTATTCGATTTGCCGTATCGTTTCTGAAAACTATTAGCGACGTTGGAAGTACCGTACACAGCGGCTGCTTCGTATTCGCTTGAAGAAGAGTTTGGCGAGTTTTTCGCACTTTTCTTGCTCTTCTTCTTAATAGTTTTCTTCGACGACTGTTTATCCGAATGAGAAGACTCATCCTTACTCTTTTCGGTAACAGTCGCCACTTTGCCCGAAACTCGTGCTCCACCACTCTGTTTCGGGAAAGCTTCTGGTACGAGCTTCTCGCGCTTAACGTTGGAATTGGAGAATTTCGTGTCCCATGTTAAATGCTGCTCGTACTCTTTACCGTAGCTTGTCAAATCAGAGAAATTCCTGATTTGTCGTACTGGTATGTACCTACGGTAATCTGGCCTCATCTGCGAGTAGGCCATCTTCACCTGTTGTTCTAACGAGGGAGAGCATTTAAATTTATTTACGATCGCTCTGAAAGAGTTCAAGAACGTCGTAGCCTTTTCTCCCTCATTTTGTGTTCTTGATCGAAGTTCCATGAGTAAATCTTCATCATTTATTATACGGCCATACTCATTTAGGAACTCGATCTCAAAATCACGCCAATCTCGAAGAGATGGCTGAACTGTTCTATACCAGAACAGTGCTGATTTTGAGAACACATTGGGCAGGGCACTGAACATCCTGCGATCTGAGAACTCGTTGTCATTTCTGAAGTCGTGCAAACGGTTCAGAAACTCTTCCGCGTCCTTTTTAGTCTCACCATCAAAGGACGTGTTCCAGATACGCAGCTCTCGTGCGCACCCTGTCCGATCGTGCGCTCGGTTATCGTCTTCACGATACCTTGGCCTGGCTTCGTAGGACTCTCTTTCCCGACGGTCATCTCTATTATCCGTCCGGGAACTCCTACGCCTTCTGGTAGAAGGATTCCTATTCTCTTGTCGGCCTTCAGCCGCCCTACGAGAATCGGATCTCCTACGAGCAGGTTCGCGATCAGACTGATACCCATCGGACGACTCCATCTGAGTACTCTGATCGTAAGTGGCCACCGCACGTTTCTCTCGAAGCGTTTCTCTACGTCTGTCCGACCTCTCTCTGTGACCTTGCTCCGTAATTTCCGTCTGTGCTCGGTCCTCGAGTTTACGGTTGGACTAACGTTTATGAGTACGTCTCTCCGTACAGCTTTCACGACGTTCATCGTTGCTTGAGGCTCTACTCACAGAACGATGGTGTCGTGAATTTCTGTTTGGAGTCGTGTACTCACGCCTCTCTCTTCTATCTTGTCCTTCACAAGTCTTAGAAGAGGTCTCACGACGTCTCTGTTCAAATCTCGGTTTTTCGTAAGATTGAACACTGACGTCATTAGGAAGGTCATATCCATTCCTATCATCAACAAATTGACGTTCGGTTGTATTAGCCTCGGGTTGCCTGTTGTCGTATTGTCTAGAGGTGTATCCTCGTGACGTGTGACGGTCGGCTTCCGTCTGCGAACCCAAGTCAAAATGTTGTGTTGGCACTTCACTCTCTCTAGTGCCAAGATGTCCGCTGTTTCTCTGCTCTTCATTCGGGAGGTAATATGCGGGTGCATAAAAACCTCCGAGTTGAGCAGTCGTCACGGTCGTAACCGTCGACGTAGTGGTTGTGCATGATGTTGCAGCCACCGAAACAGGAATGTAAGGGATTGCCGTCGTGGTCATATTTGCTCCCAGTACCTCACCAAACCGTTTAGGTATAGCACCTGTTGATGCCAACCTCGGGCTTTGTGCAGTACTCATTGGCGAGTTTCTATACTGACCACTTGGTGACAGAGTTCCATCTTCTTCAGGAATAGGTGCTCTGTCACTAGCAACCCTTTCGCGATCCGACATTTCGGACTCGCAGGAAACTTCCGTTCCTGATGGGACCACACTCCCTTTCCTGGAACGAGGTTTCCTAATTTCCCATAGTTCCTGACATACTAGAGGTTTATGTGCAGGCTCTGCCCTTACATTCTCATCGTATTCAGGGAACCATGGTATTTCCAGATTAATGTCTACACATCTTATCCGGTGACGCAAAAGGCGTTCGCGGCACTCCGCCTCTTCGCCATTTGCGTTTAAACTCAGATGCTCCAATTGGGCATACACTGCCTCAATCGGAAGCTTCTTCGTTTCCCGACGAATATCCCTAGCTATGCGTGATTCAATTGGAAATTATTTTATTGGACTCACCACAATAAAATAATTATTACTCCCAACGAGAAAAAAAATTTGGTGTCGGCTTAATTACAATAAATTGTAAAAATGCACCGACTAGTGTACCAACAAAATTAATTCACTTAATTAAAATCCAAAAGATTTTCTTTAAAAGAAATTTATTTCGTCCTTAGAAGGACAAAATAATTAAATTTTGTTGGTTAAAGTTGTGGCAAATCACACACTTAACACTTGCACCAAATTAAAATTAATTATTTAACTTACTCACAAGTCTAAATAATTAATGTTTATTATAGTGTCTTGTGACTCACACACACCAAGACTCTATACAATAGCTTGTGCAAGCAAAAATAATTATTAACAAAAAGAAATCTTTAAATTATTTCAATATCGTCGGTAATTTAATCAGTAATGGTAAATTTAACGATTTCCCAAAATATCTCTCTCGCCAGTTATAATCCAAAAGATTCCTCACTGGCGAAAAGAATTTATTTTGTTATGGAAATTGAAATAATTAAAGTTTCAATCTATTAATAAATACAGAACAACAAATTATAAAGGAAGAAAAGAAAAGAAAATTAAATTATTTATCTCACTAACGAGCCTAAATAATTAATTTTAAAATAAATATAAAAAGAAATACAGTGTCTTGTGATTCACACACACCAAGACACTATTTATTATTTTGCTTTTCCAAGCCCAAAACAACAAAAAAAATTTCCTTTATAATTTACACTACAATACAAACACAAATTTAATTAAATTACTTCAACAGTAAAAGTATTTACGAAATGTTGTAAATCCCGTATGGTTTGCAACAAAATAATTATTTCACTAATTGTCATCCCAAACGACAATTTTTCAACGAAATATATTTATTTTATCCTAAAAAGGACTAAATAAATAATTTATGTTGCTAACAAGTTGAAATAATTTATATTTCCTTTTTTTTTAAATAAATTGAACGAAAAGAAAATGAAAATTTAATTATTTAACTTGCTAACAAGTCTAAACAATTAAACTTATACACCGAATTATTTTACTCAAACACACCAAAAAATTATAACCAATTATTTAACTAACAAACAAGTCTAAATAATTGGCAAAAATGTGTGGAGATATAATTTAAACACACAAAAAGAGAAAAGAAAGTTTTTTACATATATTAAAATTTCACAGCAAATAACGAATACGAAATATTAGGTTAAATGCCGATCATTAAAATACATGCAAAAAAAAGATTTAATTATTTAACTCACTCTCGAGTCTAAATAATTATATATTATAACTCTCGTATCTTTGCGGAACAATCACACAAAGATACTTAACATTAATTGTTTAACTTGCAACAAGTCTAAACAATTAACACGAGTTATAAAAAAAATTTCTCACACTCAAAATTTTCAAAAATGTAATACAAGTATCGTGAACAGTAATACTCAATAAATACAAAATATTAAATTAAGTAATTACTGTCAGACAATTGTAATACAACAATAATTTTAATTATTTTACTCACACACGAGTTTAAATAATTAATATTACAACTATTGTAACTTTGCGGCAGATTCACACAAAGTTACTTACTGTTAATTATTTAACTTGCAAACAAGTCTAAATAATTAACAATAGTTGTAAAATATATTTTATTCACACACAAATAAAATTACATATATTATAGAAATAAATAGTAATAAATAATAAACACTATTATTAAATTATCTTACTATATATACAATATATGTGGGTCAGGGAGGGGAGAAGAGCAAAATAAAAATACTGCGTTCTCGAACTCAAATAAAATAACATTAATTTATCGCCGCGTCCCGTAGATAAGAAAAATAAAATTGTTTAAAATTTTTCTTAAAAGGGAGGAGGGGTGGGGCAACTACCTCTCCCAAAAGAATCTATTTAACACACTCTCACACCAATAATAAAATAGATTCTACACGGGAACGAATTTATTTTATAAAATTGGAATAAAATAATTCGTCGCAGTGGTTTCTCTCGGCGAAACCAGCTGCAAAGACTTAATACGCGAAAGGGCTAGGCGATCGCGCTATCTCTCTCTCACACACACCGTATAGCCCGCCTAGCACCTAACTCCGATTCCCCGCGACTAGGGATTCTCTCTCTCAGTCCCACTCGCGGGCGCAATCGGAGAGAACCGATGATGATCGGCTCTCGCGAAGTCTTACCCGTGCGCTGTTCGGGGGGGATTCTCTCTGCCCGCGATCCGCAGCGCAAGCTACTCTCTCCCTACTTTGCTGCTCCCATACAAGCTAGCAAAGATCTCCCGTCAAGCTTGCGATCGAGAGAGACCGATCTCGGTGAGATCGGGCGCTTCCGGCTAAACACGGTCGCGCGCGAACTCTCTCTCGATATACCGGTGTATACCTCTCCTCGGATACCCGAGCAAGAGGGGGAATACTCCGGTATAGAGACGCGTCTCACACGCCGTCTCTCGCGCTCTCTCTCTCTCTCACTCTAACTCTTTAACTCGTAATACACTCTCTCTCTCTCTGGGATAGGGGCTGCTGTTGGGGGTTTTCTTTCGAGGACCCCGCCTCTGACGTGATGTTAGAACTAAGCGGTTTGTGGCCTCCCCCAAAATCCATGAGGCCAGCGCCGGCCACCGGGGCTTTCACCCGATCGGAACCGACGACGGGATTCACTCCTAGTTTGGAGTTGCCCGCTTGGGGTAGTATGTTTTCATCTCGCTTGCTCATACTTCTGGTTGTACTGTTTGGTCCGCGGAGATTATTTTATTTCACCTGTACCCTTCACGCTAGAGTGACGAGCATTCCCCCATCCGCCACCCGGGGGACGCGCCGCATTATTATTATTATTATTATTATTATTATTATTATTATTATTTATTATTATTATTATTTTTTGAGTCTGTGGTTATGACATTTTACGCACAACCGGAAAACTATCCACCCCCTCGCAAGAGCAGAGAGTCCACCGAGTGTGGGACTCAGTAGGAGCAAACTACTAATACCCACTAAACCCACATATCTCTGTTCGCACCGACACCAGCCCGGAACTGTTATTCACATTACTTCAGACTGGGCGGCTGTCCTTGCATGTCCAAAAACTACATTCGTTCTTTTACTCTTTTGTTTTCGAATCACATTCGCTCAATCTATCAGACATCCATCTGTTTTTTGCTCCACAATACATTCGTAACGTAATTTGCGATCACGCGCCAGTTGTCCGCGTTCGTCGTCATAAGTCTCGTCACGTTTTCCGGCGTGATCGCTTCTATGTCCATTTCAAGTCGTTGTCATTGACCTGCCAATCGTGTGCAGGCGAAGAACGTATGATCAGCGTCATCATAGACCCATCCGCAGTACTTGCATTCAGGTGAAGCAAGTCGGCCCATCTTGTGTAGATAGCCGCGGCAGTATCCGTGTCTAGAGAAAAATTGGGTGAGATAGAAGTCTACCTCACCGTGCTTTTTCCCCTTTCACGGAGCAACCGCAGGGATAAGTCTACGTGTCCATCGCGCCTATTGGGTATTTGTCCACCGGGTTTGCCAGAGTTCCATTGTTTTCGTACGTTCGTCTGTCGCAGCGTCGACCCGTCCCGTATCCGTGCTTCGATCGTTTAAGCGCTTTCATTCTGTCGCGAGTAGGTCGACCAGAATTACGCCCGCGATAACAAGAATGGCGTTTTCGGATACCGTTCTGTACGCGCACGCGAATCTTAACGCGCCCACTCGCTGTACGCTAGTCATCGCTTTCGCCCGTACAGTAACTCGTACAGTTTTCCGGTCGTGTTAAGTAGGCTTAGAGGCCTGTAGGATGACGGATTCTCAGGGTCCCCCTTATTTTTACTAATGAGAACCAATTGAGCCGTCTTCCAATGTCTGCTGAAAACGCGCTCCACCAGGCATTCGATGAATGTGTCGAGGAGCACCGACGGTCGTCGCAGAACGACGAAACGTAAGATTTCCGACGGCACACCGTCAGGGCCCGGTGTCTTGTTAGGTTTCAACGAGTTTGCAGCTCTGGCAAGCTCCGCACTCGTGAATAGAGGGCATTCTCCGTGTGTACGTTTAACGGTTTCCTCCCTCCTCACGGGATGAGTTGGAAAGAGACCGTCGACGATCTTGTACATTGTCTCTGCGTCCTTAGTTATCGGCGGAACCCGTTTCCCCAGTTGGTGAGTCACGATCTTGTAACCCGCGCCCCAGGGATCCGAGTCCACCTCGTCCGTCAGTCTTTGCCAGCACTCTTTTTTGCTGTTATTTATGGCGTACCGCAAACGCCTCCTACTCTGTCTGTTTTCTTCGGAGAGAGTTAGTGCAGTTTGTCGGTCGCGAGCCCGTTGGGCCTTCCGTCTGAGTGCTAGGCAACTACGTCGGATGTCCGCGATCTCGGCTGTCCACCAGTATGTCTCTCGTTTATTGCATGCGTAACGTTTCCGCGGCATAGAGGCTTCACACAATTGTTGAAGAAACTGGGTTGTTTCCCCGGCAAGTGCTTCAGCTCTGTCATTCCGCGAGGTTCCACCTGTGACAGTGGTTCCCCGCGCGTCATTTGTCTATCGAGTTTGTCTAAGTCTATCCGTTTCACGTCCCAACGAGGGAGACGACTTACCCGAGTACTGCTCGTACGCGATTCGTCTATAAGGCCGAAGGTGATGTATTGGTGATCGCTGGCTGTAGTCTTCGATCATTCTCCATGCCCTCAGTCTTTGTATCATCCTGTCCGAAACAAGGATCACGTCAGGTACAGAGTCCCCGAAGCCGGGTCGTCTGTACGTCGGCGTATTTCCCTCAATTGCCACTCTCAGTTCCAGCCTTGCGGCCATCTCCAACAGTAGTCGTCCACGTCTGTTCGTCTGGGGCATTCCCCACTCAACCGCGCGCGCGTTGAAGTCGCCCGCCACAATTTTGTTGCCGGGGATGTCTCTGACGGCGTCTTCAAGACTCTCCAGCTTCTCCGCGTATTCGAGAGCGCTATAATTCGGGCTAAGGTAGACGCTGACGTAGGTGACATCGTCAACCGTTGCCCAAACGTAGCAAGTACGCGCATCCGTAATGCCGCTGTACTCGTGCTGCTAGCGAGCCAGTTAGGCGGTGTTAAATCCCGGTACTGTTTGCTGATGACGAGGATGTTTGCTCCCACTCCGCCGCAATCTGAGGGAGCAGCGCGTGTGCCGCGATACTCCGATTCATATTGCATTGGAGAACAGTTACCGGCATTTTATTGTCTTGGTCTTCGTCGCCGTTAGTGCTGCCTTAAATGCTGCACACGCGTCTGAACCAGCGACGTGTGAGAGGCACTTGTTGTCCTTCTTAGGACAGAGAAAGCACTCAGGTGTGTTTTTGCACGCCTGTGCATCGTGCCCCTCTCGGCAACGTCGCCAGCAGCAGCGGTGTCTGTCCGGTCCTTTACAGTCTTTTTTGATATGCCGTACTCGAGGCATTGAGACATCTAGGTATGCGAAGCCTAGGTCTCACACGGCAAATGACCCATCCGATTTTAATTCTTGCTTTTTTGAGGATCGCATTCGCGACCCTCACGTCGAAATCTCATACCGCAAGGGCCAAGCTTCGGGCGTTAGACCCAAAGACGTGCACCCTTCTTTCTGCGCTGTCCCCGAGTTCGCGTTTAATAGCGTCCTTAACGTCTTTTTCAGTCGTGACACTGTCCAGATCGAGAAACTCCAGCGTTATCGTAGTTGTCAAGTCCATTATCTGGGCTTTTTCCCCGAGGGCGACCTGCAAGGTCTGTTGGAAATCTTGCCGCATCTCCTGTTTACTGACTCGCAGCAAAACACCATCCTGCTTTGTTTTTCGTATCTGTCGTACGTCCGTTTTGGTCTTCGTAGGATTCACCTTCAGACGTATGGCCTGTAAAACATCCTTATACGTCTGCCCCTCCGCCGGTTTGATCAAAATCGTACTTCTGCCCTGTGTGGGCTTTGGCCGATCTGACTGCCGGTTTTGGTGAGCGGTGGATTGCCCAAGTAGCAGTTAGACCGTCCGTGATTGCCGTCCTTTTTTTTCTTTTTTTGGACGACCGTCGACCAAGTTTCTATCTGGGGTACGTCTTGCGTTTCCGCGACAGTCTTTTCTGGTGTGGGAGTTTGTTTTTCCCGTTTTATTTTCTGTTTTTGCTGAGGTGTGGGCTCAGCCATGCACACGTCAGCGTTTGTGATCGTCGGTTTGCGGAGCAGTTTCATTCGTTGCAGCTCGTACATCGCGACTTCAACCGATTCATTGATTTCACTCATTCCGTTTGTGATTACGCGGCTTTCATTTTTGTGAACATTCTTTCTCTCGGTCATCCTAGCCAGGCTACTGCGTATGTTGAGCAGCTGTTCGTGCAGCTTACTCTTGGCAGCCTTCCAGCTAGTTGGCGACCCTCCGATGTGTCGTGCGAGATTTCCTGTAGCAATTTCCGCCACGCCAGCCAGGTTACCGACCGGCATGATGGGGAAGCTGGGAAGCCCCCGTGATTCTCCTGAGTCGGATGGCGCAGGCAGCACTCTAGTATCTGCAATTGTAATTGAACTTGTCAATTTCAGAAAAATCCGTTAAAACAATTACAAAACGAATACTTCTTTTATTTTAAAAAATGAATTGTTACCTATATCTTGTAATATTTCAATCATTTTATTATTTTCATTTTCTTTGTAAATTATATCTCTTTCGGATGCACTACTACCAGAACTTGATAATAATCTCCGGTGGTGAGTAAATTTTTTCTCACCCCAGATAAAAATACTCACAGGATTATCATGTGGTCACCGCATGCTCACCATGTGGCAACAATGTGGAAACCATGTGGATCTCAATGGAAACCATATGGGAATCATGCGGAAACCATGTGGGATTTTGCTGCGTTTCCCATTTGGCACCTGTGTGAGTTTTACGAGATAACCGTATGGTATTTATGCGGTTTTCACATGGTTCTCGTATAGTTCTCACATGGTTCCCACATGGTTACCACATGATTATCACATGATTACCATATGGTTCCCACTCAGGTTCTTTTGCATAATGTATATTTTAGTAGAATGTAATTTGACAGATATATATATTTAACCATAAAAATAATTTAAGCGTTAAAAGAATGAATAATAACTCAGAATCTTAAAAATCTAGCAGTTTTAAAGGTACGATATTTACAATGAATACAATTATCATAAATAAATAAATATATACGTAATAAATATGAGTATCATAGGAAACGAAAATTTAACAGGTTACATAATATAACAAGCATTCATTGCAGTATTTTATAAAAATAATATCTTAGTAGCTGCATATTAATGCTCAGATTCAATATAAATATCGTATCTTTAAAGCTGTTAGATTTTTAAGATTCTGAATTATTATTCATTCTTTTAACACTTAAATTATTTTTATGGTTAAAGATATTCTGTCATATTACGTTTTACTAAAATATTATGCAAATGAACCTGAGCGGGAACCATATGGTAATCATATGAGAATCATGTGATAATCGTGTGGTAACCATGTGGGAACCTATGAGAAATATGCGGCAACCATGTAAAAACCGCATGAATACCATACGGTTATTCCGTGGAACTCACACAAGTGCCATATGGGAATCACAGCAAAATCCCACATGGTTTCCACATGATTCCCACATGGTTTTCATTGAGATCCACATAATTTCCACATTGTTGCCAGATTTTAAACATAAGATTATCACTTGAGAACAATGTGAGAATTTTTAGCTGGGACGTATTTGATTAATTGTACAAGCGTTTTCATCGTCGAAATAATTCGGCGGAGGAGAACTTATTGATTTACAATGATCTTGTTTATTTTTTTTTGTCGGTTTTGTCCCAATCCGTTGCAAATCTTAGTAACACAGGCTCTGTAGTCATTCAAATTGTACAGCTTTACTTTTATAGTTTTGTATGTATCCTGTAATAATAAAAATTAAATGTTCTTATTATGGTATATACTTAAATTCTTTAGGAATAGATAATTTGATGTCATTTTTTCTTTTCCCGCTCAACGTCATTTTTATTAAATTTTCGGCTCCTATGATGCTTCGTAATAAAAAACGGGTCATTTCTTTCGGCTCCGTTCTTTTCACAGATTTAAAAAGGAACAAATCATTTTCGGAGATTAATACATCTGTATTTGGTAAAATTTCAATCTAGAATATTCAAAACATATTTATAGTTTAATTTATTCGTTACTTTAGCAACTAATAATTTTACTTCTTATTTTTAAATGCTAGGAGTAACTAATATAATTTTAATAATAAAATAACTTAATTTAAGCATGTTGTGTAATTTAATTACAATAATATTAATTTTACCATGTTTGCATCGTGCGGTCTAGAATAAATATTTGCAGATTTGTTAGTTGGCAAACATTTTAAATAAACATCGTTTATATTTGTTCTATTTTTGGTTTTGTACAAATATTCAATCGATGAGACCAAATGTTTTAATAGAGCAATTGAATCTTCGTTAACTAAAACATACAAAAATATAATTTAACGATTAGATGTAGATATTAATTAATGCAGCAAAAGTTACAGTAAATTTGTGTATTTTAAGTTAATCAAGACAATAATTAACTTATGTATATATTAATATAATTAATATATATTGTAACGGTAAACGGTCCGCGCGAGACGAAATCGTACCGATCGCGTGAGTTTACCGTCGAAAACGCGTAAGGCGCATGCGCGAGCGCGCCGGAGGACCGGTGTGCACAACGCAACGGCAGTATCGTCTCGTCTATGAGAGAGGCAAGACGAAGCGACCGCAAAGTCCCCGTGACGTGCCGATTTCCGAGCGAGGAGAGAGAGAGAGAGAGAGAGAGAGAAGGAGGAGCACGCGTTTCCCCCGGGTCAACTGCAAGAGTCAAGTAAGTCCTGGCCAGACGACGCCGCGATAGCGACGACACGCGCGCGAAGTCCGGCGACGGGATACTTTGTTACATTGATTTCCTTTTGAACATCATTAGTGATTGAATTATTACAAACATCTACTTCATCAAAAATACTTGAAATATCTAACATTTCTTTTTCCAAATTTGTTGTGTGTAAATTTTTAATATTTTTACGATATTTTAGTTCCTTATTTACATTTCGCATTTTGGAGTTTCATGAGGAATGTAAACTTCTCCATCAGTTGTTACAATCAAAGATTCCAGCAATTTCTTGTCATCTAAAAATTGATAAAATTCATTAATTAACATATGTATATTACTTATAATTTATATACATAACTTACAATTTCGTGATTCATTACATTCGGTATTTTATTATTTTTTTATTTAATATTTTAAATATTTTAAATATTTTTAATGTTTTGCATATTTCTGAAAAAAATTTTATTATGTTTTGTTGTAAAACTATTTGATTTACCACTTTCCTTTAAGATTTTCATAGGGTAATATTTTCCTCTCCATTCGGCTTCCTGTTTGCCGTTAGTTTCCGATGTCAATCCTACTTGAAAACTATGTGTAGGAGTTTCAGAAGTCACTAGTTAAAATTTTTTATTTAGAATGCTCATGTTCTTGGGGTCACTGAATCCGAATCTGAAGGTCATTTAAAGGTCAAATTTGCAAAATGTCCATTTCGTTTGAAAATTATGTTTAGCAATAACCCGAAAGTATGTTTGCGGGAAAAAATTAGTAAACAAGCTCGCTCTTGGCTTTACCAAACGTTTTTAACATTTTTCTGAAATTTTGAAAATTTCAACATTTGGCCTTACCGTACCGGACCGGAATACGCCTCTAGGCGTAAGGGGTCTGACTCACCAACATCGTAACTTAGTCTGGCTCTAACTCAGGGACCTTAGACCACATTCCTATAGAAAAATGCGATTTTCAAATTTTTCAAAACCCCGGCCCTCTAAAGGTTAAAGATATTCATGGGAATTGTAGATGTTGAAGCACGTACACAAAGAGATCGGCTGATCTTACAAATGAATAATTCGACATCAAATAATGAGACACAAACCGCGGAAAATGATGTACATGAATATTTTGACTGTTCATCTATTGCCAGCGATGACGATGACACCAGCTTAGAATCCAGTCAATCAAATTTTGACATCGAAGACGAAACAATTGGTGACGATATATTCAGAAATGCCCATACACCGTTGTATAAAGGAGCACCTCTTACAGTGCTAGAAAGTCACTTAGCTATTTTGAGTGTGATTTTAAAATTTAAATGTTCGCAATCTCTTATATTAGCTATGCTAAACCTAATAGCTCTTCACTGTCCAGATGGATTTGTCCATAGTTAGAAATTTTTATTGTACAGTATGCAATATTCTTTTAAATAGTAACTTTTGCATTCCATGCAACTCAAACGAAAATGTGAATTATTTTTTACAAGGTTCAATAGTAGCACAACTCCAAAAAATGTACAATCGACCAGGTTTTTATAATTTATTGCAATATCCGTCAACTCGAGTAAAAAATGCGCACAAAATTAACCGCGGAAAATGATGTACATGAATATTTTGACTGTTCATCTATTGCCAGTGATGACGAGGACACCAGTTCAGAATCCAGTGAATCAAATTTTGATATCGAAGACGAAACGATCGATGACGATATGTTCGAAAACGCCCATACACCGTTGTATAAAGGAGCACCTCTTACAGTGCTAGAAAGTCACTTAGCTATTTTAAGTGTGATTTTAAAATTTAAATGTTCGCAATCTCTTATATTAGCTATGCTAAACCTAATAGCTCTTCACTGTCCAGATGGATTTGTCCATAGTTAGAAATTTTTATTGTACAGTATGCAATATTCTTTTAAATAGTAACTTTTGCATTCCATGCAACTCAAACGAAAATGTGAATTATTTTTTACAAGGTTCAATAGTAGCACAACTCCAAAAAATGTACAATCGACCAGGTTTTTATAATTTATTGCAATATCCGTCAACTCGAGTAAAAAATGCGCACAAAATTATGAATATATATATATATATATCACGGAAAAATTTATAAGTCTATATAAATAAAAGTTAATTCGATAATTTAAATATCATTACTTTAATGTGGAATACCGACGGTTTATCTCTATTTAATTCCACTAAATTTACTGTGTGGCCATTGTACCTAGTTATAAATGAATTGCCTTATGTTGAAAGATTCAAACAAGAGAATACTATACTTGCAGGCTTATGGTTTGAATACATTAAGCCAATTCTAAATATGTTTCTCTCTGTTTTTCGAGACGAACTGTTAGCATTATATCAAGGTATAGATTTCAAAATAAATGATCTTGGTTCATCAAAAAAAGAAATAGGCGGACAAATTATTTGCAGTACATGTGATCTTCCGGCTAAATCTTTATTTATTAATTTAAAGCAATACAATGGCGATTATGGTTGTGCTGTTTGTAAAATTCGCACTGAGCGGGTCAATAACGTACAAACTTATCCTTATAAGGAAGAATTGGAGTTACGAACAACTGCTGAATCAGAAATATTTGCAAAACTGGCCTTAGAGATAAAAAAAATCTGTGTTTGGCGTTAAAGGTCTCTCGGCGTTTCGGTTAATTGTTTCCGATTATATATCATCAACAGCTGTAGATATTATGCATTGCATGTATGAAGGGATATAGTGAAGAATTTAATTAAATTTTGGCTTGACTCTGCCAACCATACACATAGAACTTCTTTATCTTATTACATCACCTAGTTAACTACAGAATTCATTCCTTTAAACCTCCAAGTTATATAGCAAGAATACCTTGGTCATTAAATGATATATCGTTTTTCAAATCATCGGAGTTGAAAATATTTTTATTTTTTTATAGTTTACCAATTTTGTATGATATTATGCCCAGGAAGTTTTTTGATCATTATATATTATTAGTTTATGCTTTGAATATTCTTAAATCTTTTTGAAGCTAATCGAGTTTTAAAGGAGTATGTGAGAAGGTTTGATACATTGTATGGAAATAAATACAGATCTTGTAATCTGCATTCATTGCTTCATATACCTCAAGTTGTGAAGAAGCTAGGGCCGTTATGGAGTACGTCTTGTGCTCCATTCGAAAATTCAAGTGGCGTATTAAAAAATTTTGTGCATGGAACGAAGTACGCGCAAATACCAATCTACTCCGCTGCATCGAACCATATTAACCCATTAGCGCCTGAACGGACACTTTTCGACACCAAAGTTCAGAGATTCACTGAAAAACATTTATTGAACCACTGTATCCTATGTTTTGAATGTCACTCTTTCGAGTGGTGATGGTTGGAAGTCCTTACAATGAATTTGTTTATGCAAAAATTGCAAATAACGAAAAAAATACTGTTTTTATTTATTATTTTTTTAAATCAAAATATTTTTTGCTTTTGCATTTTCCTAACCACTTAATACCGATAAATGTCGCGTCCATGGACCCTAAACTAAAAGTTATTGGCCTAAGATTAATAATAAAAATTTTTTATCCATACAAAATTGCGTCCGAAACAATAAATTTTACTTTTAATCTTCAGTAATTTTTTTCTCGATTTTTATAGGGTTCAGGAAAATTTTCCTAACAATAAAAACGTTTTAAAATTAGTCAAGGAATACTCTCAAATTTTTTCAGAACCGTAAAAGGAAATTTTTGATTTCCCGAAAAATGAAAAAATTGAAATTTTTGAAAAATTGTTTTAAAAATCTGAAAAAATTTGAGGGTATTCTCTAACCAATTCTAAGACTTTTTTATTTTTAGGAAATGTTTCCTGAACCCCATAGAAATCGAGAAAAAAATTCCTGAACTGTTTCGAAATCATCAATCACAAATGTAACATTTTTATAGACATTTTTAGTGCACATGAAAATATTTACTGTGTATCAATACTTCACATTGTTTACATCGATATACCACGTTACTTCGATAGTCCACTTGTTCGTTTATCAATGGACTGTGGAGGGGGGCGAAGAGAAACTCACTTTGTAGCACAATGAACTTTTATTTGTAAACAAAACAACAATAACATTCGACTTATAAACTAAACACAATAAATTTCTTTTGGTTGAACCATAATTAATCCAAAACTACAGAAGCCAATCGAGGCGGTCCGCCTGTTGCGATGGTTCGAGAAGCACTGGTTTGTCCTTTCTTCGCGACGCTCCTATATGCGGACTTTCCCTTCCTTCGCGCGTAGATGACGCTGTCGTAGCAACCAACATCCCGCCCGCCTCGTCCGGACCGGACGAAACTCAAATGCCGCCCGCCGTGGCAGCTTGGCTTCTAATATTGGGTTCGCCAAGTTCATCCATTCCCAATGGAGCTGAATTGATTACGAAGATGGGCACCAATTTCTTTACAGGTCGAACGTATTGGCCCGACGATGTCTTTAAGGTGATTTAGATATTCACGGCTCCAACGTGTCCAAAATTGGTCTCGAAGGGCTCGACTTAATTTCCAATGACTCAATTAACTCAAATTGGCAGATTCGATCCGTGGCTCTGGAACAGAGTCAAGGGATCGTCCAATGAGTAAGTGACCAGCAGTAAGGACATCTAAATCATCTGACTCTCCGGACAGAGCGGTAATTGGACGACTATTGAGCACTGCTTCTATGCTGATCACCAAAGGCGATAATTCTTCATATGTAAGATTTCGGGGAGAAATAACTCGTCGAAGGTGAGCCTTGACTTCACTCCGGCTTCCCAGAGTCCTCCAAAATGAGGAGCCCCAGGAGGTATAAGGTGCCATTTGGTGCCTCTCTGTGCAAGGGCGCCGCCTACGTGATTCCAATCGAAGTCGGCCTGACTGAGGGCAGTGCGAAGTTCGAGGTCGGCTCGACGAAAGAATGTTCCGTTGTCGTTCCATACCTCCGATAGGACGCCTCGACGACTAGAAAATCTAGTGAAAGCAGCCAAGAATGACTCGGTCGTCATGTCTCCGACGACTTCAAGGTGCAGAGCCTTTGTGCTCATGCAGACAAAGACTGCGATATATCCTTTGGTTGTGCGAATTCCGCGTCTTTTTGCAGACAATACCGCGAAGGGTCCTGCGTAATCGACGCCTGTCCGAGAGAACGGTACCGCTGGGATGTCGCGGGCTCGAGGCAATGGTGCCATTATTTGGCGTGTGGTTTCGGCTCGAGCTCTCACGCAGACGACACATTTGTGTAGAAATGAACGCAGCCGTCCCCGCCCGCCGATGAATCAGGCGCGCCGCATCATGTGCGAATAAGTGAGACGGAATCCTCCATGCAGAGCTCGCGAATGAGCCCAAGCGATGATTAACGCAGCAAGTGGACAACGACCATCGAGTACAGGAGGATGACGTTCCGAGAAAGAAAGACTGGAGTTATGGAGACGGCCACCTACTCGTAGTATGTTGTTCGGGTCAACGAAAACGTTTAAACTTCTCAGAGGCGGTGCCAATGATGAAGAGGAGTTCATATTCAATTGCACAAGTTCTTCGAAGAACCATGCGGATTGACTTAATCGGACGCAAGTTGTGAAGGCATCCTCGGTCTCCTTAACGGTGACGAAGGAGCGAGGAGCCGTTTTTGGGAGTCGGAGTTATCGACGGGCGTATGCAACGACGCGAATCAAGCGTCCTAGATCAGAAAAGCGACTCAAGAGTGATTGATCCTCTTGCTTGGTCGAGCAACAAATTACCAGAATTTCGATATTCGGGAAGGCGGATGGATGTGTAGTGCGCTCGTGTGAAGGCCAGAGATCTTTATTCTTTATCAGCCATTCCGGACCATTCCACCAGGATGCGTCTGAGTCCATTTCATTCTCTAATCAAAAAGTATGCCTAGATATTAAGTACTTTCAACTCTTTTTAGATTAATATTACTAATGTGAATATTAAAGTTAGAAATACTATTATTTGGTACACTGTAACAATAATTTCGAAAAGTTATACATGTAGATTTTTCTATATTTAACGATCATTTATTCAAGGCTAGCCAATTAGATACAGATTATAGTTCTTCATTCAATTCTTTTTCGACGTTTTTCCAAGTGTCTCCAGTAATGATAATCGCTGTATCATCAGCATAAGATATTATATTTTCTTTTAACAAATCATTAACGCAAACTATAAATTATTGCGACGAGACGTCGTTGCAATTAAATAAATAATACTTATTGTTATATTATTTCGTAGTATGTATTAAATATAATATCTTAAAATCTCGCACTTTGTTATTGTTTCGTGCGTTGCCTCTTCAAGGCCACGAAACACGCGTGTTTATGCCGACGACCGAGGATGTGTGCGAGCATCCGTATATTCGATTGTTATTGTGTGTGTGTGTTAGATACTTTTCGGGAATGCGACAATTCCCGAAAAGCTCAGTACGCTGCCGGTCTTGACCGCGACCGCATCGTAATAACACATCGTCACGTTTAGTTTCGCGCGCCACGGGAAGTACCGGAATGGTTCGTCCGTGCTCCGGGAAGCCGTACGCGAGTGCTCGTGAGTTCGTGTAAGTGTAGTGCGAAGGACCAGATACCTCGGGTTGAGTGTTCCCCGAGGTAGGCGAATCGCCGCGGCATCAGGCCGCACCTGCAGATCACCGACGAGGACGACGGGAAACCAGGCCGACTCCACCAGCCAGCAGACGTCGGGGCGCCGACGGACACCAGGGCCTATGGACAACCCAGCCCGGTAAGTACCCGACATTGGTCGGTATACGTTAGAGTGTGCTGTGTGTGTGTGCACGTATGTTTGTTCGGTAGCATACCGGTGCTACCGAAATCGATTGGGTATTGCGCGGGGCAAGCACGGGGGCAGCCCCTGCTTGCCGCGTATATACCACGCGACCGGGAGAACGCCCCGTTAATTATTGTTGGGCACCTCCGTGTAATATGTTAAATAAATACTTATTGATTTTATTTTAACTGAACGGTCACGTTATCATTTTAATTATAATTTAATCCGCAAACAATCATTCCGATTCCCGATTTTCCCGCCACGTGTGTCGGTACGTAGGAGATCGTCCTATCTCCGCTACCGTATCCCGGCGGGTTAACTTATTAACCCACGGCGACGACAAAGACGCGTTCTTCGGGGCCGTCGTCCCTGTATTAAATAAATAAATTACTTGTAACTGAAAGGGAGCCAGTTTCAGGTGAATACTTTTGTCACAGCTGAATCATCTGGCTGATTTTGTGTGAAAAGTTATGAACTAAAATTATTTATTTACGTAATTATTTCCAATACCTCACATTATTCCGTTTCGGTATTTTTTTATTGTAGTGCAATGCAGATACTATTGCAAGGTAAAGATTTCATATTCGTCCATATCCTATACTAGCATGTCGTCCTTTGACATCTCGACGAGAGAAAAAGTAAGAGAGAGAGAGAGAGAGAGAGTGAGATAGAGAGAGAGAGAGAGAGAAAGATAAACATTGATAAAATTCTAACCATGAAAACAATGTTTTCATTTCCATGCAAGTGATGGTATAACTTTATTAATCTTAAAGTATAATATTAATAAGAATTGCACAAAAAATAAATGTATATTATTACATTATTTTAATTATATTTATTATATTATTAATTCATTTTATTTATATAATTTGATGTGTTTGCTTTAACTTTATATTATTTGAAGGGACTTATGCTTGTATTTTTATAATGAATCCCTAATGATATCTCAATGTTTTCCACATTGACCAAAATAATTTAAAAATCATGTAACGGTTTTGCTATTTTTAATGATAATAATAAAATAATAACAACTGACTACCGATAAAACAATAGTCTCACTACGCGATCAGCTGCTCAGTAATAATACGTGTCTATAAGACACGTGTAGGCGGAGGCGGCGGTAATGGAAACACGATGTTTAATTTAAAATAAAAAACCAAGAGTATATTATCAAACAAAAGTAATACACGCGTGCCGCTGCACGCGA
Organism: Theocolax elegans; assembly: GCA_026168455.1. Lineage (NCBI taxonomy): Eukaryota > Metazoa > Arthropoda > Insecta > Hymenoptera > Cerocephalidae > Theocolax > Theocolax elegans. Next base: position 359,378 of record JANSJX010000009.1, on the reverse strand, counting down.
GATCGCAGGTCGGTACGCGAAATAAAAAAAGAGAGAAAGAGAGAGAGAGAGAGACTACAAAACTGGCCCTTACAGTGCGTGAGCCGCGATGGCTAATTAAATCACCTGGCAAAGTCTGCGTGGTCGCAATTCTCCTTTAGCTTCCTGGGCTGCGTCGTCGCCAAACAAACTAGTATAACTTCACTGGATCACCAGCACAGCACCAGGATCACAAGCGGCGCAAGGCAATCAAAAATATGGAGAAATACGAGTAATCAAAATAACTTTTTCACGAAACGACGGTTGAAATAAGTCTCTGTGAATCTCTCGCCGGTTGAGATTAGTCTTACGACGGTTGAGTTTAGTCTAAGTGCTCTCGCACTTACGAACCGAAAACTCTCTCTCTCCTTCCCTACTTTTACCTTTACGAAGGTCCGCGAAAATCGCCGAAAATCGTCGAACGTCGACCTGTAACATCTGTAAAGATTAATACACAGGCTAGACAGAGAGAGAGAGAATGTAACGAGCAATATAATATAATCAAATATTATATTGATTCGTTACACTCCCCCCTTTCAGACGCTGAGTAGCCGAAGACGTACCAGCTCTGCATTTCTACTCTCTCTCTAGGCCAGAAGACAAAATGAAAAAAAAATAATTAACATAAATAATATTTTATAAATAAATAAAATAAAATAAAATATTTGTAAGCAAAACATCAGACAAAAGAAAATGTTAAGCAGGCCAACATATAAAGGATTTCTCTCTTTATTATAACAACAATTAAGAGCGATACGCCTTACAAAGATTACAAAATCGGTGAAAAGGTACGCGTAGATATATCAATCGCTCAAAGGAACATTTACGGTTTCTGAGACCGAGTGCGCTGTTCGATCGTTTCCACCGGGGATACGGGCTTGTTATTTGCCCCTTTCGGTCTTCCGCGCCTAATTTCTGTCGTCGGAGGATTCGCGTATACAACAATATTCGCGTTTAATCGCTCGTTAGAAGGGGCACGATCTACCACAGTCAAACGATTAACAATTACCCGAGTTTTGCGCGGCCTACCTCGCTTACGCAGTGCGTTCGCGCTCATAGGATCATTATCGTTGGACTCGTCGCTAGCTCTTCGCTCTGCGTTTAATCCCTCGCTGTCCCTCGTCGCATCCTCTCGATTTAATCTACTCTCCACAGATACGTCCGTCTGGTCTTCGTAGAATGACTTAATATCACTGATGTGGCATTTACCTGCTTCTTTTCCATCATTGTCAATGAGCTCTACCACGTTTGAGCCGAGTAACGCCGAAACAATAAAAGGTCCGATGTACTTCGGAGCTAGCTTAGCAGCTATGCCTTGGGCAGTGGACGAAAGTACACGATTCCGCTTAGAAACCTTTTGTCCCACGGCAAATTGGACATCGCGGCGTTTTGAATTATAATATTCGGCCTGACGTGCTTGTGCGCATGTCGCTCGTTCGGCAGCTTGAGCTTGCAGCTCTGGCAACGTTTGCATACGCTGTTGCCAATTTTGAACAGCTGCTGCGGCTTCGCTGTCGGCGACGGCTCGATCTTCTGTTTTCCGCAAGCTTTTCGGCAGAACAGGGTTTCTTCCCATATTTAGAAAAGCAGGACTTGCGCCGGTAGAATCTTGCACGGCGGTATTATACGCGAACATGAGCTCAGATATGTGAGCGTCCCATGTTTTATGATTTGCCTCGATAAATGAAGTAATCATCGTTTTTATCGTGCGGTTAACGCGTTCTACAGGATTCGCCTGTGCATGGTAAGTCGGAATCGTAGTATGAACCACGCCGTGTTCAGCTAAGAATTGCTCCATAGCAGCAAAGAAAAACATCAGGCACGCCGAAACGCATGAAAACGCGCTCATTCAGCTCGCGCCGAATGGTATGCGAGTTCGCTTTCCGTATAGGGATACACTCTATCCAACGAGTGAATAAATCCATGAATATTAAAAGATATTCAAATCCATGCGAAGAACGCGGAAACGGTCCCATGATATCACCTGCAACGATTTCCCATGGACGCGAAATAACATGTTTTCCCATGAAACCTGCAGGAGCCTGCTGTGGCACTTTACATTGCTGGCAAATCGAGCAATTCCGCACAAATTCGGCGATATCTTTAAGCATCGCAGGCCAATAATAGTATCGCGCTATCCGCTGATACGTTTTGTTTTCGCCAAGATGTCCAGCAGTTTGCTCATCATGATTCTCGCAGAGTACTTGTTGGCGTTTCTCCTGCGGTATCGTTAGTTTCCAAGCGTCTTTGTCTTCGAAATAGTCATCTATGGAAGGGTCAGGCTTATAATTATACAATCTGCCTTCAAGCACCTTCCAGTCCTGGTATTTTTCCGGATTTCCGCTGACATTTGCAAGTTTTTGCGTATACCACTCATCTTGAGTGTCGTACGGCAAACTCACTGTAGCGATGTCGCAATCCGAGTCATTTTCAAATGCACGAGAGAGAGCATCAGGCACAACATTAAGAGACTCTTTACGATGTTCGATCTCATAATCGTAGCTTTGGAGCTTAAGTGCCCAACGCGCTAAGCGTCCAGTAGGGTTACGCAAGTTGCATAGCCATTTTAGACTGCTATGGTCTGTTATAACCTTGAAGCAATAACCTTCTACATATGAGCGGAATTTTTCCACGGCCCATAATACAGCTAAGCACTCTCGTTCGGTAACCGAGTAGTTACGTTCCGCCGCGTTTAACGTACGACTGGCAAAACTAAGTACTCGCTCTTCTCCGTCGATAGATTGCGTTAAAACCGCTCCTAAGCAAGTGTTGCTAGCGTCAGTCTGAATGACGAACTGATGCTCGAAAGATGGCCGATGGAGGATAGGCGCAGATGCTATCAACGCTTTGATTTGTTCAAAAGCGAACTGTTGTTCCTCGCCCCACTCAAATTTAACATTTTTCTTTGTTAACTTGGTAAGCGGTTCCGCAAGCGTAGCAAAATCCTCTAGAAACTTTCTATACCATGAAGCCATGCCGAGGGAAGAGCGTAGCTTTTTGAGGTTAGTTGGGCGGGATAATCCACGATCGGCGCTATCTTGTCCGGATCAGGGAGAAATCCATCGTGATTCACCAACACGCCAAGATACTTAACCTCGTTGCGGCAAAATTCGCTTTTCTCACGGTTTATCGTAAGTCCCACGGCGGAAATCCGCTTTAGGACATGCTCAAGCCATTTGAGATGCTCTTCGAACGTCTCGGTGACTATAATGACGTCATCGAGATACGAAAACGCGTACGGTTCAAGATCAGGACCTATCACCCTACCTATCAGCTGTTGAAACGTAGCGGGCCCCCCGCCACACCGTACGACATCCGAGTAAACTCATATAAGCCTAAGCCAGGCACCGTGAAAGCCGTCAGATATTCCGATTCCTTTTTCATCGGAATCTGATGGTATGCGCTGCTTAAATCCAGCGTGCTTATGTAGCGTGCCCTTTGGAGTTTACGCAAAATAATCTCCATATAGGGAAGCGGATAAGCGCAGGTCTTCGAGACGGAATTGAGCTTTCGATAGTCGATGCAGAATCTATAGGTACCGTTAGATTTCCGCACCATGACTACTGGGCTCGACCACTCGTTCGTCGACGGGCGAATTATCCCCGCGTCAAGCATCTGTTGCACTTGAGCGTGCATCTCTTGCCTGATCTTCTGAGACACCGGATAATAGCGCTGTTTGATGGGACGTGAACCGCCCACATCAATTTCATGCTCAGCTAAGTTAGTACAACCTAGCTTTGCATTCGGAGCAGTCAAACGCTTTTCCAACAACTCATTGAGTTGTTTGCGTTGCGCTTCGTCAATATCTGCTAAGCCAACGGCAGCTAGTGAGCAGGCCTCACCAATGTCGATAGCAGATACTTCAAGCTGAATTGCGTCAGCCACGTTTTCAATCAGCAACTGATTTTCACGCGGCAACAAAACAGTGTTAAACGCACGAATAAAATCGGCACCAAGTATACAATCGGCGTCGAGATCGTTCATTACTAAAACATCTAAGTAATGGCGTTCATTCGCTAAATCAAACGGCAGCTCTAAACGTCCAAATATTGGAGCGCGTTGGCCGTTAGCGAGTTGTGCACCTGGTCCAATGTAAGATGTTAACGGTTTTCCTATGGCTGATGCTATTTGCAAGCCTAAGGAATTAATAACCGTGCGAGCCGCTCCTGAATCGTACAAAGCGCGTACGCGGAATCCACCGATTCCGATCTGCAGCCACCAGCGAGTAGACTGTAGAGTTCCTTCCTCAACTGGCGTGCCAGCGCGAGAATCGCAAACACCTTTTTCCGCTAATTGTCTGTCAATTCCGACAGGCAAAAGCGAGGGCATTTTCCCCGTTTGCGCAGTTACAGATGAAATTTCATCCACATCAGAGGTCTCAGTAATAATTGGGGCGATAGGGACCTTATCTATTCGCCCCTTTTCTCGTTTCCCGAGCACTCAGGACAATCCGTCTTGATATACCCGGACCAACCGCAGCGATAGCAGTACACACGCTCCTTGGGACCTGCTTTCTTATCGCGGTTGCGACTACGCGCGGATTTTCCATTATTTATTTTTACCGTCATCCTTCCTCTCGGTACTAATTAAGCCAGATGGCTTACCAGAAACATTCTTTGCTCCTTTTGGCGCACCTGGTTTATGGAAATTACGCGTGGTTTCACCCTTCTTATTAGCGGAATTCGCAAAAGAATTCGCATATTTACTAAATCTCTCATCTAGCATCTTCTCTAAGAGTTTGGCCAAATTTTCCATCGTAGGTTCTGCGATACTCGCTACTTTTACCGTAGCATCATCGCTAGCAGCTTTTCCGCCCTTCTTACCTCTGGCATCTGGCTGCTTATAAGCCACAGAAGGAAGAACGCTCTTTTCTGGCAGCGGAGGCGCGGGAAAATTCCGCTCTTCCTCGATAAGCTCTTCCGCCTGACGAGCTAGCTGCACAAGCCTATCGACGCTTGTAACCTTTTCTTTCCAAACTAATTTCCGAACAGACGGCAACATCTTAGCATACAACATGTATAGCTGAAACTGCGTACTCGGAGGCGCATCCATTCTGCTAAATATGGTTAGCAAGCAGAAAATGTAATCACAAGCAGGCTCTTCTCTACCCTGCTTGCGTGCTTGCGCTTCCGCCATTAAGCGCTGCTGAAAGTTCTGCTCAACGCCATAACATCGACGAGCAGCATTGCAAAAATCAGCCCAAGTATTCCAATCTTTCCGCGATTGGCGATACCAATGTAGCGTTACGCCAGTTAACAACTCCGAGAAAGCATTCAGTAAATCCGCGTCGGAAATATGCGCTAACTTGCGACATTCTTCTATGCACTGAATAAATTCCTCGATGCTTTCGCGTTTTTCGCCGGAAAACTTAATATTCCACTGGCGAACAGTGCGACCTACGTCATGTGACTGTGTAGGCGCTCTTGTCGACATATTCGACAAGAAATGCGTAAGTTGATCACTCGTAACTACAGGCACATTTCCCCCCCTACCAGACTCATGCCAATCCGCAGGAGCTGGCAGAGACAAAAACTGACGTATGTCGCTAGATGTGGGAGTCGGAAAACACGGAGCGTTTGCGTTCAAACGTGGATCCGAATTAATTTCCGATTGTGTGTGCGTTGATGCTTGAGGTGCTTGCGGATACTTATCAGCTTCAAAGTAATTTAAATTAAACGTATCCTGAAAATTTACACTTTTGCGATTTTTCAGCTGCTTTTCCGCCGCAATTGACGTTTGCGTCGGAAGCTGCGTACTCGTCGCAAAATCCCCTATTTGCTGCCTTAGAGAATTCAACTCCTTCTCTTGTTGAAAGGCAAGCGATTGCGTTCTACTCAACTCCAGGGCTAAACCCCTTGTAGCGATGTAGACTGCGCCATTAGCTAATGCACATAAAACGAGATCATTATCTATTTTATTATTTTCTTTTGAAGAAAATACCGTTTTTGGTATCGCACCTCTTGATTGTAAATGCGTACTCGCTGCTAGCGTCGTCGAGTACGTAGTTGTAGTAGCAGTCGTTATCATCGCGGTCGAAATGGTAGGAATTAGTCTTACCGGTATAGTTGTGTTAAGCGTTTTTATCGAAGTCAATTCAAAATTTGATTTAAAATTATATTCGGCGGTGTTTTCCGCCGCGTTTTCCGCAAGGTTCCCCGCGATATTTCACGCGTTAACCTCGCTATGCTGCGATTCCGCATCGGAATCGGCATGTTGATTGTCATTTGACTTCGAGCTATTGGCAAGCGGAGAGAATCCGCTCTCATCCGCTTGATTAAGATTTTCAAATTGTCTGTGCGCAATCTGTGCTTGCGCTTCTTCGCATAAATTTTGCATGTTTCAAAGCGGTGCAGAGTCTTTGTTCGCGACGAGTCCGCGAAAATAAATCATTCTCACTAGTTGACTGGACGAAATCCGCGGCTGTATAATCGCCGCGTAAACGCCTATATAACCTATCGACACGTAGAAAGGGCGTACCGTCGCGCGTCAATTCTAGCTGATCAAGTACAGAATCGAATTGATCGCTTGTTAGATGCAAAATCCATCCTTGGATCTCGACTCCGTACGTTTGATCGAAATCACACTCGTTCACACACGCCATTTTGAATTATAAAAATTAAATAGAATTTAAATTTTAGGCCTTATTGGCAAAATAAATTCTCACAATTAAAAAATTTATCGAACAAATTACAAAATATTTGCAAATCGCTATTAAATTATACGCAAATTCGCTTAAATTTAATTTTCCGATTGTTTACAAAAAAAAATAGAATTAAATTGAATTAGCGAATTTAATATACAAAGAAATTTGAAAGAAATTAAAATAAATTGTTTAAAGATATTAATTATTTAAAAAAGACAAAATTTTAAATTGCGAAGAAACGCTATAAAAATTATTTTAATAATTTGTAATAATAATAAAAAAAATTAAATTGATTAATTAATAAATTAATTTACTATATTTGCGCACACGCTTACATAAACATGCATACATGTACCGCGATACGCTACAATACTTATATTTACGGCGTATATCACACACACTTACACGCACGCACGCGAAATAGACTAAATCAACCTAAATTGCGATTATACAGTTAACGAAAAATTATTTGAAAAACAATAATTATATATTCCGCGGTGTCGCTAATAATTATTTAAATAAACAAATAAATAATAAAAAAAAAACACGAAATAATTAAATTCGCAATACGCTAAAATTAAATCGAAAAGAAAAATCAATTTAAAATTCAAATAATATATGATTCAAAAGAATATTTTCGAAATGTATAGAAGTTCGAATATTATTTGTAGCGTAAACACCGCGAATCACCGCGAAACGTAAACAATACGCTCGCTCTCGAAATGCTCGAAATAAGGTCTCTTAAGGGGTCAAGCCTGGGTTAAATGTTTTAAATAAATAAACAATTATTATTAGAATAATTTTTTTTTTTAATTCTTCTTACAAATTTATTTTTTTTTACATAATATATATATATTATACTTTATATTTATCAATATAAAAAATGTTTATTATGTATTTTTAATCCTGGTTATTAAACTTATAATGATATTAAGAAATTGATCAATTTTTGCAGTTGCCGCAGGATTTTGAAGCACTGAATGCATCTTTTAATGTCTAATAAGTCTTAAAATGTTCATGGAAAATATGTTTACAGACTTATGTTTTTCTTTTTCTGAAAAAAAAATTAATAACAATGTATTAAATATAAAAGTTGATAATAATAAGAAAAATAGTGAATGTTATGTACGTATACGTACATAACATTCACCTAAAACTTATCTTTTTGAAAATTGGGCAACATAAGTCCGTAGAAATATATATTTTAAAAGTTTCCCCAAAATTTCAAAGTGATTCATCAACCTGGCTCTGAAATATCCTGCGGCAAGTAAGCTAAAATCATTAAAAAACCATTAATGAGATAAATGCATTTAAAGTTTCACTTATTAGATTTAAAGTTTTACTTATTTTATAATTCTAATACCGTATTCTTCAGGTATCATACAATTTATATATATATATATAATCTTAATAATATATATATTTAATAGGTTTATAATGCCTTTTTTCTGGTTTTATTAATATAATACTCAGTATATTTTTTTAATATACATGTATTATCTAAAATAACAGAAAATCAACTTCAAAAATCAGTTTCTTTATAAAAATAGGAATAAAATTTTTTAAAACTACAAGAATACTTTGCTATTATTGAATATTAATGCATGATTATATGGATTTTAAAAAATATTTTGATAAAAAATCATATACTATATTATATGATTATAATTTTTATTATAAGCATTAAATTTAATTAAAAATATGTAAAGAATGCAGTAAAAACAAATACTGTTTGACAGTTGTGTACAATATCTCTTTCTCTCTCACTCACATGACAAGTCTTCCATAAGATTATTGATTTTTCGGATAGCCTTGTCACGTGATAGAGAAAGAGAGAGGCATATATAGTGTTACAGCTGCTAATGGAAGTGTGCACCAGCCACACGTTTGTAGTTCAGTTTTGAGCTATTATAATATCAAGTAGAATTATATATTATATATATTATATTATATAATATCTAAATAAAATAAGTAAAAAAAACAAGTGGTTTATAAAACTGCATGAACAAATTATACCAGATAAGTACTTGCATAACCTTAAATTTATATTTTGTTTATGTCAAGAAATTGATTCTTTGTTTCTCCATTTCAGCATAACCAATGTGTCAACACTTAGATATACAATATTTGCAGAATACAGATAAAATTATAAACAAGTGTTTTGTTATGCTCAGTGTATTTGTGCTTAGTGCGATATTATGTGGTTGAAGTTATTTTATGTGTACTTATTTGTGAAAGTGTTTCAAACCTCCAATATAATTAGTATATTTCATGCCATAAAGTACCACTCTCTATATTCTTTTGTTTCTTCTTCTGGTCGTAATTCACATGCTCTGCAAAAAGATTGCTTTGGAGGAACGTCAATTACTTTTTCATTCTCATGCAGTATCAACACCTTGAAGAGAATTGAATCCTCGCTTCCTCCAAGAACCATCACCTAATAGACTTATATGGCAATTCTGACTTGAATCATATACTTGCTCGACAGTTGCTTTCATAGACTGTTTACCAACTTCTTTACAAACATTTTTTATCTCTGTATTAATAATGTCATAATTACTGTGAGAAACTGGACTCGGCAAATCCATATTTCCACAAAAAGTAACTAAACCAGCATGCCCATGACCAAGAGTTCTCATTGTGTACACTAACGTCTATTTATTTCATAAGCGTTACATTTTTTCCAACTTTTCTACTTGAATCAATAACAAATACCTTAAAACAGTTTGTACATGTTATTGTTATTTTACTTCCCAAACCTCTCACATCAACTTCAGAAAATTTAACTGTACCATGACAATTCTGACAAACTAAAAATTCTTCTAATGTTGGGAAAAGTAGTGATATATCAATAATTCTATTTTCTGTGCTACTTTCTTCAATGGTATCAGTTTTTAACTTTTTACTTGATCTGGATCAATGTTGATGGAAGTGCATCGTAGTTGGTTCTTACTGATGTTGATAATTTTTTTATGAGCAGATGTACCAGATTCTATTACTTGAGTCTGGCATTTTTTTTACTGCTCTTTTTTTGTATAAACTTATAATTAATTTCATAAATCTAATAAAATTTAAAGTTAAAAATATACTTTTAATTTAAAATCCACTGAGTATTTACTAAAATAATGTAAATACTTTATCAATGCAGACAATATTTACTTCAAATAGAACTGTACGTATTTGTGCAGTATATTAGAGTAAAAGGAATCATTTATTTATTAACTATTAAATTTGAATCGTATGGTAAAGTAGATTTCTACTTTACCAAACTCTACGCTTGATAGTTGCTTCGTTTAATATATACTTGTATGTAAACGTCGAAAACCTCGCAATTATTATTTTAGTTAAATTAAAATAAAATGTCTTTTTTTGCAAAAATAATTTTAGAGAAATAATGTCTATTGATGCTTACTTTATTTCAATTATAACTTGCGAAAAAATTTTTTGTTTTTTTTCAAATTTTGGGATAATGTTTTATGTAAGAAATACTTTAAAAAAAGTTAATAAAAAAAAAATCGATTTTTTGAGCAGTTAACCCAGGCTTGTCCCCTTAATTTAACACGTATATCGACTAAATTGAAAATTTTTAAATATTAGAAATTAAATTTTGAGACTTAATTAATTAATATTTAATAATTATATGGACTATAACATATGTAGAATTATATTCTTTCCAACGTTAAGTGAAATGATTGCTTAATAGTTGTATGTACTGACTTAAATAATTTAAAAGAATGTTGATAAGTTATTGTTCTCTTTATATATATTCATTGAATACCTTTTCTAATATTTAAATAAAATCAATGTGTCAGTTGTTTGGTAAGTGTAAAAGGCATTTAATCATTTTGTAACTTTCACATGCCTAAAAATGTTTGATAGTGACACTAACTAACATATATAGTTAAGTAATTAAATAGAATTTCTTGTGTTGTACTAAAATTATAATATTAAATTGTACTGTTGTCATTAATTATTATAGTAACCCAATAATATAGAATTTAATTTGTTACAAATAAATTTAGCTTAATTAAAACTATAAGTGTTTCATATTAAATTCACTGAATAAGAAAGGGTTATTTTTAAAGTATATTAATTTTAAGCAAATAACGTCTCTGAAATGAAAAATTATTGGTACTGTAACGGTAAGCGAGTTACCGATCAGGTAAGCAACGCGAAAGAGGATACAGCGCGGCGCGCGCTCGAACGCGCAAGAATCGTGCGCGCCCAGCTGGGAGTAACGAGAGAGAGTTCGCGCGCGATCGGCAACAACATCGTGTTGACAACGGCCGAGAGGTTTTTTACGTGAAAAAGTGAACAAAGACTGGTGCGTTTCGTGTGTGGGTGTGAGGTTTTTTTCACCACCAACCTCCACGTCGGCGAGCGAAGCAGCACGGCCCCGAGAAAGGCAGAAAGAAGGAAGCCAAGAGTCGGCCGCTTTCCCGACCGTTGGAGTGAGAGAAAGAGAGATAAGCACGAGGACGAGCTATCTCTCCTTTACCCAGTCGTTTCCTGCCGAGACGCGATATTTAGAGAAGCGGTAAGTGGTGCACCACGTTTAGACCCGCGTGTCTATTTAATATTTCGCGTCCCGATTTACCTGGTACGGTCTAGGTGAGGAAGCGTTCCTCCTTTACCCTCTCGTGACAATACCCGCACGGATAGACAGGTCGGTGGTTCGCGGGAACCACTTCACGAGAGCAGGCGCGCGTGACGTAGGAAGCTTCTACGTCAAAGCTCTCTACGTCAGAGATACATACGTCACACGGTGTGACGTATGCCATCAGGTTAAGCAGCCGATCATTCCCGGATCGGTTGCTCGTAACTCGACAGTTAAACAGATTTCAACTAACTTGTTTCGCGCTGACCTCGGGGGTAGTCATCGGTACGACTCTCCGTCAATTGTTAATGTTAATTTATTCTTAATTTATTATTATTTAATTGATAATTTAATAAATTGACTCGGCGAGACAACCTTTCTCGCCGATTAACGAATAATATCGATTGTTCATAGTATTTTACCGGTTAACGTCCTATCCTACGAATATCGCCCTCTCCGGTGTTTATTCTAGTTGGCAATTTTGGGCATAGGGCCCAACACACGGTATCTAAGTCAAACGAGGTGTTTGACGTTGTTAACGGCATTGAACGGGAATCAAAGGGATTCCCGGCCGCATCGTGGGACTGCATACTTAAGGTTGGTAAGTTGGGACAAACTGGGCCTAACCGTGCGCCTTACATATCCCCAGTACCCACCCCGTTACAGTACAAAGTAAAATTAAAGCAAATTTGCTGTGAGGAATATTTTATCTTGTAAATACTATCATAAATCTCTGAAGATATAGCAAAACAAATTGAAATTTAAGTAACGAGAGGCTACCTAAAAAGTGCACTATTATGAGTATGTAAATATATATATATATATATATATTTCATAGGATTTTTCTTATTTGTTTAATGGTATTCGTTCGCTGGAGTTGTTCATTTGGAGTTGTTCACTCTGGTTAATTACTTGTATTTGTATAAGTGCAGCTTATACATGATTCAAAAACAATATGTACTGAGAGCTGCATTGATATAAAAATTGAAAGAATTGAAAGTACCAACATAGGATAATTCTGTAATTGAGTCATTGATTTAATTAATGAAACAAATTTTGTGTAAGTAAATAATTGTGGTTCTGTCTTAAGTCTAACTATAAACTGAAATATATATAGTCCCACATATAGCATAAACAAATGTGTTATAATATAATAATATGCAAATTTTAGTCGCTTCGAGAAGAAACTTTCTATTACATGTGCCAGTCCAGTTGCAATCTAAACTATATAGTATACATTTAGATTTACATAATTATATTTAAGGAATAAATCGATGATCCTTTATTCTAGGCAAGTTTAATTGTGACTTGTCAAGAAGAGAAAAAAATACATTGTACATATTATCTAATGGATATATGGTATGGTGGCGTAATTCACTGTTAACCGTAGTTGTATTTTTCTTTGAATAAATGATTATTAGATATGTCATAATACACAAATTTGTTTGTTAAATAAATACAATGCAACTAGGAAATGTTTCATTTTACTGTTTTGTAAGAAATAACCATTTTTTTAACGCATAAATGAAATGATAATTAAATATTTTTATTTGATTTTTCTTTTTTATTAATTTATGAAAATTATACACTCCTGTGTTAATAAAAACACCTTCTACGAAAATGTCAACATTTGCAAGTATGGTTTCCAATCACACTTTGTAAAATGTTATCTGATAAGAAAATCTTTAATTATTACTCCCATCCTATTTCTACTTATGTTTTGCTTAAACTCCATAAAAAGTTTCTGCAATAGAAAGTACTGAAATCAAATATCGACAAGTAATTTTAATTGAATATTTATATATTTTTTTTGCTTAAACTCCAAAAAGTTTCTGCAATAGAAAGTACTGAAATCAAAGCGGAATAATCGACAAGTATTTTTTACCATACCATACACTGAATTTTTTTTAATTAAACTTTTATACATTTTGCTTAAACTCTATAAAAAGCTTTAATTAATTTCCACAAAACTGATAAAAAGGAAACTTCTTTTTTTTAATTTTCTTTAAATAAACAATGCCTATCCTTCCCGTGCTTTACATCAGTAGATAAAAAATTTTATAGAATAATAACCTTTTTTATATGTAACTTATATTCCATAATAGTTTTCTGCAATGGAAAGTACAGAAATCAAAACACCTTCCAAGGAGGTGTCAAAACCCGCAAGTATTGTTTTTCTAATCAAACTTTGAAAATTGTTATCTGATAAATAAATTCTGCAATTGAATCTGACATTGTTATCTGATAGATAAATAATTTTAATTCTAACTCCCTTATTTTATCTATTTCTTTGAATTTTAATTAAATATTTTTTTTAATATTACAAAATTACATATAATTGAATATTATATTTTTTTTTGCTAAACTCCAAAAGTTTCTGCAATAGAAAGTACTGAAATCAAAGCGGATAATCGACAAGTATTTTTTACCATACCATACACTGAATTTTTTTTAATTAAACTTTTATACATTTTGCTTAAACTCTATAAAAAGCTTTAATTAATTTCCACAAAACTGATAAAAAGGAAACTTCTTTTTTTTAATTTTCTTTAAATAAACAATGCCTATCCTTCCCGTGCTTTACATCAGTAGATAAAAAATTTTATAGAATAATAACCTTTTTTATATGTAACTTATATTCCATAATAGTTTTCTGCAATGGAAAGTACAGAAATCAAAAACACCTTCCAAGGAGGTGTCAAAACCCGCAAGTATTGTTTTTCTAATCAAACTTTGAAAATTGTTATCTGATAAATAAATTCTGCAATTGAATCTGACATTGTTATCTGATAGATAAATAATTTTAATTCTAACTCCCTTATTTTATCTATTTCTTTGAATTTTAATTAAATATTTTTTTAATATTACAAAAATTACATATAAAAAATTTCTGCAATCGAAAGAACTGAAATCAAACTGATATCGACAAGTATTTTGAATCGTACCATAAATATATATTTTAAATAAACATTTATATATACATTACTTAAACTTCGTAAAAAGTTTCTGCAATTGAAAGCACTGAAATCAAACTGTAATCGACAAGTATTTTGAATCATGCAAAAATGTCTACCAATCTGAATACAGATTTTTTTTATTCAAAGTATCTTATACTTTTTCTTTTCATTTCTGGCCCTGCCATGTCTTACAGTAATAAATAAATAATATTTTAATGATGTTAATTTGTACAAAAGTAATTTCTGCAAAACTAATAAAATGGACATTTTTTCTTTTTTATTGTTTTAAATAAAATAATACTTGCACCACCGTTGGTTAATGGGTGTTACCGCCTCATATAGGTGTTAATTCTGACTATATTAACTGATGCTACATTTTATGAATCATTACATACATCTTAGCTATTATCTTATTTTAAAATTTAAGGGACCTAGTATATTATGCAAAGCGACTTGTGGCATATTATTAAATAGTGTAAAGACCCACGCGTGGAAACAAGACTGTATACTATAAACCAATAATTTATTATTAATAAAATAATTTGTGTTGCAAGTATTATTTTAAACATTCCTCACAACTCAAGTAAGGCGGACTGTATTAATACCAGCTACCTGTTAATATGTGGCACTTATTAAAGTTTGCTATCGGTAGGGCATATATACCCCATGTCTTCCTCGTCAGGATAGAGCTAGTTTTCAAAAATTTTTATATCTGTCATCTGTATCTAGAGACGAGATGCCTGGACTCTACTGATGAGCCCACCAGGCATACTCAGGGCAAAATACAATTTTTTTTCGTCTTATTAAGTTTTTATTAATTTTGTACTACAATCAATTAAATTTTATATTTTGTTGACTTAGCTTGGCTTAGTCTTTTTTCAAACACTCATCCTGTGAGGTTTCTAAAGTGGCTGGTATTAATACTATTTCACGTCAAGTGGTACGATGAAAATTTTAAATCGCTCCAAAATTTAAATTCAGGCTGGAAATATCTTTCAGAAGATAGAAAAAAATTTTTTAGGTGTTAAAAATAATTTGCCTAAGAGTTATTCCACCATGAAAAATGGAAATTTTCAATTTTTTAGAAAAATTTCTATTTTCAAAGCCATTTATCTCAAAATCTATTGATTTTTTGAAAAACATTAAAAACAACTTTTGTTCAAAATAATCTTTAGAACTTATCTACCTGGGTTACAATTCTTAATTTTAAAATCTCGAAGAAATATAACGCCCGGAAATATTGAATATCAAAAAAAGGCGACCACGCCACAATCGATTTTGATCTACACCGCTCAAAAGATCACATTTTTCGCGAGCTTTAGAACTTATCTACCTGGGTTACAATTCTTAATTTTAAAATCTCGAAGAAATATAACGCCCGGAAATATTGAATATCAAAAAAAGGCGACCACGCCACAATCGATTTTGATCTAACACCGCTCAAAAGATCACATTTTTCGCGAGCTTTCGAATGGCGGTGGTTAGATTATTGGCCAAGACCGTTGGTGTAAGGCGACCACAGCCACAATCGATTTTGATCTAACACCGCTCAAAAGATCACATTTTTCGTGAGCTTTCGAATGGCGGTGGTTAGATTATTGGCCAAGACCGTTGGTGTAAGTTATACCCCATAAACCTCATAAAATCACTCATTTTCATGTATTTTAGGGCATTTATCTCAAAATCTATTGATTTTTTTGAAAAAACATTAAAACAACTTTTGTTCAAAATAATCCTTAGAACTTAACTACCTGGGTTACAATTCTTAATTTTAAAATCTCGAAGAGATAGGGCACTTGGAAATATTGAATATCAAAAAAAGGCGACCACGCCACAAACGATTTTGATCTAACACCGCTCAAAAGATCACATTTTTTGAGAGCTTTCGAATGGCGGTGGTTAGATTATTGGCCAAGACCGCTGGTGTCAGTTGTGCCCTAAAATACATAAAAATTAGTGATTTTATGAGGTTTATGGGGTATAACTTACACCAACCAATTATACATATACAGGGTGTCCCAAAAGTATGGACACACCTGAATATCTCGGAAAATAAGGGTGCTAGGAAAAAAACTTTCAATATAAAAGCTTTAGGAAATCAAACGATGCATCTGATGGTGACCTTCAATTTGACCTTAAGCTTGACCTTCAAGGTTATTTGAAGGTCAATGAGATTTTTTTTAATGGGAACCCCTATTTTTGACACCGGATTCAGAAAGAGCGAAAAATTTTACGTCCGAAGCGGTGGTTTTGAATTTGTTAGAATTACCTTCAAAAGGTAAAATAAAGGTTAAATATTGAAAAATCGTAAACAAGCTATTTTCTTTGAACTTTTTCGGATTTGTGGGCGAATGAATGTCAGAGTAGATTTTGGGATTAACAACCTTGAGTATCTCGACCTTGGAGTTAATTTTCAAGGTCATTCAAAGGTCAAAGTAAATTTTTTATGGACAGCCTTATTTCTGACACCGGATTCAAAGAGAGCGGAAAACGTAATACCAGAAATGATATTTTACAGTTTTTCGTTGTGAACATGAGAAAGTTAATTGAAGGTTAAATTTCATAAACACTTAGAAACTATTGTCGTAAATTTACTAACCTTACTTTTAGCGCTACCCAGAAACAACAACGTGGACGTAGTAAGTTCTGTTTCCTTTGGGGTGCTTGATTAACGTGAGTCCCCTTGCCTCTCACGATTGACGTGATGTCTAGCCGGTGAAGGCAAGACAGGCTGATGTCCGGCCGGTGAAGGCAAGACAGGCTGGTGTCCGGCCGTTAAAGGCAAGACAGGCTGGTGTCTGGCCTGTGAAGGCAAGATGAAAATTCTTTCAGAAATCGTCAGTTACCATTTAAAGTTCTTGCTCGAAATGCCCTCCATTTTTTAGTTGACAATGCCCCATGCGATCATAAAATGATGAAACTGCTCTTTGAATCATTTCATTTGGGATTGCCTGTACCGTGTCAATAATACGTTGTTGTAATTCCTCCAAGTTTGCAGGTTTAGTAGCATACACTTTGTTTTTGACGTAGCCCCATAAAAAATAATCTAGTGGCGACATGTCAGGGGAACGAGGTGGCCACTCAATAGTTCCTCTACGCCCAATTACTCGTCCTGGAAATGTTTCATCTAAATAATTACGCACGTTTATTGCATAATGAGGGGCCGCCCCATCTTGTTGAAAGTAAGTGGTGTTAAAATTGTCACCGACAATCTCATTAACCGCAGGTACGATTTCATTCCTTAACATGTTTAGATACTTTTTTCCTGTCAAATTACCTTCTATAAAAAACGGCCCTACTATGCTATTGTTTATGATACCTGCCCAAACATTTAGTTTTTGTGGATGTTGTGTATGTGATTCCAAAAACCAGTGTGGATTCTCTGATGCCCAGAACCTACAATTGTGACGATTAACGTTGCCATCTAACTGAAAAGTACATTCATCGAAAAATACTATTTCGTTTAAAAAATTTTGCCGCGCATCTATACGGTTCATCATTAATTCGGCAAATTCCAGTCTTCGATCAAAATCATCCTCATTTAATTCTTGTACCAATTTGATTTTATATGGATGAAATTTCAACAGTTTCATAATTCTATGAACGGAAGTCCTACAAACATTTGTTTCCCGAGATACTTGCCTGATAGAGGTTCCAGGATTTTCAATGAATGATACTGCCACATTCAAAGAAGTTTCTTCATCAGTCGCAATCTTAGGCCTCCCACTTTTGGGGCAATCTTTGACACTACCAGTTTGCTCAAAACGAGAAATAGTTTTTCCAACTGTTTTTTGTGAAATTCCTGGTTGCAACGGTAAACGGTATTCTGCATTAAATAAAGCCGCAACTCGACGATATGACCTGACCATGTTACCCCATCCTCTCATCATGAGAACGGTTATTCGTTCACGTTCTGAAAGACGATTCATATTCAAATGAATAAAAGAAATGAAGAATAAGTTGAGAATTTTAAAACAAAACTAATAATTGAAAACAGAATGAATGCTTTAATAGACCAAATTCAAACTTGTTCGTTGAAATTTTCAGAGTCACTGAAAACACTACCCACGAGGTTTTCGGGGTTGTTGTACACGAATATGGGCTCAGAATTTTAACTGGGTACCCCCGGTGTAACTCTTAAATGTTTGAATATCTGCACATTATTGCATATTTAAACATTTTCTCAAATTTGCAATCTTGCTATTTTTTTATAAATTTGCTAGAATTAGTCGTGTTTATCTATTCCTTAAAACTGACGAAATCTTATTAGTTATACTCTTATTATAATAATGACACTAGCATTCAAAAAAGTGGTCTATTCTGGGAACGAGACCTATGTATTCTTATGTATTTGACGTGCTGAATCCGAATTCAACGTAGCTTTTACTCAGGCATCCCCAAAAATTTTTTAAAGTTATAAAAAACCGTGAAAAAGGTGAATAAAATCCATATTAAAATGGTAAGATTCGGAGTAAAACAGTTTTTTATGAGTGTACGTGGTTTTTGTGTATTTTGACTTGCTAAACCCAAATCCAGGGCTTATTTTACCCGGTTGGATCAGACTGTCTTGCCTTCACCGGCAGGACACCAGCCTGTCTTGCATTGTTGCAAATTTTTCATTTTTGCAAATTTTTCAATTTTGCAAATTTTTCATTTTTGCAAATTTTTGAATTTTGCAAATTTTTGAATTTTGCAAATTTTCCAATTTTGCAAATTTTCCAATTTTGCAAATTTTTTATTTTTTGCAAATTTTCCAATTTTGCAAATTTTTTAGTTTTACTTTTTTACTTAAGCATTCCATCGTGAGAGACAAAGGAGAATCACGTTAAGCAAGCATCCCATCGTGAGAGGCAAGGCGACTCATTTCTGGCATTACGTTTTCCGCTCTCTTTGAATCCGGTGTCAGAAATAAGGCTGTCCATAAAAAATTTACTTTGACCTTTGAATGACCTTGAAAATTAACTGCAAGGTCGAGATACTCAAGGTTGTTAATCCCAAAATCTACTCTGACATTTATTCGCCCACAAATCCGAAAAAGTTCAAAGAAAATAGCTTACGATTAGAACGATGTTTACGATTTTTCAATATTTAACCTTCATTTTACCTTTTGAAGGTCATTCTAACAAATTGAAAACCATTGCTTTGGACGTAAAATTTTTCGCTCTTTCTGAATCCGGTGTCAAAAATAGGGGTTCCCATTTAAAAAAACCTCTTTGACCTTCAAATAACCTTGAAGGTCAAGCTTAAGGTCAAATTGAAGGTCACCATCAGATGCATCGTTTGATTTCCTAAAGCTTTTATATTGAAAGTTTTTTTCCTAGCACCCTTATTTTCCGAGATATTCAGGTGTGTCCATACTTTTGGGACACCCTGTATATATATATATATATATATGTGTGTGTGTGTGTGTGTGTGTGCGCCAATTGTATTAAAGATTATTTAATTTAAGCAGAAATAATAATTACCTTGTGTTTCTTTTACATATTAACTTTGTGGTATAAAAATAAATAAAATTAAAATAAAAATGTGTAAGTAATTTTTGTTATTTATTTATTTTATAACAATAAGCAAGTTACCGATTAGGTGGGCAACGCGAAAGAGTAGATAGATATAGTGCTGCGCGCGCACGGACGCGGGAGAGCCGTGCTCACCCAGCTGAGAGAATAAATATAGTGCGTCTCTGTGTGGATGGATAGATCGTTAATTCGATATATTATTATCGTGCCCGAGAAGGAAGTGTTGGTGTGTGCATCATGGTGTGGCTACGGAGAGGTTCCCACACACAACCCAATAGTGCCGAAGGAAGCCATCCGCCTCCAGTAATTTATTCCGCCCACGAGAAGGGCGTAAAGCCATGGCGACGACAACCGTGGGATTGATTGATTGATTGATTTCGCTTATTGGGCCTTTGGGATAGAAACCCCGTAGGCACTTCAGGTATAGTATATACATTTGATGTTTTTATACTCTTACGCTACAGATTGATTGTATTTTGAATTTACAACTTAAAAACTAATTAACAAAGCGCATAAATTTAGATACATAAGATACAGATAAAAAAATTTAGATACGTAATCGAAAATGTAGTATAAATACGACATCACAGTGAAAAGCGATTTATATAAACTAAATAGTTAAAAAATAAAATCTTAAAACATAAAATAAAATAAATAAATGAATAAAATATACCAAAAAGATAAAATGAATATATTTTACAATTTATAATTGGAATTAAAAATACTTTTACACAGTTTCATGTTCGAGGTGAGGGATTGGTCGTACTGATATGCCCTCGTTTAACACTCTGGTGGACAAGGCAGTTTGGTCGAGTCAAAACAGGTACTGAAATAATGAACTTTTAAAATGACTGATGTATGATTTATCGAATGTACTGAAAGGAAGTTTGTTTATGATCTGGGATGAAGTAAAGATAAAAGATTTATTTAATGCCTCAGTTCGAGGGGGAAGGTAGTTAAGCGATTTTGGTGTATGACGAGAGGAAGTGCGAGGACAATGGTAGAGGGTGTCGAGTTTGATGAAATGATTTGCAAGCTAGATGGGTGAATTATGAGTAATGATTGTGTATGTAAGGGAGCCAATGAGGTATGAACACCTAGACTCGACCGATAACCACGTGAGACCCAACCTAAAAGGGGTAACGTGTTCGCGTCTCGCTATGTTCCCCCACACAAATCAAACGCATGCATTCAGCAGCCTTTGGAGCATCATTGTATATCGCACACGCCTAATCGAAATGAGGAAAGGCAAGTGTTTCTACCAGACGTTTCGACCAGAGTCTTCCTATAATAACGCATTGAGTGTAAAACTGCATGTACACGTCTCGAAATTGTTAACACTTGTTTTGCCCAATCGAGAGAGGGAGATATTATGACCCCATTTCGTAACTCAAATGATCCGTACCCAGTTTAACCCTCGAAGCAGTGTTCAAGTCGATACGCGATAAGAAGGCCTGACTACCCAGAATCATAACCTTCGTTTTTTCAACATTGAGTTTAAGTCCATGTGCGTGTCCATAAGGCTATTGCGTTAGCAACTTGAGTTATACGCTGCA
The DNA here is from genome assembly GCA_026168455.1 of Theocolax elegans. NCBI lineage: Eukaryota > Metazoa > Arthropoda > Insecta > Hymenoptera > Cerocephalidae > Theocolax > Theocolax elegans. The sequence continues at coordinate 338,091 of JANSJX010000009.1, read as the reverse complement.
CACCTAATTCAAATTCTGACGGAAGAAACGAATCATAGACATCATCGTCAAATAGCATATAGTTGCTGTACGTAAGAACTTTCGGCAGATCATTTATAAAGATCGAAAAGAGTAATGGGCCAAGAATACTGCCCTCAGGCACTCCCGCATTTATCTCGAGCCAGTCCGACAGCTCGACAGTTTCACTCTCCACGGCCTGCATGCGGCCTACAAGATATCGATATAACCAAGTTAAAACAGTATCCGAGCAATCAATTTCACTCAGCTTTTGGATAAGTTTATCGTGGGAGACAGCGTCAACAGGACAAAGATCGTGATCTTCTTGGCGTCTATGGCTCTCCTAACATCATCCAGAACACCCAGGAGTGCTGTTTTGGTACTGTGTCCCTTTCGAAACCCCGCTTGTTTGTCAATTAAAACGTGATTTTCCGCTAGATATCTAGAAAGCTGGTTGTGTACAAGTCTTTCCAAAATTTTTGAGATTCACAAAGCTTAGCAATCGGCCTCGTATCTGAACACGATTCTATCCTGCCTGACTTTACCAATGGAAACAGTAGTACTCTTTTCCAGTAGTCGGCAAAATATCCAGCTGAGAGCATATCGTTAAGGAGATCAACAAGGTGCAGTGTTGATTGAGGCTCCTAATAACTTCAGCATTTCAACAGATGTGCCATCAATCGCCACAGCCCTTGCGGACGCTCCATGAATTGCGCGTTGTACTCATTTTGCGGTTATGGTGGAGAAATAAAAAGAGGAAGACGAAGGTGACATGGGATATGAATTGCACGATATAGATGATAATGATTGAACAGAAAGTGGTTGAACTTGATTAGAGACAGATACATAATGAATATTTAACTGATGAGGCGTGAAATATTTTAGCGCTGATGGGTTTCTCTTCGAGCTGAGGCCCATATTTTTAAGACATTTCCAGGATTTCTTAGGATCATTTGTGCTCTTAAGTTTCTTAGCCAATAGATGGAATTTACTCGAGTTTATAGCACTAGAAACATGGTTTCGAAGACCTTTATAGGTGTTGTAATCGTCAATTGAACCTGTATTGCGAAATTTACTAAAGGCTGCGTTTCTTGCGCGCGCATCCTTCTCTCTACTCTTTTCGGTTACTCACCTGATCGGTAACTCGCTTACCGTTATACCCCCTTCTAGATTCCGCATACTCTGTATGTGGACTCTGTACTACGAGGAACAGGAAAGAGGATAAATAATCAGAATGTATACTGTATTTTTATTACAAAACTTTAATAAAAAAAGAGCATATACACATATATACATTTGAAGGGGTTGGGTCGTTGGCTCCTTTTTGTCCACTAGCTCTGCTTCCTGCGCGCCGCCTTGATCTCGGCGTGTGCCTTAAAGCGAGGGTATTTCTTCGGGTCAACGACTCCTTTGCAACGGCAGATGGACGTCTCGGTTCTTTAGAGCCGCTGCTGGCGCTCCTCCTCGCGCTTCCTCTCTTCTTCTGCAGCCCTCTCTTTGGCCTCACGCTGCTGGGCAGGGAACGTCGCCAGGACCTCACGCTGCTTTTTGAGGCCCTGGACGCGGTCACCCCAGACACCCTGTATAATGGGAGCCGTTGGAAGAGCCTCGGCAAATGCGTGAAATTTTGCCAAGGCATCCTGCTCGGCTGCCCGTAGCTAAATCCTTAGGGCTTTCATGTTCCTGAGGGCAGCCTCCGTCTCCTGCCACTCCTCTTCTTCCGTCCTGGCGCCGCAGAGGTTTCGGGTTGGGACCCGTTGGAGTGGGGCCGACGGAGCTGGTGTCTGATGGTGGCTGGTTCCGGTGCAGTTTTTCCCTGTGGATGACTCGATACCGGGTTGCTCTCAGTCTCATCCCGCTCTTCTCTCGCGGATGTTTGCGTCGACGGAGAGGGAAGGGGTATTGTCCACTTTGCCTGCGGCAAGCGGTCCGCAGGGCTCGCCACGTAGGCCGTGTCCTGGCCCTGGGTATCCTCCAGGACCTCTTCTAGGACGACGGCTGCAATTTCCTCCTGGCCACGGCGATGCTCCTCCGGGAGCTGTTGCTGCGGATAATCCACGGCAGCAATTACTGGAGATACGACGTCCGCCGTCTGCATCTTGTCGTGACTGGCCAGGGAGTCAATCATCCTGGCTAGGAGGAACTCCTAGTCCTGCCCATCGTTTCAAACGATACTGTTCTTTATTTGGTTTTTGACCCACGAGGACGCCCTTGTTCTCGTCTAAGGGGAACAGTTTCTGGTGGTGCATCTATATACTGCCTTACTGGGGATCGGCGTCGCACGGTCGCATTCGCTTTTCGGGGACGACAACGTAGTCGTTTGGTAGCGCGGGCCCTATCTGAGGACGTACGCGACGTCTCACGCGGTTTACACCGAGTCCCTTCGCCAGGTGACTCGCTCGCATTATACTCCCTCGCAGGGGAGGTTTCGCTCGCTACAGGTGGGTCGCACTTCACCTGTTGGTACCTCGACGGTTGAGATCTCGCAGGTTGCTCTTCGTCGGTTGATTCAGCATCATTTTCGGGGAAGTATCTCTTCAAATGCTCTATATGAGATACTTCTTGGTCCCCTTGATCATGTTGTATGACATACGTATGCATACCTTTTCTACTGACGATCAAATATGGCCCTGTGTATTTCGGAGCAAGCTTAGCCGAGATACCTTGTGCGCTGGACGAGAGGATCCGGTTGCGTTTCCATACCAGATCTCCTACCTCGAATTCCGCTGGCCTTCGTGGTGAGTTGAAGATTTCGGCTTGACTGACTGACGATATGCGCTCTCGTGTAGTCTTGACAACTGTTTGATTTTGTCGTTCCAATCCTGCAGTCGACGGAACTCAAACTGTTGCTAGACAAGCCGGTCTTGCTCTCGACGAGCTGTACTAGGCACCTCGGGTTGGCGACCATAGTTCAGCATAGCCGGGCTCCATCCAGTAGAACATTGCACCGCTGTGTTTAGTGCAAAGACTAACTCTGGCAGCTTGTCGTCTCAGTCGCTGTGCTTATCCTGGATATACGACGCCACCATTGTCTTAAGGGTCCCATTGGCCCTCTCGACAGGATTGGCCTGTGCGTGATAAGGGGGTGTCGTCGAATGATACGCTCCCTTAGATTCGAGATACTCGTCTACGAGTTTATTTTTAAACTCGGTCCCGTTGTCCGAATGAAATACTTCCGGGGTGCCGAACCGGTTAATCACTCGTTCGTGAAGCTCGCGGACTATCGTCTTTGCGTTAGCTTTTCGTATCGGGATTGCTTCAATCCAGCGCGTGAATAAATGCTGGAATACTAGGATGTATTCGTATCCTCGGCTAGAGCGTGGAAGCGGGCCAGTGATATCTCCTGATACCTCCTGCCAGGGTCTGTCCGATTGACGGTGACCCATTAACCCTGATGGAGCACGTTGCTCGACCTTACATTGCTGGCACACTTGACATCGCCTGACGTAATCCGCAACTTCTGCGTAGAATCGTGGTCAATAATAGTTTTGAACCATGCGAATGTCTTTTCTCTTCCCAGGTAGCCAGCTTAAGGGTCGCCGTGACAATCTCTCAGAATAGAGTGACGATTCACTATGGGTACGACCAGCTTCCATGCTTGCTCGTCATCCATCACTTCCTCTAACTCCTTGTCAGGGCGATAGATGTATAGATTTCCTCCGACTAGTTTCCAGTCAGGAAAATCAGGAAGTCTGTCGGAAACGTTCTTGATCCAGTCTAGGTACCAAGGATCTTCAGCAGTTTGAGCCCACGACATTGCTACTACTGTAGTCTCATCGTCTTCATACATGCGAGATAGGGCATCGGGAACGTGATGCAGAGCTCCTTTTCTGTTCTCGACGACAAAGTTATGAGCCTGAAGCTTTAGAGCCCATCTCGCTAGTCGGTTGATTGGATTTTTCATATTACACAGCCAGCGAAGACTACTGTGATCTGTTATCACTTTGAAGTGGTACCCTTCGATGTACGGTCTGAAATTATTAATAGCCCAGACCACGGCCAAGCATTCTTTCTCAGTAACGCTATAATTCTTCTCAGGTGCTGTGAGAATGCGACTGGCAAACTCAATGACTCTTTCCTCTCCGTCTATCTACTGGACGAGCACGGCTTCTATGCCGGTATCACTCGCATCCGTGTGCAGGCTAAACAGTACATCTGCACTGGGACGTTGAAGAACTGGAGCAGTCATGATCAGGGTCTTCAGCTGCTGAAAGGCTTGCTCCTGTTCATCTAACTACTCGTACCCTTGGTTCTTCTTTGTGAGACGGGTAAGCGGTTCGGCAATCGTGGCCTAATCCGGCATAAAACGCCGATACCACGACGCGATGCCGAGGAATCGTCGAAGCTGTTCGAGGTTCTTGGGAGCCGGATAAACCCTTATAGGCTCTGTCTTGGCTAGTTCGGGACGAATTCCATCCCTGTTGACCAGCACGCCAAGATATCTCACCTCATCTTGACAAAAGATACACTTGTCTTTATTTACTGTCAAATTAGCTTCGGTCAGTCTTTTCAGCACCATCTCGAGATACTTCTTGTGCCCTTCAAATGTCTCGGTGACTATGATAATGTCATCGAGGTAAGAAAAGGCATTGGGCTCGAGATCAGGACCAACCACTTGGTCAATCATGCGTTGGAAGGTCGCTCCGGCGTATGCCAATCTGTATGGCATCCGCTTAAACTGATACAGTTCCATCCCCGGAACTGTGAAAGCCGTATAAGGACGCGATTCCTTCTGGAGAGGTATTTGATGGTACGCTGAGCTCATGTCCAGAATACTAATGTACTGATATCTCTTCAGCTTGCGCAAGATATCCTGCATGAACAGGAGGGGATAAGCGTCTGGTTTCGTTAGCGCATTGATTTTCCTAAAGTCAATGCAAAACCGACGTGATGCGTTCTCCTTGCGTACCATCACCACGGGGCATGACCAACCGCTGTCCGAGGGTTCTATGATCTCTAAATCTAGCATCTCTCGGACTTGGCGGTGCATCTCCTCCTGGATCTTCTCCGACACCGGGTAATACTTCTGCTTTATCTGGCGAGCTGATCCCACATAAATCGAGTGCTCGATGAGTTGGGTTCGCCCGATTTTGGGAGAAGTATTAGACAGCACTTTGCTTACTAGCGCTCGAAGCTCTTCTCTTTCCGCCTCGGTTGCGTCCGCTATCCCAGCGAACGAGAGGGTGGTCATACCTCCTATGCCAGCAACTTCAAAGTGGATCTGCTGCTTGCTGTCCTTGAGGAACAGGCGGTCGCTATCCGGATCCAATATGGCTCTGAATGCTCGTACGCTACTCTTATTTCACATGTTTCGTTCCCGACAGTGAAAGGTAAGATCACGTGACTGGTTAGCGGTTGGTAACTACCATCCACCATCTCGACGCGTCCGGCGTTCGCCACAATGAGCTCCTTGCCCAATGCTGCGGTGATTTGCAGACCGCTGGGTCGCAACACGGTTGTGGAGGCTCCGGGATCGTATAAGGCTCTTATACGAAAGCCCTCAATCTCCACGAGAAGCCACCAACAAGTCTCATCCTCTGGTTTATAAGATGAGGTTGGTCTGCTGGCTCCTTGAGACCGTTCCTCCTTTTGAGGCCCATTTCCGCTCCTCTCTAGACCGTCCTTTCGGTCGGAGCAGGTCTGTCCCGAACTCACCTGGGACAGCGGGGACTCAAGCTCTTGAGTCGCGGTTTTCGTCCCGATTAACCGCTCCCTTTCTGTTGCGTTGTGTCGCGTTCATTCGTTCCTCTAGGTGGCGCTAGTTACTTGGTTTGGTCCAAACTATCCAATTTCCAAGTAACGCAGGTCGGTCTATCAATTCCGTTCGAAAACCCACCAAATTTCCTATTTGTGCGACCTATTTCTAGTGGCGCCACCTATGTTCAACCAGGAACCAATTTCCTATGTCTACTACTAAGTATTCGAGACAAGAAAGATAAAAAGAAATTTTATTTGTTGTAAAAAAAAATTTTTATTTGTTTATAACAATTCTATTTGTTAATAAACTAATCCCGTTTCGTGAGGGAGCGAAAGAGTACCGAAATATACTTCCCAATTTCGTAACGTAACTGCTGACCTCGTTATTGTTCGCGAGATATTCAATTGTTAATTAACAATATTATTAACAATTGAACAACTATATCGTGCTTGTTGATTTTTCCGACGTCCTTTATCCCAAATCCACATATTAGGCGCCAGTTGTAACGTGGTGGGTACTGGGGAATGTAAGACCCCGGTCAGGCCCAATCTGTCCCAACTTACCAACCTTAAGTGTACAGTCCCACGATGCGGCCGGGAATCACTTTGATTCCCGTGCAATGCCGTTAACAACGTCAAACACTTCGTTTGACTTTAGTACCATGTGTTGGGCCCTATGCCCAAAATTGACAACTAGAAGAAACACCGTAGAGGGCGGTATTCGTGGGATAGGACTATGACCGGTAAAAACATTATCAACAATCGATATGTTATGTTAATCGGCGAGAAAGATCATCTCGCCGAGTCAATTTATTAAACAAATAATCAAACAATAATAAATGAACGTTAACAATTTAAGGGGAGTCGTACCGATGACTACCCCCGAGGTCAGCGCGAAAACAAATCGTTAAAACCTACTAACGGTCGAGTTATGAGCAACCGATCCGGGAATGATTAGCTGCTTAACCTGATGGCTATACGTCACACCATGTGACGTACGTATCTCTGACGTAGGGAGCTTTGACGTAGAAGCTGCCTACGTCACGTGCGCCTTCTATTGTGAAGTGGCTCCCGCAAACCACCGACCTGTCTACCCGGACGGGATTTGTCACGAGAGGGGGGAAAAGAGGAACGCTTCCGTACCAGGTAAATCGGGATACGAAATATTTAATAGACACGCGAGTCTAAACGTGGTGCACCACTTACCGCGAATCTAAATATTTCGTATCGGCGGGAAAGGCTGGGCAACGGAGAGGGAGCTTGGCCTAGGGATTATCTCTCTCTCTCACTCCAACGGTTGGGAAGGCTACCGACTCCTGGCTTCCTTCTCTCCCTTACTGTGGGACGTGCTGCTCCGCACGCCGACATCGAGGTTGGTGGGGAGAAATACCTCACACCCACACACAAGATGTACCGACACTTCAGTTCTTTTATCGCGTAAAAAATATCACACCGGCTTCTCAACACGTTGTTGTTGCCGTGTGCGCGTGAACTCCTTACCGTTATCCCCTTCGCGCACGATACTCGCGCGCGTTCCTTGCGCGCGCATCCTTCTCTCTACTCTTTTCGGTTACTCACCTGATCGGTAACTCGCTTACCGTTATAGATATTTCTAAAAATAACAAAATTGATGAATTTAATTTAATATTTATTCGTAAAGTAGATTTAAATAAAAATGTTTATAATGTACCAAGAACCAGTGAATGTGCTCCCTTAATTATTTCTAAAAATGATAATGTTTCTGATGAAACGGCTGACTTACGAGTTCATTCTAAATATACAACAGATTGTCACGTCCAAGAGTTCGACTATCTACTCGGACGAAACTCAAAATAATACTTTTACGAAATTACAGTACTCTCTACAGCAGAAAAACCCTCGCTACTTGATAGAGCCAATAAAGTTAACACCTCACTAAGATAATTCAATAAGTATCAGTGACACTCTTTTTCAAAATGTACGAGTCAATCATACTTATTCTCATCCTTTGACTTTCGCGGGTACATTCGACAAAAGAGGAAATTGTATAAATGGCGGTATTTATTCCGGTGACTGCTCTGATGTAGCGAAAAAGATAAATTATATCATCTTTCTATTATATTAAAATGATAACTTTCTTTTCTCTCAAACGTTCTTACCTTTTTTAAAAATAGGTTTCATAGTAACGCGGATATGAATTGAACCAGAATTGAAATGTACGTAAAGTAATTGCGTCAGTGATGTATGAAAAGTCTATAAAATTGCCAATTTCTTTTATCTTCTAATCATACTTTTTGTTATCATATATTTTTGTTATCATACCTTTTTCGCGTCAGCTATTGTCACTTAAAAGAGAGTAATGAATCTGTGATGAATTATTTTTCTAATCCATTCAGTTGCAGAGTGTACTTTTCCTCAAATGCATAAAAATACATTTTTCTCTCAAATGCATAAAAATGCATTTTTCCCCAACTCCATAAAGATATACTAACAAGGAGAGTATCCCAGGTCCGGATCACTGATCTTGTCCTAACTCTAGGATATGTTTTGTTATATAAAAATATGAAGAAAACCAGAGTTATAGACCCTAACGCTCGATATTACGGACGTTATACACTGTTAATGCTATTTTTAAAAAAAAGAACCTTTACTTCAAATTCTTATAACTTTTAAACAATAAACTATCAGCCCTCAAGTATAAATTCATTTAAAAGCTGAGATAAAATAGATACAGTTTAAAAAATAAGCTCAAATCCGTTGCAATGGAGCAAAGTTGTAGCAGAAATAAAAATTTGTAGAAATTTAGCTTAACAAATCACAGTGCTTAATTTTCGTCAAAATTTCTACAAATTTTTATTTCTGCTATCACTTTGCTCCATTGCAACGGATTTGAGCTTATTTTTTTTTAGACTGTATCTATTTTATCTCAGCTTTTAAATGAATTTATATTTGAGGGCTGATAGTTTAGTGTTTAAAAGTTATAAGCATATGAAGTAAAGGTTCTTTTTTTTTAAAAATAGCATTAACAGTGTATAACTTCCGTAATATCGAGCGTTAGGGTCTATAACTCTGGCTTTCTTCATATTTTTATATAACAAAACTTATCCTAGAGTTAGGACAAGATCCGTGATCCGGACCTGGGATACTCTCCTTGTACTTTTTACGAAAAATGATAAAATTATTTTCGTTAGGACTCAACACTTTTGTCACTTACAAAAACAGTAATGAACCTGGGATGAAATATTTTATAATGTATTGAGTTGCAGAGTGCATTTTTGCCAAATGAATAAAAATGTATTTTTCTAAAATGCATAAAAATGCATTTTTCCCCGTACACATAAAAATACATAAAAGTGTATTTTTTTCCAAATATATACAAATGTATTTTATCCAAATGTATACAAATATTTCATTCGATTGGAGTGTAAGTATTAACCAAAATTTATATATTCTAGTAAAATATTAATAATTTATGGTTTTTAATCGGAAGTAACGCTTGGAGACCGTCGCATAGGAAAATATGTACGGCTACATTAAAAGTGAATAAGCGATTATTCATTTCTGTTAAAAAATTTCTATTATTGGCACTACAGATTATAGAATCCCTTGTAGTTGTCTGTTACTATCCAGATTCAGTGTTTAAGTTTGTTAAGATTGTATACTGATACATGTTTAAGTATGTCTACCTATATTCAAGAAATGATTACGTAAGAAATAATTCAGTAAGATTTTTATTGAAATTTTTACAAAAAATAGCTTTTTTTAATTCTAAATAAATAAGAATATAGCTAATAACTTTCTTGATATGTTTAAAATGTTTCAATAATTAGTTTTAATTTTTTTATTACTTATATATATTATTTCATGGATATAATTTATTGTCAAGATTTGTATATCTTAAGCACTACAGATTGTAAAATCCGTTGCTGCTTTATGTTTAAGTTTATTCACCTGTATTAAAAATGTATTGGGCCGTCTTTACCACAGCCGACGTCCAACCTCCGCTGCCCAGGAGGTCGTTGGCGACCGCAGAGTCGGCTGGGCCATCCACGAGGCATCGACCGGTAAGTTAGTTTGTTGCTACCGTGATTCACTTACTTCTCCCTTGAAGTTCTTTAATGCCGAAGAGTTACTTCAGTATTACACTGTAGTAGCTAATCGACACCCGTCATGCCCATTTGACCAGTTAAAAGAGGTTTGTGAGTTACCTTATTCGCCAGATTGCCCTGTCTTTTCTTTTCCTCCTGTTACGTCACTTGAGATTACTGCTGCATTATACTTCTGCCTACCGAAAGCTAGAAGTCGTAGTCTGGATGGCCTTTCTTTGAGGTATCTTAAAGATACTTTTCCAGTTATTACTCCGTATCTAACAGACTTATTCAATCTTTTAATCTTGACAGGAAAGTATCCCACGATTTGGAAACGTGCTGCGATTGTGCCTCTTAGTAAGATAGCTAAGCCAAAGTCGCCTTCGGATACTGGACCAATTGCTAATCTTTCCCATCTTCCTAAGTTTTTGATAGATTGGTGACATTGCAAATAACGTCGTTTTTGGAAAATAATAATCTTTTATTATCCGATTATCAGTCTGGTTTCCGGAGTTCGTTCAGCACTCAGATTGCTTTATTAAAGGTTACAGATGATATAAGTCTTCTGATGGAAAACGGCATGGTGACAATTTTAATTTTGTTTGATTTTAAAATGGCCTTTGATACGTTAAGTCACTTTGAATTATTGAAAAGTTTAAAATGATTGAATTTTCATAATAAGGTAATTAATTGGTTCTACTCGTACCTCAATGGGCGTTCACAGGCCGTTGTTGATCTCGATAATTCGGTTTCTTTGTTTATGAATACCTCTTCAGGTGTTCCCCCAAGGTTCTACACCTGGGCCAGTGTTATTACTTGTTTTTATTAATTCTATTATGAATGAGTTGTCTTATTGTAAAGGGATGCTGTTTGCTGATGACTTACAGCTCTACATTCACTGTATTCCGTCTGATATTAATAGTTGTATCTCAAGATTAACTCATGACGCATGCAGAGTTGGATTGGGCGCGATCTCGTGGAATAATAATTTTAATAACATTAATTTTAAATACATTTAAAAACATTAATTTCAATAGAACTAAGGCTATTGTTGTTGGGTCTTCACAGCAGTATAGGTTTATAGATAAGGGTCTTTTATCACCTACTGTTATTGATGGCCATCGAATTGATCTTGTTGATACCGTTAAAAACTTAGGTCTGATTATCACTGACAATTACCATTGGAATTCCCATGTATCAAAAATAGTTTCAAGTGAGCATGGTGTTCTACATAAATTGCGGTTATGCAAATACGCAAGTTCTTATATCTAGAATTATATTGTGAAATGGTGACAGACTTTGTTTAATTTCAGTTCTAAGGTTAGCATATTTGTATAGTATATTTATTTATTATGTAATAATTCTTATACTTTCATAGTATCACTAATAAGTTTCAAGATTTTCTGTGCATGTATATTTAAAAGCCAAATTTTAAACTGCTGAATATCAATATTTGATGCTATCATTTTATTATTCATTGATTCTTATCCAGTCTTTTATTTTCTTTTTGTTACATTTTCTTGTTAATATCTAACACCTTTAAATCTCTTGTCAGGTTATTAAACGTGCCTATAGCTTTTATGTAACTATTTTTTCTGCTCACTGTTTTACTAAATTTAGGTTTAATTAAAGGTTCCTTTTACTTTCTGAATTTAAAATTTGTTTTTTGAGATCGTCATTTTAGAAAAAAAGAAAGAGGATTTATAATTTGGAAAGTGTTTTTATATATAATTTTTACGATCCTTGTTTGTACCAATTGTAACAGTTGTAAGTTATTTTGATATACTCCACCCCATGCTATGTTTCCATAATCGCATTGTTAAATAGGGCATAGTACATAATTTTTAATGTGTTACTACCCATGTGTTGGCTGAGCGAAATCAGCGAGCTCCGCATCACAAGGAGAGAGCGCCACCTTGCGTATAGAGCCGAAGAATTGCCTCTCGAAAAAGCGGTCTATACACACCGATGTGTTTTAAGTTTTTCGTGCTGTTTACGAATTGTTTTCTTTGTTTAATTGTATTTTATTTAGTATAATTTAGAGATCCAGAGACGCAGAGGCGCAGTTTGTATTAATAAAGTTTAGGTTTACTTTGAGTAAAGGATTTGTGTGTGAGTGCCTATTACTTCTCCGTCCACTGCCCTAAATCCCCGAAATATTCCAACACCATGAATTTAGTTATTTTGCTGAATACAAAAATAAGATACTTTGTTTTATTTATCAAGTATTTAATAGGTTTATTCCATTTCATGTTCATGTCAAAATGTACACTCAGATATTTGACCTCCGTTACTCACTTAATTAACTCAATGTTTATCTTGATATCTATCTTGTCTAGAATACTATCATAATAATTTCCAAAGGTGATATAAACAGTTTTCTGTATGTTTAGTGTTAGTTTGTTCAATTTAAGCCAAATGAAAACCTCTTTTAGACATTCATTTATCTTTGTTTCAACCTCTTCCCATGTTACTCTTGTGATAGTGATAGTTGTATCATCAGCATATAATAACATAGAGTTATCTGTCATCTTGGTTAGTAAATTACTTACATAAAATATAAAAAGTAGAGGCCCAAGGATAGTTCTTTGAGGAACACCTGTTTCAATTATTTGATAGTCACTTTCTTCCGTGCCATTTCTTAGTTTTTGTTTCCTGTTGCTTAGGTAGTTGTTAAACAAACCGTGAGCCTTTCCTCTCACTCCGTATGCATATAATTTATTTAATAATATTTTATGATCTATGGTATCCAAAGCTTTAGCAAGATCTAGGAAGGTAATGGCAATAGGTTTACTTTGATCAAGTTCCTCTTATATTGTATTCGTTGTAATGCTTACATACTTTGTTCCTATATTTTTAATAAATCCAAATTGTTTTTTACTCAGTATGTTGCTTTTGTTTATAAAATAAGTAATTCTCTCATGTATTATTTTTTCAAAAATTTTGATAATGTTGGATAACGTAGGTCAAAATGTCTGCAATGTTTATTGTAATAGTCTTAAGAGCTTTTGCATTAATCCCATTAACTCCGCTGTTTTTAAGCTTTAGTTCATTTATAATTTTTAAAATCTCCAATTTGATTGTGGGTTTAATGAAGATTGTTTTTGGATTATTATTAGGCATTTCTAGCAATCTTTGATTAGGTGTTTCTATTTTTTTACTTAGAGTCTCCCCTAATTTGCAGTAAAAATCATTTAAACTGTTAGCGATTTCTTTTTCGTTTTTATTATTAAATTTTCATCCATTTTTATTTGTTTTATTGAAGTATTATTTTTGCGTTTAGTTCTACCAATTTTATTATTTATACATGACCACAGTATGTTAGGATTTTTTTTATTATATTCAATCAATTTTTTATTCAATTTTAATTTTGCATCTTTGATTATCTTATATGTTTTAACATATGTTTTATATTATGTTTTGAGTTCTTCATTGTTAGGATTCAATTTTAGTCTATAATAAAGATTTTCTTTCTTATTATTAGAAGTTATAATGTCTTTAGTAATCCAGTCTTTTTTAGGATTTAAATTTGTTTTTTTCGCATTCAGTACATAATTGTATATCCTTTATTATGGTTTTGATGATTTCATTTGCATGATTCATATTAAAATATGTAGGCCAGTCTGTATAAGTATAAACTTTCTTATTTTTCATTACTTTTTTTTGTGATTTTCCCATTTTTTAATTCTACGAAAATTGGGTAGTGGTCTGTTATATATATTTTTAATGTTAAAGCTTTATTAGTAGTCATGAAGTCTGTTTTAACCTTTAGAGGGCCGGGATTTGGGATAGCATATCCTCCATAGAAAAGTGGTAAAAAAGGTATCTTATATCATTGATTGGTCATTGAGAAAGTGCCCATCATGGGTCGAGCCACTATAGTGGTTTTCTGGCCCTCTAAAGGTTAATGAAGATATTATCTATACAAATTCCTGTTTCCGACATAAAGTTTTTTGGCCTCGTGGTTTAGTGATACTTGGTAGAAACCCTTTTTCAAGTAGGTTATTTAAAAAGTTTAAACTTATGTTATTACATTCCATTATATTTATATTAAAAACCCCAATAATCATATGATTTTGTACTTTATATTTAATGTCTAAGTAAGTTTTAAGATTGTGTATGAATTCTGCACAAGAAAGGTCATGCGATCTATATAACGAAGATATTTGTAACTGTTGATTATTACTTAATATAATAATAGTATTTATTATTGTAAGTCTATTTATAGGTATTGTTTTACACGTATGCATTACATCTTCTCTTACGTATACTACTACTCTTTTTTATTTATTTTATAAAACTGATAATATTCTAACTCCCATACATCTGTACAAACAATAACATAAAATATTCAGGAACCATAACTAACAGGACACAAAATACAAATAACTATGAATGAATACGTCAAATTTAATAAAGGTTCTCAATTAAATATTATTGTTGAAATAAATATTCATTTCCTACTATATTAAAATGTTAACTTTTATTTTCCCAGATGTACTTATCTATTTTTTGGAAATAGCTTTTTATAGGAACGCGGCACGAAATTGAACAGGAATTGAAATGTAGCTATAGAAACTGCGACGGCTGCCAATGAAACATCAATTAAATTTACAATTTTTTTTTCTTATAATTTTTTGTTTTTTGTCAGCATATTTTACCATTGTATATTTTTTTATATCGATAGAAAGATATCTTTTTCGCCTCACCTTCTGTCACTTACGAAAGACCTAATGAACCTGGGATAATTTATTTTCTTAATGCATTTAGTTGCAGAGTGCACTATTTTCCAAATGCTTAAAAATGCATTTTTACCAAAATACATAAAAATGTATTTTTTTCCCTGAATGGTTGAAAATGCATTTCTTCCCAAATGTATAAACATGTATTTTGTTTTATATGTAACAAAATTCATTTTTTCCTAACTGCATAAAAATACACATTTTTCCAAATAGATAAAAATGCATTTTCCCCAAATACATACAAAAGCATTTTCTTCGAATATCATAAAAATGTATTCTGCTCCAAATGCATGAAAATGCATTTTTTCCTAAACCCATAAAAATGCATATTTTCCCAAATCCATAAAAAATCATTTTTCCCTAAATGCATAAAAAGCGTTTTTCCACAGCATAAAAATTCATTTTATCTCCAAATGCATAAAAATGCAAGTCATCTCCAAATACATAATAATTCATTTTTTCCCTTAATTTGTAAAAATGCATTTTTTCCCGAATGCAAAAAAAAACTATTATCCTCAAATGCATTAAAATGTATTTTTTCAAATGCATAACAATTCACATTAAAGTATTTTTTCTCAAATGTATAAAAATGCATTTTTTTCTAAATGCATAAAAATGTTTTTTCCAAATACATAACAATGCGTTTCTTCTCAAATGCTTGTAACAATGAGACTCATTTGCGACAAATTAAAGAAAAGGAACGGGCGTCAGGTCTTGAACCCGAGCCCGTTCGGATCCGAAGGCGTACACGCTACCACTGCGCTACGCCCGCAATTGGTCGTAGCTGTACTTTTCTGTACGTCTTCTGCCTACCGATACGCGCGCCATATTCTTGCGCTGGCCGCGTCGGTACTACAGAGCCCTAAGCGACGGGGATCTGTTCTCATGCAGATCCACCACGTCACAAGCTTAAAAATTAATTTTTCACCTGAATGCGTAAACATGTATTTTCTTTAAATTGCATAATAATCCTTTTTTGATAAATGCATAAGAATTCATTTTTCCCAAAATGCATAAAAATGCATTTCTTCACATATATCTTCAACGAGGCTGGTATAGCGCAGAAAATTAGCCATTTATTAGCGAAGAAAACATGATCGCGTGAAGCGGTACCACTTACTTTATTAGCTTCTAGAATCGTTAATAAGTAATGATCAGCCGATCGGTTGCTCTCTCTCTCTCGCTCTCGATCTCGTTGCGATATAGAACGAGTGGACCGGTTGCTTGTGCACCAACATTGCGTGGATGCAGGTCGATTTCCTATCCTGAGGTAAATAGCGCGAGTGCACTTACACACACAACGATGAAACAAGCTCAGGCGATGCTAAAACACGAGATGTGGGTGAACAATACCTGTTGCGTATGAAAGCGGCTGTATGTCTTTTATCTGCTTTTCGAGTACGAGCGCGTATCTTTCGTGCGAGAAGCCGATTTCGCCCGTATAGCTTCGACAAATCGAGCTGAGCCGAATCTTGCCGGCCCGAGCTGGTCCGAATATTACGATATTGTTCGCTCGTGTTGCTCGAATTCGTCAAGTGGTAACATAAACAATACCTTACCGTTACACCCCGCTTGCAGATTCCACATACCTGTGATGTTTGCTCTGTATTCCTAAAGAATTTGGGATGGGAAGTGGCTACACAGGTGTAAAAAAAAATTGGCCCAAAATCCGTACATTAGCTGCAGTCCCGACGTGGTTTGCTTCTACCTTAATTGGCTAGCCCGCGGTAGCTATCGGTCGAAATTACCGTTGCTCGATTCTACGGCCTGGCGACGACTCTCGCGGTTTAGTTGCAGTGGTGTAATATTGTTTAAATAATTCGAGAAAGTACGAAAAATAGGTTTGTCGCTTATAACTTTGAAACCGATACTCTTATTGAAAAAAGTAAACAATACTTATTTATATATCTTTACATTATCTACAAAGTTAGCATTGTTACGTTTCATTTTGTTTATTAGTTTTTTTGCAATAAATAAAAAAACTATCAAGATTAGCCATTTTTTCAATTTTAAATAATTTATTAATTACTGCTTCTAAATAGTTTTAATATAGGAATGAATAAAGGTCTTCGTTGGCTTAAAATTAGGTATTAATTTTATTTCCTAATATCCAGTAGTTTTTAAACAATTCTATTTATTGTGTAATAAGACGTTTTCGGAAAATCTAATTTCTACACCATACGGGCATCCAACATACTTCTGTTTCGGGTTATTTTACTCCTGAAGAATTATACTACAACGTACTATAAATGAAATGTGGATTTTTTATCGCAATTTGTTTTTATAGTGACCTTAAAATATAAGATATCTGAAAAATTAAAAATACCATGAAAAACTTTTTTATATCAAATTGACATGCCGACCATTAAATTACAAGGATTTTTCTACAAATTTTAAGCTATTCTTGATTGCTGTACGATGTTCTGGAGCTGAGATAATTTTTTTTTCTGAAACAAAAATTGTGACTTTATTTATATTAAGAACTGAAATTTACAGATATTATAGATCAAGCGTTAAACTATCGAAATTGACAAAAAAAAGCAATAAACTTCAGTATTTCAATTAAGCTATCAACAAAAGCGGCAGTGCGTTCTTTTTTACAACCGACGCATGAAAAAAAAAGTGGGGAGCACATACGTAGTACGCCTTTTGGAAACGCGGCAGAAGCTGATCCGTCTGTCAACTGCATTTTATATTTGAAAAGGCGGAAAAATTTGGTGATATCTCAGGATCTAATCATCCGATTTTCATGATTATTTTTTGTAATTGGATATAGCGTACATAAATATTAACAATGCCGTGGTTTACATTTTATTGTTCATAATTATAGCAGGGATAATAATATTTAGATTTAGCTATTTTTTTTTATTATTTTAACGTCGCTCTTTTTATGCTACCAAATCGGTGCTAATCAGCGACGGAGGTCGTTCGATGTCTTGATGAAGAAAGCACTTATTGAAAATACACTCCCTAGTGGTGCTTATATCAATCGGCCGGGGCCGGAAATCGAACTTGGGACCTCCAGATTACGAGCCCGACGCCCTACCGACGGAGCCATCGCAGGCCTAGATTTAGTTATAAATTGATAATTAATAAACACGATAGTAATAAATAGTTACTCACCATTTGACATTTATGAAAAACATGTATGTGTTTTTCTGGACGATAGTTGAATGACTACGGTATTTCCTATTTATCAGGCAATAATTATCTACAACTTAATTATCTATTCATTATTAACATCTATACTCTTTTAATAACTTTTATTTTGAAGGTAAATAATAAAGGAAACATACATTTATCCTTGTTATAATGTTGAACAATAAAATGTATTAAATTTCTTACGTAAATTTATTTTTTTTTAACTTAAACCACGTCATTGTTAATATTTTTGTATGTTAAATCAAATTAAAAATAAATCAAAATAAAAATGAATGATATCACCAAATTTTTTCGCCTTTTAAAAAATAAAATGCAGTTGACAGACGAATCAACTTCTGCTGCATTTCCAAAAGACTTACTGCGCATGCGCTCCCCTTGTTTTCTTCATGCGTCGGTTCTCGATATTTGACTCAGTAGTCCATGGCTGTTCTACAGGGTAGGTTTTTCAATCGTCTTTATTTTGAACATCTTCTATTTTTGAATGACATGCGATATCTAATTTATCAGCTTGAGCAAATACCAATTCAAACTTCGAACAATTTTTCCAATAACCTTTTCCAACATACTTTCTTGTGCTTGTGCTTGTTTGTTTATCAACTACTGTTGTATTTCCACCAATTTGCCTAAGAAATTCTCAGTCCGATTATGATGTCTTCTGTCCATTTTAACAACCATATGCTGTAATTTTTCCATAGTTACATATTTATCAGTCTTAAGTAGGTTAGGTATGAGAATTTTCGTAGTTTCATTGTCTCTAGGCCATAATACAGTGAGTATTCGTATTTTTTCCTCATTCAGTAGATGTCCTGAAATTTGAAGTAAGTCATAAGTACTTTTTTTTAAACATAAATTTTCATTAGAAATACATCTACTAGTCTCAAACAAAAGCTCATCTTAACTCGTCTTAAGTATTCTTCAGTTAACCAGATTATTTTTCTTTCTGAAGGGGAGTCCGTACTAATAGCTTCACAAATCCGCCACCCGAAAATTTTCGAGCAGAAGTGGCGCTGCCGTTAGATAGGCTGAGTTCATATTCAACAATAATTATGGACATTTAAAGAAAATAGAGTTTTCACCACACAAAATCAGAGTTAAGCTCCATAACTATTGATGTAATGATTAATTACATATTGCTTAGCTGATCGAAAAGTCAGTATTTTCGACGAATAGTGACAAGTACGAATCATTGCTCAGAACACATACCGTAGTCACTTCGTACTTTTCGTCGAAAATGCTGACTTTTCGATCTGGTAAGCAATACGTAATTAATCATTACATCAATAGCTATGGCGCTTAACTCTGATTTTGTGTGGTGAAAACTCTATTTTCTTTAAATTAAAATGTATTCTTAAATCTTAAACTATTCCTACTTAATATACATATACGATTGAATTTTTTTAAAGAAATCCGCGTAATTGTGTGTTGTATTGTGTGAAAAGTTAATTTTCGATCGTGAGACTGTTTATCCCTCATAACACTTCAATATACTCACAAGGAGAGTTCGCACCCTTTGGGAAACGGATCGTTACCAAACTCTAGGATATGATTTCTAGTATAAAAATATGAAGAAAGCCAGGGTTTTAGATTCCAATGCCCATTTTTATGATAGATATAAGCAAATAACGAAAAATTTTGAAACCAAATTTTAAAAGAAAATTGAGATTGAGCAGATCTGTTCTAATTAGAAAGAAGTGCAAATAACTAAACTTGGTCAAAAGTTATGAAAGAAATAAAAATTAGACGAAATTTTGGTCGAAATAAATCACCAAATTGTAATGCTAAATTTTCGATAAAATTTCGTCTAATTTTTATTTTTTCTATAGCTTTTGACCAATTTAAGATATTGGGGCTTCTCTTTTTCAAAACATATCTACTCAATCAAAGTTTTCTTTTAAAATTTGGTTTGAATGTATATCTTTATTTGTTTCCGAATTATAAGCAATCAAAATCAATATATATCATAAAAAAAGGGCATTGGAATCTAAAACGCTTTTTTTCTTATTTTTATAGTGGAAATCATATCCTAGAGTTTGGTAACGCTCCGTTTCCCAAAGGGTGAGGACTCTCCTTGTCAGCGCCAGATAATGCCGAATTCGTAATTTCTTGTAGGGTGCGCACGTCACGATAACAAGCGGTTGCGGTGTTTGGTAGGCACTCGTTGCCGCCATTTTGGTCGCCCTTCCTTCATTTCTCGGAATTCATTGAAAAAGAAATTCTTTTAACTCATGTTTTGTCAATTCTTTCCTTAATTTTGTTTATGTTTTAATTCAAATATTACGTTAAACTCATCTCATTATTTTAGTTTTATCTTTACTGTTTCCTTAAATTTATTAAAAAGTATTTATTTGATAATGTACTTATATTCACTTTTATCTGTGCTTGAGTCACCTTTTCCTTCAGTTCAGTCTTATGTAATCCTTCCAATATATTCCTTGCAATACCTCGCACGACGGACAAAATTCTCCTCTCAGAGTCCTTTCTTTGCTTACACAGAATTTGCGCAATTTAAGCATTCGCAACCCGCAACCTGTTAAAAGATAGTGTACTCGAGTATGCAAAAGAATCAAAAGTCAATCACATAAACTAAATGAAGGATTCATTAAGTCTCTGTTATTACAAGTCCGTTCTCGTATGCAGAATGGAATCGAGTGAATGTAACGCACGGCTTCGTCGTGCAGCGCCACCAGACTGTTATATATATATACCCTTCGTCTTTACCCTTTCCTCTCTGCCTCCCTCCCTCTCTCTCTCTCTCTCTCTCTCTCTCTCTCTCTCTCTCTCTCTCTCTCCCTCTCTCTCTCTCTCTCGACGAACTATTGCCAATTTGCCTCATTTTGCTAAGGTTTTTGACACCATTATTGCTAGGTAATTGGTTCATTAGTTAGAATCGACTCTTCTTTTATATCTTTTTCAATCAGATTTTAGGAGTGGTTATAATACACAAGCTGACCTTTTAAAAACTACTGATAACATACGTAGGGGTTTCGAAAGTGACTTTGTGACCATAATGGTGCTGTTTGATTTGAGCAAGGCTTTTGATTCTATCTGTCATACTACCCTTCTTGAAAATCTAAAAAAGCTTAACTTTTCACCTGCAGCCTTAAAATTGATGTATTCATATCTAAGTTACCGTGGACAGGCAGTATTTGATACAAAGGGTAATCCATTGATATTTCTGCCCATGACCTCGGGAGTACCTCAGGGCTCAACCTCCGGACCAATTTTGTTTCTAATCTATGTTAACTCAATAAGCAGAAGTATTAATCATTGTAGGTTTATGTTGTGTGCTGACGATCTGAAGATTTATATCCAATGGAAACCGGCTGATATAAATCCAAATATCGATAAAATTAATCTTGATGCCTTATCTATAGTTGAATGGGTTTACATGTATGTTAATGTTGAACCTAAATAAGTCTAACGCAATTATATTTGCATCTGATCAGCTTAACAGATTCGTTGATTACGAAAATTTGAGTCCCGTAGTTGTTGATTACCAACCAGTTGTCTTACGGGGTCTGTTAAGAATTTGGGTATCGTTCTTTTTAGTGACTTATCCTGGAATCTACATATAAACAAAATATGCCAAAGGGTACATGGTGTAATGAATCGTTTGCGGTACAGAGGTCATAACCTATCACAAAAAATCAAAGCACAACTGGTTAGAGCTTTAGTTAACCTTCATTTTGATTATGCATGCCTGGTTTATTACGATCTTTCAAACTATTTGTCAATTAAGCTTATTATAAACGATTGGGATGGTTATCTCTTTCGGATCGTCGCAAATATTTCCTAGGTACTAGTTTATATAAACTTATAGCCAATCATCAACCACAGTACCTCTATGTTATTCTGAAATTTAATAGTGATGACATCCGTAGTTCTAAATGCCTAACTTCTACGTTCAAAATTCCGCTAGCCACTCGGGAATCTTATAAATCTTCATATGCCATACAAGGCATGATTCTCTTGTATAATTAACCCATTTATATAAAAGAGAGTAGTAGTCTGACTATTTTTAAGAATTTTTATTTTAATTACCTATTTAACGAGACCAAAATATAACTTACTGTAACTTAATTAATTCATTTGATTAATTTTATTTTAGGATATTTTACAGACTTGTTGTTTTATTTTAATTCTACTAACAATTTACAAATCTATACATAAAAATATGCTCGCTACTATTAAATAAACTTTGTATCATATTATTTATTGCTTTATGAATCTGCAATCTAATTGCCAACAGCAAATTTTCCACATGTTCACACTCGCTACTTGTAAACTTACATGGAGAGGTCACACCCTCTGGGAAACGGATTCTTACCAAACTCTGGAATATAGTTTCTGCTATAAAAATATAAAGAACGCCGGAGTTTTAGAGTTCAATGCCCTTACTTACATTAAATATAAGCAAATAATGAAGAATCTAGCCGAAAAAATCGTTGAGCTTGATCGCTTATAACTCGGAAACAATTGAAGATGTAAATTTAAACTAAATTTTAAAAGAAAGCTGAGATCAAGTAGATACGTTCTGAAAAAAGGAAGCTCAAATATTTTAATATGGTAAAAAGTTATGGGAAAAATAAGAATTAGCCAAATTTTATCGAAAATTTAGAGTTACAATTTGATGA
Source organism: Theocolax elegans (assembly GCA_026168455.1). Lineage (NCBI taxonomy): Eukaryota > Metazoa > Arthropoda > Insecta > Hymenoptera > Cerocephalidae > Theocolax > Theocolax elegans. The sequence continues at coordinate 315,792 of JANSJX010000009.1, read as the reverse complement.
TTTTTTCGGCCGAAATTTCATCTATTTCTTATTTCTCCCATAACTTTTGACCATTTTAAAATATTTGAGCTTCCTTTTTTTCCAAAATGTATCTACTTGATCTCAGCTTTCTTTTAAAATTTAGTTTAAAGTTACATCTTCAATTGTTTTCTGAGTTATAAGCGATCAAGCTAAACGATTTTTTCGGCTAGATTCTTCATTATTTGCTTATATCTATGGTAAAAATGGGCCTTGGACACTAAAACTCCGGCTTTCTACATGATTTTATAGTAGAAATTATATCCTAGAGTTTGGTAAGGATCCGTTTTCCAGAGGGTGTGGCTTCACCTTGTTAGTATAAAGACCAAATATCATAACTAACTGTTACACGATTACCTATTTAATTATAAAGTTTATGTAATTTTGTAAATTTTGTATTCTTATAAAAATTCTTGGCAAACAAATTTCAGTTATCAATCAACCAATCAATCTCTCTCTTTTTCACTCTCTCTCTCCCTCTTTTTCTCTCTCTCTCTCTCTCTTTCTGCTAAATGATCTATATAGGAGGCATGCTTTATCAACCGGATACCCCGTGCTCTCCAGAATTGTTTTAACTTTTAAGAGTCCACCAAGGTCTTAAAATTTGTGTTTTTTCAGCTAGTTTCTGGAGCCGAGTGGTGTTTTTCGATTCACAACATGGCTGGCACAATATGAGTACAATGGCCTCCTATTAAACTTTTAATTCATTAAGGTAATTATTTTACAAAAATAAAAACATCAGACTGAAAATGTTAATGCAAGTGCATTAAAGGCCAAAAATATGAATCGGATGTAAAAATGGCAAAATAAAGATGGCAGATCCAAAATGGCGGACGCAGAGGCCCTTGCTATATCTAATTAGGAATAATTGTTCAACTGGATCAAAATTTGATACTCAGAGGAGTTTGGGGCCTACAATTACAATCCTCATGTAATAATTGCAAAATCCAAGATGGCGGATTCAAGAAGGCGGATCCAATATGACGGCCATATAGGCTCTAGTAATATTAAATGGTAAACAATCGTTCGGCGGGCCCGAAATTTAATACTCAAGGATTTTTGAGGTTGACAATCTGAGGTCAAAGTTGTAAATTTCAAAATGGTGGATCCAATATGGCGGCCGTACAGGCTCTCCCAAATGAAAAGTGGCACAGTGCATGATCGAATGAACAATAATATCAATTTCATATTCATCAGTGATGTTCTGTTTAGATCATAGATTTGATGTTAAAGTTATGTAATACGAGGCCTGCGATGGCTCGGTCGGTAGGGCGTCGGCGATGGCCCCGGCCGATTGATACAATCACCACTGGCGAATGTAATTTCACCAAGTGCTGTCTTCACCAAGACATCGTATGACCTCCGTCGCTGATTAGCACCGGTTTGGGAGCATAAAAAGAGCGACGTTAAAATAATAAAAAAAAAAGTTATGTAGTACAAGATAGGAATATCGGAGTTATATGGACCTTACTTATGCGAGTTCCCTAAAACTACGGAAATTGGTATAAATATTGGAATTCCGCGGATTTTCATATTTTTGAAATGTTATGAGCCAGTGCGTTCATCCGTCGCTCTTAAAGCTTCATGTTTTATAAATAAGATTACATTCATCTGAAGCATTAGAGTATCTCTTTGATAAGAGAATCTTTCCTTCTTTCACCATAAAGCAATGATTTTTTGTTATTTGGGGTACTGGAAGACCTTTTTGGAACCTTGCGTTTAAAAATCTTTGAGATTTTTTATGCTCTTGTTTACTATAAAATAATAATGTCATGTTTTTCATGGATTATTCATCCTATTGAAAAGCTGGAGCGGTGATAAAATAGGCTCAGTTAACCTACCAAAAGGCTTTGTATCCAAGCTTCTCTTTTGAATATTGCTCCAATATCATCTGAAGCGCTTGTGCCTTGAGCAGTTGCATTTATATGCCACTTAGCCTTTATCCTAAAGTCACTCTTATGATGTATCAAATTAATCATTTGAAATTTGTTCTAAAAGTGCTGTTCTGCACCATTGTTAAAGTAAATGGTTTTCTTTGCACTAAGATGTTGTTTTAAATGAAGAATTAACTTCTTCTACATAGTATATACAGCAGCTGCAACATACTGTATACTATGTGATAAAAATATCAAACTCTTATGCTTCAATTCTTGGTTTTCCTTATAATAGCATACTACAGGGAAACCCGTGCATTGTTTATTATTAAAATGAAATTACTGAAATGTGTCTTGTACAATAAATTTGTGGTTTTCGGAAAAGTCGAAGGCAGCTAGTATCTCAGCCATGCCTCAATTATTTTTCTTCTCTTTAGAAAACTGTGATTGCTGCTTGGTAATAAAAAAATGAGACTTTAGAGTTGTTAATTTATCGCAAAATACATCAACAAAATTGTGCGATGAAATGATTTGAGTTTGTAGAGTTGACACATCAGTTGTAACCTATGTACTAAATTGAACTTTATCGATGCCTTTACTATCTAATAATTATTCTAAGAAACGTGAAAAGTCTAATGTGTCGGAACATAGATTACATTCACCAAGTAAACAATTCATTTTAAGATGTTCATACGTTATTTGCTTTAAACAGTCTTTATAATTTATTAGTGATTTCACGAAATGCTCCCTAAGCTTCTTCATATTGATAACATCCAGCATCAGCAGCACATTCCGATGAATCATGCACACATTCTTTCGGACGCAATTGAGCAAATTTACTAAAACTCACAGGAAATTCAGGTTCTTTTTTTTATGTAAGATTTATGAAGGTCTTTTAAATCTTAAAGAAGATGTTTTTGTTCTAAACAACGACCTATTCCTGATTTTACAGAAACAACATCTTTTTTGCCCGACATAACTATACTTATATAAATATACTAAACACATAACATATATAACTAATCTAAAAATTTTCGACCTTTTGTGCAGTGTCATCAGATACTGATTTTCCAGCTTATACTGTAGCAGTTGAAAACATTACTTCGGTCAAACGCATCACCATGAACGGAATCTGTACCAATCGCAATACTAAGAGACAAATCTATACTATCATTTAAATGGATGTAGTTTTCGTGTATAAAGTTCCAACATATTCGAACTATCCTGAAAAGGACTCTTGGCGATGATCACTCAAAGTTAAAAATCACGAATGACAGAACTCAACAACCATCCTGAAAAGAACTGTTGGCGATGATCACTCAAAGCTAACAACCACGAATGAAGAATATACTAACTATCCTGAAAAGGACTGTTGGCAATTATCACACAAAGTTGACAACAACGAATGAAAGAACTCTTTAACTATCTAGAAAAGGACTGCTGGAAGATGATCACTGTAAGTCGACAAACTCGAATGAAAGAACTCACCTACTATCCTGAAAAAGACTGTTGGCGAAGATCACTCAAAGCTGACAACCACAAGAGTAAGAAAACACCAACTATCCTGAAAATGGCAGTTGGCGATAATCACTCAAAGTTGACAGACACGAAAGATTGAACTCACCGATTAATCTGACAAGCACTGTTGGCAGATGGTTACCCAAAGTTGACTACCACAAATGAAAGAATACACCATTTATCCTGAAAAGTACTGTTACCAGATGATCACTCATAGTTGACGACCGCGAATGAAAGAACTCAACAACCATCCTGAGAAGAACTGTTGGAGACGATCACTCAAAGCTGACAACCCCGAATGAAAGAACATACCAACTATCCTGGAAGGGACTGATGGCTATGATCACATATAGTTGATAACCACGTATGTGATAAATCTCCAACTATCCTGAAAAGGACTGTCGGTGATGATCACTCAAAGTTGACAAACTCGAATGAAAGAAATTTTAAACTTATATACTAATATGATAAAGGAATGTTAGCAGGAGATCACACGAAGTTAACAACTACGAATGAAAGAACCCACTAATTAATCTGAAAAGAGCTGTTGGCAGATAATCACCCAAAGTGGATCTGCATGAACAAAACAACTTATAGACTATCCTAAAAAGTCTGTTGGTGATTATCACTCAATGCTGCCAACCACGAATAAAGGATATATCAACTACCCTGTAAAGGGCAATTGGCATTGATCACATAAATTTGACAACCAAGAATAAAAAAACTCACTAACTGTCCTGAAAAGGGCAGTTGGCGATGAGCACTCAAAACTGACAGCCACTATTGAAAGAACTTGCCAACTATCCTAATAAGGGTAGTTAGCGATGAGCACTCCAATTTAACCATCACGAATGAAAACTCATACCAACTATACTGAAGAGGACTGCCGGCAATGATCACTCAAAGTTGACCATCACGAATGAAAAAACTCACCAATTATCCTGAAAAGGACAGTTGGCTGATGATCACACAAGTTTGACAGACACAAATGAAAGAACTCACCAAAGATCTTGTGAAGGACTGTTGGCAACGATCGTTCAAAACTAACAACCATGAATGAACGAACATACCAACTATCCTGAAAGGGACTGATGGCTATGATCACACATAATTGACAGCAACGAATGAAAGAATTCACCAATTATCCTGAAAGGACCTGCTGGCAGATGATCACTGAACGTTCACAGCCTCAAATGAACGAAATCAAAATTTGACAGCCAAGGATGAAAGAACTCTCAAACTTTCCTGAATAGGACTGAGGTGATGATCAATCAAAGCTGACAACCATAAATGAAATAATATATCAACTATCCTGATATGGACTATTGGTGATGATCACCCAAAGTTGACAACCACGAATGAAAGAACTCTCCAACTATCCTGATCAGGACTGTTGGCAGATGGCCACTCAAAGTTGACAGCCATGAGTGAAAGTACTCACCAATTATTCTGAAAAGGGCAGTTGGCGATGATCACTCAAGTGTGACTGCCACGAATGAAAGAACTTACCAACTATTCTAAAAAGGACTGTTGGCGATGATCACTGAAGGTTGACAACTTCGAATGAACGAACGCACCAATTCTCCTCAAAAGGACTGTTGGCGATGACCAATCAAAGCTGACAGCCACGAATGAAAGAACTCACCGACTATACTAAAAAGGATTGTTGGCGACGATCACCCAAAGCTGACAACCATGAATGAAGAACTAACCAACTATTCTAAAAAGGACTGTTCTCAGATAATCACTCAAAACTGACAACAATGAATAAAAGAATATACCAACTATCCTGAAAAGGACTGTTTCTGATGATCATACAAAGCTGACATCAATGAATGAAAGTATATACGAACTATCCTGAAAATGACTGTAGGCGATTATCACTAACAGTTGACAGCCACGAGTGAAAGTACTCATCAATTATCCTAAAAAGGGCAGTATTGTGTAATTCTGTAAAGACGCCATATTGGACCGGCTACTTAAATTTTGTAACCCTAACATGAGAATTGTGATTGTCAACACCAAAAATCGTTGAGATCAAATATCGAGACAGCCGAACAATTGTTTACTATTTTGTATTGCAGAGAGGTATACGGGTACCATATTAAATCAACCATCTTGAATTTTCCAATTTTTATTGTGATAAGGTGGATTTAGTCGACTTGTCAAAAGATGCCAGCATTACAGACACCACAATGTGGCGCGTTATCGGTAGCAAATAAGAGCAATAACCAGGCGCTACGACCAGTGCGGCCGCAGCGCAGTGGTTAGCGAGAACGCCTTCGAATCCGAAGAGTCTCGGGTTCAAAACCTGACGCCCGCTTGATTTTTTAATTTTCGCCCGAGCAGAGCCTCGTGTTATATTACATAAGACTTATAATTGTCAACCTCAAAACCCCTGAATATCAAATGTCGAGTTCGACGTACGACTATTTCCCCTTTTGTATTGGAATTACCCTAATGGCCACCATATTAAATCCGTCATCATGAAATTTACAACTTTGACATCAGATTTTTAACCTCAAAAACAGTTGAATATTCAACTTCGGACCCGCCGAACGATTGTTCACCATTTAATATTACTAGAGTCTATACGGCCGTCACGTTGGATCCGCCATATTGGATTTTAAAATTTCTCATTAGGATTGTAACTGTTGGCCCCAAAAAACCCTGAATATCAAATTTTGATCCAGCCGAACAATTATTCCTAATTAGGTATAGCAAGGACCTGTGCGACCGCCATTTTGGATAGGCCATCTTCAATTTTGCCATTTTTATGCCGGATTCATATTTTTGACCATTAATACTCTTGCATTAACATGTTTAGTCTGATGCTCTCATTTTTGTAAAATAATTACCTTAGTGAATTAAAAGTTTAATAGGAGGCCGTTGTATTAATCCGCAATATTGTGTTAACCATGTTGTGAATCGAATAACGCCACTCGGCTCCAAACACTTGATGAAAAAACACAAATTTTTATATATAAATTTGTTGTTATTATCGTCAACGCAGTCGGTTAAAAGAAAGGTGTTTATGTCGATTTTAGTGAACAAGTCATAAAAATTAATTAATAGGCGACGTTTCGATGGAAGTTCTCCATCCTCATCAGGTTATACCTTTATTATAAACAATCATTTTATAATCATACTAATGCTTTCATATTTACTATAGAATTACTTACTATTTGGTCAATTTAATGCTCACATCTGGCATTTAAAACATCCATAGTATCTCTAATGCGTCGCTTTGTAATCAAAAGCACAAGTAAGTAGCAGCCATGTATGTTAAATTTGCACAAATATTGCGGTTATAAAATTTATTTTACCTTCCTTCTCTGAAAGATACACATAAAACATCATATTATCCTTTGTATCAATAAATAAATAAATAAATAAATAATTTAATACAATACCGTAACACAAATGAAGCAAAAAGCAGTCAATAATAATAAAAATTTATTGAGATCAAAATTTGCTAGTCATATTACAGACAGTTTGTAAAGCTAATTCAAATGAGTCAGTGTCAGCGCGCCAGGGTGTCATTGTGCCAGGGCCGCTAGAAAGGTCTGTTCGCGCGAGTTTGGGAGGGGGTCTGTCGCGACAAGAAGGCTTTTCAACTTGACTAAATTTACGCACTAAATTCAAATTTGTGCGATGGTTAAGCAAATTTCTTTTGTCTGTGTTTATATCATAAAATCGCATGAGAGAAAATTCATGTTACTAGATGTACCTTGATTTAAATACTAATTTTATATATTATGTAATTATGCAGTAGCTAAGTAAATAAATCATAAAGAAATTATGAAATTATTAACGTGTTGAAAATAATGATTGCGTTAAGCTACATTTTGTGATATACGCCTCTATGCAATATTATACAGAGCTAGTATAATGTAGTAGTTTTCAGTTAATGTAATACGAGCGCCCCTAGCGGGAGAAGTAAGAGACTTTCTTGTACAAACTCACCGGAGTTTCCGCCACTCGTACAACACCAGCCGACCCGATCGGACGTGTACACCTTGTATGCAATAAACTGACCATTACCATCACGTGAATTATTACCTTATTTCTACCCTTGGGCACTTCATTTTGGCGGCGAGGATGGGATTCACACGAGAATAAGATTAAGTCAATTACAATCACCTTTCAAGACTAGGTTGGATGCGAAGTGTTTAGTGCGTACCAGTGTTTATAAAATAAGTGTATACGTAGGAGATCGAGTACGTTAGCCAAAGTCACGAGTCAAGAGAGAGTAACAAACATTTTTTTTCTCTCATTTCGAACGCGGCGTCTTTCTCGTTTCGCGGAGCTCTCAGGGTTGACGAACAATTCTTCGAACGAATAGACTGTTGTTCAACATAACCTTCAGCTTAGTGGTTAAAAGTGTGGTCTCTCTCTTTAAAAATACATGGCGTTTTTCTCGCTACATAAAACTTTTTAGTGGCATCATAGTACAGTTCCAAGAATTTTATTTGTAAGTTCAGAATTTTCGACCGTTGGAAAAAGAATCAAGATGGCGGATCCACCCAACCTGCAAATACCGTCAATAGTCGCGACGTCAATAAATATACAGCCTTTCGATATTACGCGAGCAACAGAATGGCCTCGATGGGTTAATTTATTGAATTTCAATTTTACAGCGATGCGGGTAAACGATAACGAATTGAAGAGAGCACATTTTTTCACGTGTTGTGGAAATGATTTGTACAATCTTACGTGTAATATACTTCATCCAAGAAATTTACACGAGATAGAATTCGACGCTATCGTACAAGAATTAACGAATCATTTTCGACCGCAAGTAAACGAAGTAGCCGCGTACTATAGATTTCACAGTAGTTCACAAAAAATCGGACAAAATATTTCCGAGTTTGTTGCCGAACTTCGCAGGCTAGCATCCGACTGCGGATTTAACACATTGCTGGATACGATGATTAGAAATCAACTTGTTTGCGGAATTCGAGACAACGCAGTTCGAACACGGTTATTACAACGACAGGACCTAACCTTGGCGTCGGCAATTGAAACGGCGTCTCGCGCGGAGACAGCGCTCTCGCACGTTCAAGAGATGGGGGGAGAAAACCGCGCGGTTCATCGTGTGGCAACACCGACGAATGGAAATGCGTTCGGCGAGCAGAAATGCAGCCGGCAGTACGTCGCGCAGCTCGACTCTGTAAAGGGTAAATGTTTCCGATATGCGGGAGAACATACAGTGCCGCAATGCCCGATGAGCCCGGATTCTCTTTTCTGTACGATGTGTCAAAAACAAGGTCACGTTGCTAAAATTTGCCAAGCATCTCAGCGCGTCAAATCAAATAAAGGGAAAAAGCGGTGGAATAAACATAAAAATGAAGTCGATAAACCTACCTCAGAAGGGTCGGACATAGAATCAGGCACCGCGCACCGTATGTCGGGAAGCATGGCAGCGTCACCGAGTTGCACAGAAACGTTAAGCGTGAATAGCTCTGCAAAGGCAGGCTCGGTGTCTCAATTCAATTATGAAATTTTCCAGGTTACAAGAGACACCAAATCTAGCGTAGTAAGCTTTCCCCCGGCAATAATGGTAACAGTACAAGTGGATAATAAGTCGCTATGTATGGAGGTTGATTCAGGAGCCGCTGTGACTGTAGTACACAAAAATACATTCCTAAATTACTGGGGCTCGCTGAACTTATTAAAATCCATTTCAGGTTTGAGGTTAGATGACTACCAAGACAAAGAAGTAAAAATACTTGGCACCAAACAGGTAAAAGTACGTTTTCGCGGAAAAGAGGCGTTTTTGCCCTTGGTTGTTGTAGACGGATGTAAAAATCACTCGCTGTTGGGACGGAATTGGTTCCCGCCGTTGGGCTTATCAATGCTTGGATTGAATTCAGTACGCGCAAACAGCGCAGTGGTTCTGACTGACAAATCGTCGCCGTTTTCGCATCCAGCCTTAGCAGACGACGACCGAAGTCTTGGAGAGTTCGTAGGACCACCAATTCAATTGGATTATGACCGAGGTTGCGCACCTATATATTTACGAAGTCGACCCGTGCCATACGCTCTACAGGAACTAGTATTAAAAGAGCTCGAGCGATTACAAATGGCAGGAGTATTGGAACCTACACCCTACGCCGATTGGGCTACACCTGTAGTCGTCGTACCGAAGAGAGACGGGAGCATCAGGCTGTGCGGCGATTACAAAGCTACAGTAAACAAAGTGTTAAAACCGGATCGATACCCTCTTCCAACGCTCGATGATTTATTTGTTAAACTGTCGGGAGCAAAAATTTTTTCAAAGTTGGATCTGGATCAAGCATATACGCAGTTACGGGTGGATAATGAAGCTTCAAAACTTCTCACTATTAACACTATCAAAGGCCTTTTCACCGTTAAACGATTACCATTTGGTATATCCGCGGCTCCTGGCATTTTTCAAAGGCTTATAGAAGGTTTATTGGCAAATATTGATGGTGTAGCGGTCCTAATAGACGATATTCTAATCTCTGGTCAAACGGAAGCCGAACATTTACATCGGTTAATGCAAGTGCTGGATGCACTTCACAATTATGGTCTGAAGATCAAAAATACAAAATGCAGTTTCTTTGCCAAATCAATTGAATTTTTAGGATTCAGAATAGATGGCGAAGGCATACACCCTTTAAAAGAAAAAACTGAAGCGGTGAAGCAGGCTCCGACTCCAATGGACAAAAGTCAACTACAGGCGCTGCTAGGATTAATAAATTTTTATGATCGTTTTTTGCCGGATCGAGCATCGCTTTTCGAACCTCTATACAGGCTATTGCAGAAAGATAGTACATGGAAATGGACTGCAGAGCAGGAGAATGCTTTAAATGAGGTGAAACGTAGGTTATCCTCGAGCCCCATTTTGACACATTACGATGGGAAACGACAACTAATGTTATCTTGCGATGCCTCATCTTACGGAGTAGCTGCTGTTCTATCACACCTCATGGACGATGGAACCGAAAGGCCAATTGCATTCGCTTCACGCACCCTTTCACCTTCAGAGAAAAATTATGCTCAAATTGACAAGGAAGCCCTATCGTTCGTATTTGGAGTGAGCAAATTCCACAAGTATATTTATGGTAGATCATCAATTCTTTTCGTGACAGACCATAAACCCCTCTTGGGCATCTTTAAACAAGGGGCAACTACACCCGAACACCTTCCACCACGGATGTTGAGGTGGTCACTAATTTTTAATACGTACGATTATCAATTTTTGTATAGAGAAGGAAAAAAACATGGCAATGCAGACGCATTGTCGCGCTTACCACTTCCCCATCAACCTGGTGATGTTTTTCCAGAACCAAAAGGTATTCATTTGATGGAGGTGAAAAATGGACCGGTAAGTTGGACTGAAGTATCCGTAGCAACGTCGGAGGACGCAGTCTTATCGCAAATTCGTAAGTTCGTAAAGACAGGATGGCCAAACAAATATACACCCAAAATTAAACCATTCTGGAGCATACGCGAAGAAATTTCATTGCAAAGCGATTGTTTGCTAAGAGGCGACCGGGTCATTGTGCCTACAGCACTTCAATCAAGAAGTCCTCGAAGCGATTCACGCAGCCCACCACGGAATTGTACGGACAAAAGCGGTAGCCCGATCATATGTGTGGTGGCCAGGATTAAGTTCTGATGTTGAAAAATTAGTAAGTAAATGTCAAATCTGCCAAGTAAATCGGAATAATCCGCCCGTAGCACCTCCGCTACCATGGCCAGCAGCGACCAGATCGTGGGAAAGAATCCATCTGGATTATGCAGGTCCAATGGATGGGCACGTTTTCTTAATAATTATAGATACTTTCTCTCGTTTTTTAATTATAAAAAAGGTGTCATCTATGTCCGCCACGGAACTGATACGCATAATGAGAGATGTTTTCGCAGATTTTGGTGTCCCTGCACTTGTCGTATCGGACAATGGATCCCAGCTAACATCGAAAGAATTCAGAGAATTTCTAGGTAAAAATGGAGTTAAATTCCTCAACTCTCCACCTTTTCATCCAGCATCGAATGGAGTTGCTGAGAGGGCAGTCAGATCGTTCAAAGAGCTGTGGCAACGTCATAAAGGGGAGGAAAATGTACACACGAGGCTAGCTAGAGTTCTTTTCGCGCTAAGGACAGCAATGTGCACTGTTACGCGGAGGTCCCCATCGGATGTGTTCAAATTTGAAAGTTCGAAGTCCCCTATCGAATATACGACCTGAAAAACGTAAAGAAAATGTAAACAAAGACGTAAAGGCAGTTAGAGAGTTCCAAATTGGAGATGAAATACGTTTTCGAGATTTTAGACGATCAAAGACTAAATGGTCAGAAGGTAAAATTATATCTAGACTTGGTTATCGTTTGTATATTTTGCAAGATAACGAAGGTTGTTCTCACACCAGAAGTATCGACCAATTAATACGCCAGACAAATAGAAAAGGGATTGAGGATCGAGAAAAAAAACAAACGAAGGATACTAAAGATATGTCGTACCCTGATGATTATGTAGACGATTTTCCTGCACACATTGAAGTTGAGGAACACGTTCAGCCGGGTCTAGTAAACGAGGCACAAGAAGACTTAGTCAATAGACCTAATAATGAAAACGTTGTATTGGAAAATATTGTAGAACAGCCTCAAAAGGATCCACCAATTCAAGAGCAGTTATTAGACCCCGTCATTGTACAACACAATGTAGATGACCAAATACAATTAGAGGATAGTCTTGATCCATTGGACGCAGTTTTAGAAGACAGAAACGAACAGCGGCCAGCTGAACCACAAGAGCAGGAAGTATTAAGAAGATCACAACGAAATCGTACTTATCCGCGTAAATTTGGTAACTTTTTACCGTGGTAATAATTTAGAGTCAATACAATGGTTCTTTTTCTTATTTTTTTTTCTTTCATCATTTTTTTTAGATTTTTTGTAAGTAGAGAAAGAACTTAAAAATAATCAGAGTTATTTAATTCTCTTGTAAACTAAATTCAGATAATTACATTTACGAAATTATTCCATATTTTTGGTTACTCACTATAATTGGACTTAGTCTATACATCACTATATTTTTACTTTGCTTAGCTAGACACACAAATTAATTAAAATTGAATAGAGTAATGCACAATTCATGTTTAGATCATCTCATTACCGTAAAATGTAACGTGCATTTTTTTCTTTAGAGAAATGAAAAATAAATCATAGTAAAATTATTTTGTACACATAGAACTACGGGGGAGAAATGTGATATACGCCTCTATGCAATATTATACAGAGCTAGTATAATGTAGTAGTTTTCAGTTAATGTAATACGAGCGCCCCTAGCGGGAGAAGTAAGAGACTTTCTTGTACAAACTCACCGGAGTTTCCGCCACTCGTACAACACCAGCCGACCCGATCGGACGTGTACACCTTGTATGCAATAAACTGACCATTACCATCACGTGAATTATTACCTTATTTCTACCATTGGGCACTTCACATTTACATGGAATGATTCATATATACGTACATATATTTATATATTTTATATATTATAACAATTATTGTATTAAAATATGCATAATTTTACATTGTAATAAATCGTGTCTTTATAGTAAGAAATAATAAATATAAACTTTAAATCTTATCAAGTAACTGCATTAATATTAAGTATATCATTTAAAACGACACACGCATTTTTTGTTTGCATTTTTGTATTTTCAAAAGCCACCAAAACATGACTTTTTTAAACTGTACCTGCATCACTATTTAATTACGCGCGTGAGTATACAATCAAAAGGACACTATTATGCGCATCTGTCTACTTAGCTTATATAAGCCACAAAAATTCACTCATAAATGTGCGAATTTGTTTTTTAGCAAAGATTATTTTTATAATTAAAATTTACTATTATGCTATTGCAGTAATCGTTATTGTTAAGAATGTAATACAATTTTATCATGTAATGAAAACGATTCAATATATATGTATATATATATATATATATATATATATATATATATATAATCATCATACAAACCAAATGAATCCGCACTTGATTGGGAGATGCTTAATTAATATTAAAAATAATATAATTAGTGAAAAATAAGAAGAATCTTTTATATTTGATTCATACAAATCAATTCTCCTGTGTAATATTCTCACTTACCTAAATAATAAACGTAATATAGTACTTAATGCTGCATGCTTTTAAAAATATCTTAGTAGAAACCTATTGTAGAATAATTTACATTTTTATGTATAAAATTAAAGAATTTTTTTATTTAATCTTATAAATTACAAATTTTAAGCCTGAAATGTGTCGCATTGCGTATAATTATTACATATTTTTATTTATTTTTATAGTATATATTGGCAAAAAAAAATTAAGCAGCTGATATCGAATTAAAATAACGTTATATATTTAAAATATCATATGTTATACTTTAAAACTATTTTGTCCATGCATTGATGCAGAATTATTTTATACATAAAAATGTAAATTATTCTACAATAGGTTTCTACTAAGATATTTTTAAAAGCATGCAGCATTAAGTACTATATTACGTTTATTATTTAGGTAAGTGAGAATATTACACAGGAGAATTGGTTTGTATGAATCAAATATAAAAGATTCTTCTTATTTTTCACTAATTATATTATTTTTAATATTAATTAATCATCTCCCAATCAAGTGCGGATTCATTTGGTTTGTGTGATGATTATATATATATGTATGTATATATATATATATATATATATATATATATATGGGCTATTTCACGTCAAGTGGTAAGATGAAAATTTTAAATCGCTCCAAAATTTGAGAACAGGCTGGAAATATCTTCAAGAAGATAGAAAAAAAATTTTAGGTGTTAAAAATAATTTGCCTAAAAGTTATTCCACCATGAAAAATGGAAATTTTTCAATTTTTTAGAAAAATTTCTATTTTCAAAGCCATTTATCTCAAAATCTATTATTTTTTTTGAAAAAACATTACAAACAACTTTTGTTCAAAATAATTTTTAGAACTTATCTACCTGGGTTACAATTCTTAATTTTAAAATCTCGAAGAGATAGAACGCCCGGAAATATTGAATATCAAAAAAAGGCGACCACGCCACAATCGATTTTGATCTAACACCGCTCAAAAGATCACATTTTTTGAGAGCTTTTGAATGGCGACGGTAGATTATTGGCTAAGACCGCTGTTGTAGGTTATGCTCTAAAATACATGAAAATTAGTGATTTTATGAGGTTTATAAGGCATAACTTACACCATCGGTCTTGGCCAATAATCTAACCGCCGCCATTCGAAAGCTCTCAAAAAATGTGATCTTTTGAGCGGTGTTAGATCAAAATCGATTGTGGCGTGGTCGCCTTTTTTGATATTCAATATTTTCGAGTGCCCTATCTCTTCGAGATTTTAAAATTAAGAATTGTAACCTAGGTAGATAAATTTTAAAGATTATTTTGAACAAAAGTTGTTTGTAATGTTTTTTCAAAAAAATTAATAGATTTTGAGATAAATGGCTTTAAAAATAGAAAATTTTCTAAAAAATTGAAAAATTTCCATTTTTCATGGTGGACTAACTCTTAGGCAAATTATTTTTAACACCTAAAATTTTTTTTCTATCTTCTTGAAGATATTTCCAGCCTGTTCTCAAATTTTGGAGCGATTTAAAATTTTCATCGTACCACTTGACGTGAAATAGCCCATATATATATATATATACATATAAAGTGATGAATCGGTACTTATGCCGACATATTCTTACGGGAAATGGGAATTATGCCGACGTCAGCACAATTCCACCGAAAATTCAACCATGTATCAGTACTTATGCCGACACACAAAAAAACGGAAAATTAGCTTTGTGAGCCCCGCTTTGACGTTATAATATTAATGAAGGATTGAAGTTATAACGTCTTTCGAGGTGCCGTAGGCCTCCGGTACTTCGAATGAGGTTATAACTTCAATCCTTCATTAATATTATAAGGTCAAAGTGTGCTTTTTTACCCGTGAGGGGTATTTAGGTATTTGGGTTATTGGTTTTATGCATTATTCTATCAATTAATATTCTCCCCCTTATATCTGAGTCGTTACATATGTTTTATAACCTCAAAATATATTTATCCCAATAGGGGTTTATGCAGCCCAAGAAAGAGAGGGAAGATGCTTACTTTAGCACGTGCGAGAGAGACCTTCGGGGTTATGCAGCCCGGGCTGCATAAACCTGCCATACCCCCAGTGGGTGTAAGGGAGATAGGGTTATTGGACAGTAACACGTCGGGCTGCATAACACCCGGTGGGTAAATATATATATATATATATACATATATATTGAATCGTTTTCATTACATGATAAAATTGTATTACATTCTTAACAATAACGATTACTGCAATAGCATAATAGTAAATTTTAATTATAAAAATAATCTTTGCTAAAAAACAAATTCGCACATTTATGAGTGAATTTTTGTGGCTTATATAAGCTAAGTAGACAGATGCGCATAATAGTGTCCTTTTGATTGTATACTCACGCGCGTAATTAAATAATGATGCAGGTGCAGTTTAAAAAAGTCATGTTTTGGTGGCTTTTGAAAATACAAAAATGCAAACAAAAAATGCGTGTGTCGTTTTAAATGATATACTTAATATTAATGCAGTTACTTGATAAGATTTAAAGTTTATATTTATTATTTCTTACTATAAAGACACGATTTATTACAATGTAAAATTATGCACATTTTAATCTAATAATTGATATAATATATAAAATATATAAATATATGTATGTATATATGAATCATTCCATGTAAATGTAGCTTAACGCAATCATTATTTTCAACACGTTAATAATTTCATAATTTCTTTATGATTTATTTACTTAGCTACTGCATAATTACATAATATATAAAATTAGTATTTAAATCAAGGTACATCTAGTAACATGAATTTTCTCTCATGCGATTTTATGATATAAACACAGACAAAAGAATTTCAGAATGTATACCCTTCATGGTTATGATAAAATCCACAATAACGATTTTAAAGGGTTCAATCCAGGTTGTAATAAAATTAACAACCAATTTGATTTTAAAAGTTGTACGACGTTTCGTCTGCCAGGTTTTGCAGACCTCTTCAAGTACATAAATGTCTAACAGTTAGCAATGATCTTCCATTACTCGTAGATGAGTAGAGTCAAGTGGCTTATTAATTTTATTACAACCTGGATTTAACTCTTTAATATCGTTATTGTGGATTTTAACAGACAAAAGAAATTTGCTTAACCAGCGCACAAATTTGAATTTAGTGCGTAAATTTAGTCAAGTTGGAAAGCCTTTTTGTCGCGACAGACCCCCTCCCAAACTCGCGCGAACGGACCTTTCTAGCGGCCCTGGCACAATGACATCCTGGCGCGCTGACACTGACTCATTCAAATCTTTCTAACATGTCATTATACCCTTGTCTTATCTGCCAATTTGACCATATTAATGACATGTACGTGTCATAAAAATTTGAATATTAATTTATCACAGATTATTTACTATCATTAATTAACTCTGAAATTAAAGTCAATAATATTTGAAAAATTTAATAAATAAATAAAATCAATAAAATTGTAAAAAATTCAAAACTTTATCGTCTTTTTCTTTAATATTTCTCCAGTTTTGAAATCGTAGTCAATAGTTATAAATATTTAACTACTCATTATTATTTAAAATTCTTAAAAATTCTTAAAAAATTAATGATAATTTGGTCTTTATTTATTGCACTTTTTTCAATCATATTTACTATTTTTTTATTAAAATTCATTATTTACTAATTTCAAATTTTCGCGCGCTATTTAAAATCGATCGTAGATTGATTACATAATGATTAATATACCCTCTGTAGATAAGCAGCAATATTGTTTTGGCTTACGTTCAAAGAAGAAAGGAACTTATTACAATTTCGACCGCAATTTGACTTTTTCAATAATGTTACTGTAAAATTGTCTAAGGTTTTTTGTGTCCTCTTTTACATTAATGGCATTTTTTTCCAATTTAATATGGGTCGAATCTGATATTAGTCTTTTTCCCCAAATTTTTTCTTTGTCTAATATGTCTACATTTTTAAAATCAAATGTATGATCATATTTTGTTATATGATTATTAATAACATATTGTACGTCGGACTTTTTACTATTAGTTTCATGTTTTTTACTCTGCGTTGTAGTTGTCTTTTTGTCTCTCTTACATAACTGACATCGCAATCATTATATTTAATTCTATAAACTACATTTCGTTCACAACGTTTATCCATGTTTTCCTTGCCTTATATACGAAAGTAAAAATTATAGCTGTTTTTTGTTCGATAGGGTGATTAGATAAAAAATGCAAAAATCTGCCAGAAAATGTCTCATTTCTTTCCCAATTCGTGACTTTTTTTTTATTACAATTATCTCTTATTAACGACACCTCTAAAAAGTTTATGGCACCATTTTATTCTTTCTCATGCACTATTATATTTACTAGCAAATTTTGATCTCAATAAATTTTTATTATTAATGACTGCTTTTTGCTTAATTTGTGTTAAGGTGTTGTTATAAATTATTTATTTATTTAATTATTTATTTATTGATACAAAGGATAATATGATGTTTTATGTGTATCTTTCAGAGAAGGAGGGTAAAATAAATTTTATAACCGCAATATTTGTGCAAATTTAACATACATGGCTGCTACTTACTTGTGCTTTTGATTACAGAGCGACGCATTAGAGATACTATGGATGTTTTAAATGCCAGATGTGAGCATTAAATTGACCAAATAGTAAGTAATTCTATAGTAAATATGAAAGTGTTAATATGATTATAAAATGAGTGGTTTTAATAAAGGTATAACCTGATGAGGATGGAGAACTTCCATCGAAACGTCGCCAATTAATTAATTTTTATGGTATGTTCACCAAAATCGACAAAAACACCTTTCAATTAACAAATTTTAAGACCTTGATGGACTCTTAAAGTTAAAACAATTTTGGAGAGTTGAGGGTGTCTGTTTGACAAAGAATGCCTCACAGGTTTTCTTCTTTATATTTGTATTTATTTTCTGTATTTATCTGTTCCTCAGCTTCTCTCTTACATTCTTTATTTCTTCTGTTATCTTTGCGGTATTTCCTTTCTCAACTTTTTCTCTGCCGATTTAATTACTGTCCTTAATTCTTTTTGTGTTTCTGTTTATTTCATTACTGTTGCTTCGCTCTGTTGTATATATTTTTTTCGTTTTTATTTTCCATTTTGTATTTCCGATTCTTTTTAATTTAAAAAGTCTGGGTGCTAACTTATAATTGCTGTGACGGGTGAGGGCTGTAATGATAATTCTTTGAATTGACCCCTTACATGTGACGAGAGATTGATAGGTCTATGAATATTGCACCCATAATCAATATTTTGATATGAGTAGTATATAAATCGATTGCTCGTAAAAAATATTGATATTTAACATTTTTTTCTCGTGGCTTTGTTTTTGCACATTATGCAAAAATCGCTTGGCTGCACCCAATATTCCACCCCTATTTTAAACGTAATAAAATGATTTTTAAATAATTTAGCCCGACCTATTAGATTGCTCGTGATCTGCTCGTCATGAACCCAAAGCCTGAATTTATAAATTAATTAATATAAATTAATAAAAAAATAAAATTATGCCAGAGCGCATGCGTAAAAGTGGCATCGCGCGTAATGAAAAAATGTTATACACATAGGTACAGCCCTTCATTATTTAAATTACTCATTATTTAAATTATTCAAATTTAAATTATATTCGAATTTATTTTTATAAAATAATTTATTATCATAAATTATATATTTATTATCATAAAGTAATTTTTATAAATTTAATGGAGAATAAACTATGATATTGTTCTTGATCATTTTTTTGCTCGTGACCTAGTTTTTTCAGAAATTGCAAAAATCACTTGGGCGCTGCGCCCAAATTTCATTTAGCATTTATAAACATAATGCATATATATAAACAATGCAATCTTATACTTTCGATTGCTCGTGATCTGCTTGATCCGCGCCCAAATCCCAAATTCATAAAATAATTAACTTAAATTAAATAAAAATGTAAATAATATCTCTTTCTCTCTCTATCTCTCACATATATATAGATATATGATACATGATATATACAAGTGATTTTTACAATTTATTAAAAAACTATGTCACGGGCAAAAAATTATTAAGATCAATATCATAGTTTATCCTTCATTAAATTTTGTAACAGTTTGGTTGCCGCACGGATGTTTAATTTAATATCGCGGCTGCTCGGTACGGTTAAACTTACCGTATTTAAATAAACATATTTTTCCCGCGATGCGGCGACGGTTACCTGTCCGCTCTACCAAATCTGTTAAATGTTAGTCTGAAACCGAGTTACTGTTTCAGATAACAACCAGGTAAAATTCAAATCTGAAATTGACCGCGAAACAGGGATATCGCGTCGAGCACTTGTCAACCAGAAATATACGAGCTCTTAGGATTACGGAAGGAATCGTACGTGGGTTAAATTCAATTAATCGAACACCGGATTGAATTCTAATAATAATATGAATTTATTGAAATAAAGGTAAAGATAAATAACAAATAAAATATCTGATTGTCGCCGAGGTCTACGCTTTTATTACAAGTCGGTAAACGGCCGACTTGTAGAGAGAGGGGAAGAAAATATCGCGGACTAAAATAATATATCCAGTAAACGGGACTGGTATAAAGCAACACGATTAAGTGCGAAGAAAAACACGATCGCGTGAAGTGGTACCACTTACTTTGTACGCTGCTGTAGTCGTTGGTAAACAACGACCAACCGATCGGTTGCTTTCTCTCTCTCTCTCTCTCACTCTCGCTGCGGTGTCGGACGGATTGTCCGCTCGCCCGTGCACCGGGGTTGTGTGGCTGCAGGCAGATGCACGGTGTAGCACCACTCACTGCAAATGCAGGATCGGCCTGCAGTCGAAACACATACACAAAACGCACGGTAAATCACAGCAAGGCGAAGCTGAACACGGGACGCGGGGGGATCACACCTGTCGCGTAAGAAGGTGGCTATCGCTCTCCTCAGTGCGCACGAATCTCCCCCTTACCTCTCTAATGAGGTGCGTGCGCGAATCTTTCGCGCGCGATGTCGATCCCGCCCGTGTAGCCACGACGAACCGAGCCGAGCCGAATCTCGCCGGCTCGAACCGATGCGAACATTACGATACTGTTCGCTCGTCTTGCTCGAATTCGTCAAACGGTGAGGTAAACAGTACCTTACCGTTACAATTTATAAAAATTATTTTATGAATTTCTTACTATGGGTGCATACTATCGGTTCAAAAATATTCTTTTATATTGAAGAAAATAATTAACTATAAAGGGCTGTACCCATTTTTTAATTTCGCGCGATGCCACTTTTACGCATGCGCTCTGGCTTGCTTATGCGCGAGAAACGGATGCAAAGAACGGTGAACAAAAATTCATAATTTTATTTTTTTATTAATTTATATTAATTAATTTATAAATTCAGGCTTCAGGTTCATGACGAGCAGATCACGAGCAATCTAATAGGTCGTGCTAAATTATTTTAAAATCATTTTATTACGTTTAAAATAGAGGTGGAAAATTGGGTGCAGCCAAGTGATTTTTGCATAATGTGCAAAAACAAAGCCACGAGAAAAAATGTTAAATATCAATATTTTGTAATTTTTTACGAGCAATCGATTTATATACTACTCATATCAAAATATTGATTATGGGTGCAATATTCATAGACCTGAGATAGATAGATAGATATATAATTTATTGGGTCACTAGAGGTTGGACCCCGTGGACAATAAAAGAATTACAGATATATTATAACTTATGTGCAATGCAAAATATAAAATTACATAACAAAATAAATATTACAGGCGCTAATTAAAATTAGCATTTTACAAACTATATACAATTTAATTGCAAAATGGAACAACATAAATCGTTATTAAAACAAGTTAACAGAAAATAAATAAATAAGTAAGAAGTTGAATAATAATCTACCATCAATCAATGATCAATAATTAATAAAACAATACCCCATGGCAAAAATAATATTGTGCGCCGCCATATTATGTATACACATGAAAGCAAAAACAAGATCCATTAGGTAAAAGCTGTTAATCATAATATTCAAACAGATTGTAACGTCGTATTTCGTTCCGCTGCCACGTTACTGATTTTATACTCAAATGAGGAGATTTTGGGGGAGTCGATCCGTTGATTCGATGTAATCCAAGCAAATGTTATAAATTAATTACTTCATAACTTCCGTTGAGCTCTTCCAGGGTACTAGAGGTAACTCCGCCATGCGGACAATGGCGGTTAATACGTTAAATTTACTTTTATACAATGAGATATAAACAAGAAGTTCTTTTGTTTACTATACGACCAGTTTATTCAACTATGATTATTTTACACGATTAATTTACACAATTTCCCGACAATTTCTAACGATTTCCTCGCCTCTCGTACCCGTTTCCAACCAAGGTTAATATATATATAAGGTTAATAGACTACCAAATAAAAGAAAAACCCGCACCAAAAGTTTTTTATATACGGCCCGCGTCCGAGGAGAAGTTTCCCAGCTCTCACGACACTAAATAAGACGGAGGAAAAGAGATTGTCAACTGTGCAGCCCACTTACCGTCGCTCCACGTGTCTACTTAGGTATATTTCTCAGCAAGCGATCGTACACTCGAACCAGGACGGCCAATAACAACAATAAAATATTCAATAATTATGTCAATGATGTTGACTATGGTAGTTATATTCGGCTGAGACGTATAGATAATTCCGATGTAAGTGTGACCTTTATTCAGGAAGAACCAGCTAAGAATGCGGAAGAAGGAGCTAATTTCCCATTTTGTACATCGAAAATCCGTTCCGCGGCGCCAGAGACTTCCTTCCTTATCAAACTAACCAATTCGCGGTTGAAATTTCCCCCCCCCCCCCCGTACTCTCCATTGAGGAGACCGTACCTATTTACCTCTCTCTCACGCTCGCACGAAGCCTATATACGCTTCCCGCCCGATCCGTCGTCCCCCCGCGACGCGTCATCATTGGTCGCACGTGGATGCGCGAGAGCGAACGAGTGTTCCCCCCCAGCGCAGACCATACTACCACGTGTATAGTGCGCGTCACGCGAATGCGAGGGGACCGGCCCCTACTTACGTCGTGAGTTCAGACGTCTTCGCCGTGAAAAGCTAGATTTGTGTACGTGTGAGGAGGACCAATGCCGTCGATCATCACTATCATCGTCTTCAATTAGCCGTCAGATGGCTGTGCGGGCGCTAGGTATTGATCTTTTTGGTGGTAAGGTTGACCGCTATCTGATGACCGCTCTTCTCTCCCATCCTCTTTTCCTCTCGAACCGAAAATACAACAACAATCATCCTGCTAATCCCTTATTTCACTTCTTCCCTCGAAACCGGTGACGAGACTGGCTCGGGCCAGGATTCTTAGCCGGTGTTTACCTAAACCTAGTCCTATTATATTATTTATTCCTTAACCTGATACTACCCAAACCTATCCTATCCTATTATAATTAATAGAACCGATTATTTATTATCATTATCTTACAACAACGGACCCAGGAGCTCAATGAGCGAGGAGTTTCAACCCTGGTCTTCACCTCACCCATGGGAGAAATCATTACATGATTACATTGTCCACCAACAACCGCTACAGAGGTCATTAATAGACAAGGGACCCTGGAGAGGATTATCGTTGCATCTGATACAACTTATATTCAGGTAAACTATAATATCTTGATGGGATTTTTCGATTGATTTAACGAGTCAATATGCGTTATTAATTGCACAACGTTTCGGAGACTATTTGTCTCCTTCTTCAGGTGCTAAAATTTTTTTATTAAAAATGTTTAGTTATTACAATGATCACATATACAATAATGTAAGTTTCTATATTCACAAATACCTTAAATATATTATAATAGCATCAACTTCGATTTGTCATTTCAATTATAATTCGACATGTTTCCAATGGATTACGCTACAAACATTATTTTACAAACAAATATTAATACTATTCCCTGTATAACAACAAAGTCAAATCAAGGAATATCCAGACACAAATTTCCTCCTCTTTTTCATATTGTAAATAAATTGAACAAATAAATAAATAAGTAAATAATATATGTAAAAGGGACAGAATATAACACGAAGCATACTGAAGTAAAGATTTTTGCTTTACGTTAGAATAGAATCAAAGGATGAACAATCGATAATACAGTAAAGCGCGAAATTTTTGAGTTTTAAAATTGATAAAATTAGAAATTGAGGAAAAACCTTTGCCTTAATTAATTACTAATTTTGTTTAAATTTATGAACCAATGTAGTATAAACCGATTGTAACTTATCAGTATCTTTAATAAAAAAGTGTTCTTTATTGATCGTCACGAACCAATGGTGTAAACAGATGTTAAGTTAAGTAATTGTGACTTAGGACTCCCTTCGGGGAGGTCCTATGTATATAGATAGATATATATATATTTTTTAAAACAATGTGTTCTGGAGACGACAGCGTGGGTGGTGAAAATTAGTTAAAAGGTTTTTTAAATTAATGGATATGTAATAATGGAAGAGTGGCTTTTGCGAGATTTACACGAGTGATATGTGGTTTTTTTGAGTTTTGTTTGAATTTGCCTTGAAAAGGGACGGCGAAAAAACGTCCGAAATGTCGGCATATTTTGTAACTTAACTTAACATCTGTTTACACCATTGGTTCGTGACGATCAATAAAGGACACTTTTTTATTAAACATTACTTGGACGAACGATAGATTCTTTTAAACATTATCAGTATCTTCTTTTTTATTAATTGGTTTTTTTTGTAAATTAATGTATATTGTTTCAGAAATAATTCTTTTTCTCCAATTTCTTTCCCTGTCAAGAATACTTATATTGCTAAAATCAAAATTATGCCCTAATTTATGAATGTGTTCATTAATAACACATTGTTTTTCAGTTTGTAAGCTGTTTTTCTGCTGTTCTTTAATTCTAGTACAAACTGTTCTTTTTGTTTCTCCCACATAAGATGCGTTACAATCATTACAACGAATTCGGTAGACTACATTGGATTGTTCACTTTTTTCTGTTTTGTCTTTGCCTCTGCGAATGTATTGGTTAAAAGAATTGACAATTTTTGTTACAGTACGTATACTATATTTTTTTACTTTCTTTGAAATGTTTGAAATGTTCTCAAATAATTTAGGTATATAAGGTAATGACATAGACATTCTCATCCTATTGTTATTGACCAAGTTATTAACAAAGTTATTATTATCATTTTTTGTTTTATTTGTATACGTTTATAAATTTTATTATTGATAAATTTTATAGGATAATTATTTTCCTGTAAGAAAGAAATTATTAATTCTATATTTTTTCTATGAAACTTTTTATGTGATAGTAAAATGGCCTTATCAACTAACGAATATACCATTGCTCTTTTTTGTGAAACTGAATGCTGTGATTTATGATTAAGAATTCTTCCAGAAAATGTTGGTTTGTGATACGAATCATTTATAATTTTCCCATTATAATTAATTAATTTTAATTCTAAAAAGTTAATAATTTTATTCTGTTTACATTCAAAAGTAAATTGTAGGTTTTTATTATAAGAATTAAATGTATTTATAATTGCACAAAGCTTATTTTTTGATATAATGGCCAATATATCATGAACGTATCTGTAATAAATTAGAGGCTTGAAAGATACTTTTTTAATACATTCTTCCTCTAAATCAGTCATAACTATATCTAAAAAAATAGGCGAACATGGACTACCCATAGGTGTACCATGTACTTAAGTTTATAATGATACCATATCTAAGCTAATCATCATATAATCATCAGGAATTACAATATCTTTCATTTTACTAATCAAATCAACACTATTTTTTACATGGGAACTAGAATTCTTTAAACTATTGGTTAAAATGTAATTATTTCTTTGAGATAAATCAGATGTTGGACTCCCTGTGCAAGAAACAATAGGTCTAGAGGTACATGATTTTTGTGAATTTAAAAAGTCCATATATCCTAGGTAAATTTGTATCAGTTTGTGCAATAGAAATCTTTTGATATTTTTTATCTAAATAGCCATACTCATTCCAATGATTCATAATACTTTTTGCTAATTTTTGTAAATTCACAAGTGGATTTTTCTTAATTTCTTTGTAAATATTAGTATCTAATAATAATTCACTCATTTTTGCTTTATAATTTGTTTTGGTTATGGCTACTGTAACATTATTGTAACATTGTGAACAAAATGTCATGATTATCTGAGAACATTTTTGCATCCCATAACTTCTGCGAGAACACTCTATTTTCAAATTTTATATAATTAACTTTTTTGAATTGGTTATGAACGCTGTCTATAATATTTACTCTAAGATTATTTTTAACATTTTCTGGTAACTCATAAATATTTATACACTGTTCAATATTTTTAATTATATCAACTACTATATTCTTATTAACATTCCTTGTCATATTAAATTTTGATCCTAATGACAAAACTTCAACAACATTCTGAGGTATATTTACGTCTGTAAAACTGACAAACCATTTATCTTTATACAGGATATTTTCATTATTTTTTCGATTACTATCAGATGTAATATTGACTTTATTATTATTCACATTATTTACTCTTTTATTTACATTATTTATTCTATTAAATTTATTATCATGATTATTATTCTCAGACTTTTTCAAATTAAGGGGGTCCCAAAGTCAATTTTATGACTGTATTATCGACCTGCCGTCGATATAGTAGGTTCCATTATCAGTATAATACGCCACCTAGCGTACAAATCAAATAATGTTGGTAGATGGTGTAGTTATACTAACATTGTGATTTAATTTTGTGGAGATAATATACCTATAAGCTTGAAGAAATTTATTCTCTGTCGATCGATAGAAAAAATTTTTTTTTCTGTAACTTTGAGAATGCCTTCTTAGCGTGTAAAATCTCTGCAAACAAAAATTGTGTACTTAAAAACCGGAAACTTTTTTATGAATTCAGTTACGTACTGAAATATTTGTAATACCTTAATCCGATAAATTCAGGATTGTTTACTCGGTATAGAGTGGGCAATTGGGCAGACAGTACTGCACTTGTATAGTTACAAGTATTTGATATTTGTACTCTCTATCAATCATTGTGCTCGCGTAAAAAATCCTACTTTATAACTGAATTATAAATAATAATATGTAATTGCTTTTTATAATTAGTTTGTTTAAAACATTTTTCTTTTCATCAATCTTTTTAATAATCCTAAAACTTTATTATGAATGCAATTACGTACTGAAATATTTAATGCCTTAATCCGATAAATTCGGAATTGTTTACTCATTATAGAGTGGGAAATTAAGCAGACAGTACTGCACTTGTTAATTACAAGTCATTAAAAGTTTTACTCGCTATAATGTGATGACAATTTTAATAAATTGTTCAATTTTTTAAAAACTGAAATAAAATATAATATCTACAAACAGTTATTAGCAATCATTGTGCTCGCATCAAAATTCATACTTTATAACTGAAATTATATAATGCCTTAATCCGATATCTGTTTTTTAATAGCGTGTAAAATGTCTATAAATAATAATTGTGTACTTGCTTTTTATAATTAGTTCATCTAGAACTTTTTTTCTTTTGGACAATTTTTTTTTTAATCATAAAACTGTTATGAATGCAGTTACGTACTGAAATATTTTGAATGTCTTAATCCGACAAATTCAGGATTGTTAACTCATAATAGAGTTGCCGGCAACCCAGCAGACAGTACTGCACTTGTATACTTAGTAGTCATTGATATTTTTACTCACTATGGAGTAATAACAATTTTAATAAATTGTTGAATTTTTATAACAATACGAATCGGAAGCTATAATCTATATAACTACTCTATAAAAATTTAGTATACAATAAAAATTTCCGTGTATTTATTTGCACATTTGAATTAGAAAATTGTTTATTTTTTTGTATAAAGCTATAATTAAAAAAAATCCTGTGTAATTTACAATTGTAATTGCCTGCTGATATGAACTGAGAGGTTAGGGGAGCACTAACCTTTCCCCCTGTAATATAACTATATAAATCACTGTAAGCTCCTACGGCTAACTAACTTACCTGTAAATAGTCCCCGGAACTTTACGTTAATCCTATAGCAAGCCAGCGTCGAAGAAGAAGCACCACGTCATCAGCAACACAATGATGAACCCGTTCAGAGTTGCCAGATGGCGATTTTTTCTCTTTGTTGCTCTTGATTAATAAACATCAATATACGTAAGAGAGAAAAGGAAAAAAAATCGCCAACTGGTCACTCTGAACCCGTTAACAGCTCGGAAAGAAGCGCGATCGGACACGTATACCGACTGCCAAACGCACGGGCAAACGCTCGCATCATGTCGATACCAGCGCAATGCTCACCTCGCACGGACGAAACGAGCCGAGTCCCGACGGAGATGAGACCTCCGTGAACTTCGTTTAGAAATGTTTGAATATTATTAGTTAAAATTAAAATAATTGTCTACTTATTTCACTTCCTAATATTCAAAATAGCAATTTTTTTATTTTTCTACAAAATAGTGACGCATTCTAGTCGAGCAGCAAAAGCGACTTCGTGAAGCGTAAACGCTGGCGATCGACATCGTGGACGCACCATCAACTCTTCACTTTCGTATCTCTCATTCGAGATTAACTATTCTGGTTGATCATTGAGAAATGAAATACTATTCTTAATTAATTTTTTAAATGTCTGTTATTTAAATAAATCTAGTAACGTCTAAGAGTAATTATCTGTCTTTTTGTAAAAGATAATGGTGCGTGAATCGAGCAGCAAAGTGACTGCATGGTGCGGCAACGCTGGCAATCGACACCGCGGACGTACCATCAACTCCCCACTTTCGAATCTGTCAATCGAATGTGGGTGATCTGGTTGATCCTTGAGAACTAACATAGGATTGTTAATTAATTTTTTAAATGTCTGTGTTACTTAAATAAATCTAGTAACCTCAAACAGTAATTATCTGTCTTTTTGTAATAAAATAGCGCGTGATTCGAGCAGCTAAAGCGACTTTGTGGTGCGTCAGACTTTTGTATCATTCTACCGCTGGCGCCACCAAACGGAACTTTATGGCGTAAGATTTTATTTTGTTATTGTCGCGGTATTAAAATCTACTATTTTTTTTAATAAACTGAATAAATTTAGAAGTTGACTTCCCTCCTTATATGAATAAGTTAACTATATGAGAGATTCCACAGAACTTTTGACTTAATTGTTACTTTCACTTTTTAATGCTATTTGATGATTTTCATCATATTAAAAAAATCATTCCTTGCAGAAAAAAGTCACAAAGTATAGTATCCGTTATTTATTATATTAATAATATGTAAGGAATATCCTTAGTCTATTTGAATTGCGCGCGTGTAGGTCGGTAAATCAAATCTTTTAATATACCGACAGGTAAAATTTGCAGATAAGAATTGGCACGTGTCAATTAGTGCGGTTAATAAAGATATACCGAAAACAATGAATAAAACTTTATAAAAGTAATCTAAAGACAACCTTGTGAATAATAACATTGAATGTTGTTTCTTTGTTATTTACAGGTAAATAAACATTATTTATTAAGTATGTAATTATATTTTGTATAAAATAATAAAAATCTTTGTTATTTACAGAGAAACAATTCATGTATTATTCTAACCTATAACCTATGAACATTATAAAACAACATTCTCGTTGAAAATCACAATGGACAAGTTGCAATTTAGGTTTACGTTGCTAGAAGCCTCGGATGGAAAATCCAACATATTATGTGTAACCAGACTCACCACGCCAGACGGTCGTGTGTATAAAATTCCACACGATTACATGAATGCAATCTACCACGAGGAGCTCGCTAAAACGCCTACGTTTAATAAGGTAAAGAAAGCATTAAAACAAAGACACCAAATGAGACAAGTATGGATTACTTTAACTAAAGAATTAAAAAATACTTATTTTGATAAAGAAGGAAATGTACAATTTAACGATGAATATTTAGAAGAATTGATTGAAAACAAAAATACTAGTGACGTGACAGCGAATGCAGCAGAAATACCATTAGTACACTATTACAGAAATTACTTGAAAAAAGCGAAGAAAAATCGGAAAAAATAAACATTGGAAAATTAGCTAAAGAATTTACAATTGAAAAATTTGATGGTAAAAATTCGAATGCGAATCAATGGATGATTGAATTTGAAAAAGAATGTGAACGGTTTGATTTAAACATTGATAACAAAAAATTGAAATTTTAAAATCTTTATGGAAAAGGGGGCCGCAGATTGGTATAGTTGTATACACTTCTCAAGCTACAATTGAAGCAATTGGGAAGAGTGGAAGTGACTGCATGGTGCGGCAACGCTGGCAATCGACACCGCGGACGTACCATCAACTCCCCACTTTCGAATCTGTCAATCGAATGTGGGTGATCTGGTTGATCCTTGAGAACTAACATAGGATTGTTAATTAATTTTTTAAATGTCTGTGTTACTTAAATAAATCTAGTAACCTCAAACAGTAATTATCTGTCTTTTTGTAATAAAATAGCGCGTGATTCGAGCAGCTAAAGCGACTTTGTGGTGCGTCAGACTTTTGTATCATTCTACCGCTGGCGCCACCAAACGGAACTTTATGGCGTAAGATTTTATTTTGTTATTGTCGCGGTATTAAAATCTACTATTTTTTTAATAAACTGAATAAATTTAGAAGTTGACTTCCCTCCTTATATGAATAAGTTAACTATATGAGAGATTCCACAGAACTTTTGACTTAATTGTTACTTTCACTTTTTAATGCTATTTGATGATTTTCATCATATTAAAAAAATCATTCCTTGCAGAAAAAAGTCACAAAGTATAGTATCCGTTATTTATTATATTAATAATATGTAAGGAATATCCTTAGTCTATTTGAATTGCGCGCGTGTAGGTCGGTAAATCAAATCTTTTAATATACCGACAGGTAAAATTTGCAGATAAGAATTGGCACGTGTCAATTAGTGCGGTTAATAAAGATATACCGAAAACAATGAATAAAACTTTATAAAAGTAATCTAAAGACAACCTTGTGAATAATAACATTGAATGTTGTTTCTTTGTTATTTACAGGTAAATAAACATTATTTATTAAGTATGTAATTATATTTTGTATAAAATAATAAAATCTTTGTTATTTACAGAGAAACAATTCATGTATTATTCTAACCTATAACCTATGAACATTATAAAACAACATTCTCGTTGAAAATCACAATGGACAAGTTGCAATTTAGGTTTACGTTGCTAGAAGCCTCGGATGGAAAATCCAACATATTATGTGTAACCAGACTCACCACGCCAGACGGTCGTGTGTATAAAATTCCACACGATTACATGAATGCAATCTACCACGAGGAGCTCGCTAAAACGCCTACGTTTAATAAGGTAAAGAAAGCATTAAAACAAAGACACCAAATGAGACAAGTATGGATTACTTTAACTAAAGAATTAAAAAATACTTATTTTGATAAAGAAGGAAATGTACAATTTAACGATGAATATTTAGAAGAATTGATTGAAAACAAAAATACTAGTGACGTGACAGCGAATGCAGCAGAAATACCATTAGTACAACTATTACAGAAATTACTTGAAAAAAGCGAAGAAAAATCGGAAAAAATAAACATTGGAAAATTAGCTAAAGAATTTACAATTGAAAAATTTGATGGTAAAAATTCGAATGCGAATCAATGGATGATTGAATTTGAAAAAGAATGTGAACGGTTTGATTTAAACATTGATAACAAAAAAATTGAAATTTTAAAATCTTCTATGGAAAAGGGGGCCGCAGATTGGTATAGTTGTACACTTCTCAAGCTTACAATTGAAGCAAATTGGGAAGAGTGGAAACAAAATTTTTGTAATACATTTGCCAGTAAAGGATGGTCTCAAATAAAATATGCATTAGCATTTAAATATCAGACAGGTTCATTGTTAGAATACTCTATAAAAAAAGAAAAAATTTTATTGCTAGTAAGAAAAACTATTGACAATGAAACGTTGATAGATCTGATTGCTATAGGTCTGCCAAATTATATAATTGATAAAATTGATAGAGAAAAATTAACAAAAACTGAAGACCTACATAATGAAATAAGTAAATTAGAACATTTAATGTACAAAAAAAATTTAGATATGAAAAAGAATAAACTAAACACAAAAGAGAAAAGTGAAAAAACACCTTGCAAAATATGTAAAGAAAAAGAAAAAGGAACACGTTTTCATTCTGAAACTGAATGCTGGTTTAAAGATCAAGAAAATAGAATTAATAAAGTCAAACAAGTAAATAATTTAACCTTAGACGTAGAACTAAGTGATGAAAATCCAAAAAACTAATAATACCACCATTGATTGAACTCCCAATAAAATTAAATGATATTTTAAAAATATCTGCTATCTATGATCCAGGATCAAATGTTACATTAATAAATTCAAAATTACTAAATTTAAAATCTACAAATAATGATATAAAAAAAGAAAAAACAAATTTGAGAACAATTAATGGTGTGTATAAAACAGATGGATTAATAAAAATAAAAATAAAGATTCTAAATATAGAGGATCACATGAATGTGTTCATAATAAACAATAAAAATTTCAAACATGACTTTCTAATAGGATTAGATTGTATAAAGAAATTCAGACTGATACAAAATGAAAAATTAGAGATAGAACAAAAACATTCCGAATCTAATGATATAATAAATGAGTATCAAATCAATTTTAATGAACACATTGAAATAAGCACCTTCAACGTTTCAACAAACCACTTAAAACGTGATGAAGAAAAAGTAATAAAGAACCTAATAGACAAATATAAAAATATATTTGCAAAAGATAAATATGATATAGGTACTGTAAAAGATTACGAAGCTAGAATAGATTTGACAATAGATAAATACTGTAGTAAAAGACCATATAAATGTACAATCGAAGATAAAAAAGAAATAGAAGAACAAATTTCACAATTACTTAAAAGAAACCTAATAGAAGAATCATACAGCCCATTTGCTGCTCCAGTAACGTTAGCTTATAAAAGAGATGAAAATAAAAAATCTAGATTATGCATAGATTTTAGAGATTTAAATAAAATCATAATTCCTCAATCACAACCGTTTCCACTGATTGAAGACCTAGTAATAAAGACAAGAAATTGCAGTTTTTTTTCAAAACTAGATATAAATTCAGCATTTTGGTCTATCCCTTTACGAATTGAAGACAGAAGAAAAACAGGCTTTGTGACCCAAGAAGGTCATTTTCAATGGACCTGTTTACCATTTGGTTTAAAAACATCACCAGCTATCTTCCAAAGAATTTTAAGCAATATAATAAGAAAAAATAATTTATCAAATTTTACAGTCAATTACATAGATGATATATTAATATTTTCAAAATCTTTCAAAGAACATGTAGACCATCTATCAAAACTATTAGATGCAATTATGAAGGAAGGATTCCGATTGAAACTGTCAAAGTGCACATTTGCACTGGACTCTGTGCAATACTTAGGACATATAATTAAACATAACTCAATTTCTCCGATAAAAGATAATTTAATTTCCATAAGAAACTTTCCGGTCCCAGAAAATAAGAAAAATGTTCGACAATTTCTAGGAAAAATCAACTTTTATAACGAATATGTACCAAAAACGTCTCTAATTTTAGAACCGCTGCATAACCTATTAAGAAAAAATCAAAAATTTGTTTGGTCAAAAGAATGTCAAGAAGCCTTCGAATACATGAAAAATTTCCTTTGCACTCAACCAGTATTAACTATATTTGATCCAGACTTACCAATACACATATACACAGATGCAAGTTTAAAAGGTATAGGTGCAATATTAAAACAACCACAATTAAACGAGAATCCAATAACTGAAAAACCAGTAGCATACTTTTCAAAAAAACTGAATGAATCACAAAAAAGAAAAAAAGCAATTTACTTAGAATGTATAGCAATAAAAGAAACAGTAAAGTATTGGCAACACTGGCTTATAGGCAAACATTTTAAAGTATTTTCAGATCATAAACCATTAGAAAAAATGAATATAAAAGCGAGAACAGATGAAGAG
Organism: Theocolax elegans; assembly: GCA_026168455.1. Lineage (NCBI taxonomy): Eukaryota > Metazoa > Arthropoda > Insecta > Hymenoptera > Cerocephalidae > Theocolax > Theocolax elegans. The sequence goes on along the minus strand of JANSJX010000009.1, from coordinate 282,153 downwards.
CTAGGCGATCTTACCTATTATTTATCACAGTTTGATTTCGAAATAATATACCGTCCAAGTAAAGATAATTTAGAAGCAGACTGCTTAAGCAGAAATCCAGTATTAGAGTCTGAAGAAGACGAAGAGGATAAATTGAAGATTGTAAACTTAATTAGTTTAGAAGATATTTTAGAGAATCAAAAAAAAAAATAAAGAGATAGAATCCAACAAAGACAAACTAAAGTATAAAAATAATTTGTATTATAAAAAATCAAGAAACAAAGATAAAATTTTCTTATCAGAAGAATTTAGTAAACAATTAATAAAAGACACGCATAAGAAATTTTGTCATATTGGAATAAACCAAATGAAAAATAAGATACTGCCGTATTATATAGCAACAAATATATCTGAAAATATAAAGAAAGCCTGTAGATGTTGCGAAGTATGTATACAAAATAAGTCAAGAAGGCAAGACAAAATTGGGTTAATGTCACACCTTGGCCCTGCAAAAAAACCTTTTGAAATAGTCTCTATCGATACAATAGGTGGATTCGGTGGCTTAAGATCTACAAAAAAATATTTACATCTCTTAGTAGATCACTTTACAAGATATGCTTGCATATTGACATCAAAAACACAAAATGCAAATGATTTCATTAAATTAACAGAAAATGTACTACGAGACCATAATATTCAAATACTTCTAACAGATCAATATCCAGGTATAAATTCTAAAGAATTCAAAAATTTCTTAGAAGAAAAAGGGGTTACAATGATCTTTACAGGAATTAATGCACCATTTTCGAACGGTCTAAACGAAAGACTTAACCAAACTTTAGTAAATAAAATAAGATGTGCGATAAACGAAGAAAAAAAGAAGTGTGGATGGACAACTATAGCAAGAAATTGCATAAACCAATACAATGAGACCGAGCACACGGTAACAAAATTTAGTCCGAAATATTTATTAAATGGTGAAGATACATCAGCACTACCAAATGAACTAAAAAAGAATAGAGATTATAATCAACTGGAAAACGATAGAGAAACTGCATTTAAAAACAGTATAAAATACCATGAATATAATAAGAAATTATATGACAAAAATAGAAAAGAACACGAATTTATGTTAGGAGATTTAGTATACATTGAAAATGGTAACCGAATGAACCGAAAGAAATTGGATATGCTAAGAATCGGGCCATACAAGATTTTAAAGAAGATATCAAACTCAATGTATGAAGTTAATACAGGACACAAAAAGTTAGAATCAAATTTATTCCATATTTCAAAATTAACTCCATCTCCTTAACTCAAAGGTGGTAACTACTAAGTGGTATATAATAGTCTATATTATTTTGTAATTATTATTAGTTATACCAAATTTTTGTACCAAAAATGTCTCCAGGAGGGGAGATGTAAGGAATATCCTTAGTCTATTTGAATTGCGCGCGTGTAGGTCGGTAAATCAAATCTTTTAATATACCGACAGGTAAAATTTGCAGATAAGAATTGGCACGTGTCAATTAGTGCGGTTAATAAAGATATACCGAAAACAATGAATAAAACTTTATAAAAGTAATCTAAAGACAACCTTGTGAATAATAACATTGAATGTTGTTTCTTTGTTATTTACAGGTAAATAAACATTATTTATTAAGTATGTAATTATATTTTGTATAAAATAATAAAAATCTTTGTTATTTACAGAGAAACAATTCATGTATTATTCTAACCTATAACCTATGAACATTATAAATATATAATATATTACTTAAAAAAATTATAATTTATCGCATTTTAATTAATTCTTTGTGTTACTCACTCTACTTTTTTACTTTATTAGGTTTATATAAAAAAAAACTTTTATTAAAAATGGTTTGGATAATTTTTTATATAATCTTCACATATCACAGAATATAATGTAAAAGTTTTAGAGGTGTGCTTCAACCTACTTAGATTAATTTATTTTATGAATGTCCGTAACCACTATTTAAAAAAAACTAATTTATTTTACTTTTAGCTCTTAAAAAAAAATAAATTATTCTCATAAATTTTCTTCATGGAAAATGACACTTATTGAGCAGACAAATAAAATCGCGTTTGGTTTGTAAGTGTGCTACTTACAGAAAAAAAATTGTACCCTCGCAAAGTTGGGTACACGTATGCGCCCCCCATTGAAAAAAATCGTACTTTTCGTCAGCACGATCGATAGTATGTTATCAATGGTTATAAAAGTAATTGCTCTTTTTTATTAACCTTTTAAAAAACATGTTTTAAAATACTTTACATAAAATTCTTCTTTGTTTGCCTGAAACGAACTTACGAAAAATGTAACAAAATGAAATTCTTACTTTCCGAGAAAATAAGGTATTTAATCATCTTATAGTAAATATTTGTAATTGTAATACTTAAACACAAATACACACACATTAATGGAACTTAAATTAAAGGTAGGAATTATAATTCAAAAAATCTTTGTATTAGTTACAATGTTTGTATATATTATATATTTTGTTACATTTCTTTTGTTTGAAAAATTATTAATTGCTTAAAATAAAATTTTATTATAATGATATTTTTGTGTTACAAAATTTTTCTTTCCAACACATATTATGCTACATATTTTATCAAATTTTTTAACATTTTACCTTAAATTTGAAAGAAAAATGTAAAATTTTATTTTTTTGATGAAAAGTAGTATGTTTTACATTAAAATAATTGTTTTTGATTTTTTACAAAAAAATTTTTTTAAAAATGAGGGGCCCCATGTTTTTTATGCTACTACTGTTATTTAGAAATGGTTCGATAAGTTTCAAAGATGTGCCTTTAAAATAAATTTTCAATTTTCTTTTGACCTTAAACTCAAAAGTTCTGTGGAATTTCTCATATATAAAGTTTGAGGCAAAAATATTATCTCGTTTTTATGTAATCCCTTACCAAAAATGTGTAACGGGCGGATCATACTTAGAATTTTTGGTAAGGGTTTAATCAAAATCGTGATAATATTTGTGTCCCAAATTTTGCACACACTTAAATAATCCATATACGAAGGGAAATGAACTCTTATTTCTACATATAATATTGTAATTGTTCAATTATAATCGATAATTTGATTTACTCGATCGATAATGTAGGGAGGATAAAAATTGACTTTGGGACCCCCTTAATGTATCTAGAATGTTGTTTTTCAAATAGTCCGTTAATGATATTTACTGGTAATATAGATTTTAATTCATCAACCGTTTTGTTCTATTGTTTAATTAAAAATTGTTTATGAATATGTAAGTCTTCAATCTCTAAATTTAAAATTATTGTCTGTAATTTTTTAATAATACATCAAATTTATCAAATTTATTATTAGCCGTGTTACTATGTAAATTTATATGACATAAATTATTCATAACGTTACTAATATGTCGTTGGTTTTTATCATACTTCCTACATTTGGTTAAAAATTCAATGTAAGATTCAGTTTTTGCAATTTTCTTATTGTATGTGGATAATGTTTTCAGTAGTTTCGATGTGTGCGTTCCGTATGTGTGTAAGATGTTTTGATAGAAACATTAATTAAGACTTTATAGTAAACTATAATATCTTTTACGTCGTACCTTATCTATCTATCTACTCTTATCTTATCTTATATTGCTAACTTAACTAATGTCTCTTTATTTTATTTATAGGTCTTCCCCTATACAATAAGACACCTCCTTGTAATATTTATTAATAGCGAGGCTCGCCTCACATTAAATATTACACTCAATCCAAAATCATATTAACCTTTAGAGGGCCGGGGTTTTGAAAAATTTGAAAATCGCATTTTTCGTGAGATTGAAAGTATCTGTCTAAACCAGTCAATGGTCGGAGAAATCCATACGCCCAAGTATATAACCTCGATCTCATAATTCAAGTAATTATTACCTAATTTGACCCTTAGGACAGTGCTCAGGTTAATATGGGATAATAATACTTAGCTGCCCAGGATCATCACCTTCATCTCCTGGGTTATGCATTGAACATCCTGTTTAAAATCCGAAGGGTAGAGGGAATGATAGACCTGGGCATCATCAGAAAATAGTATATATTCATTGTGCTCGAGTACGTTAGGCAGAAAAACTAACGGACGCAACACACTGCCCTGAGGCACTCCCGCATTTACCCAGAGCCAGTCCGACAGACCACAAATCTCATCAACTACTGCCTAGATGCATCCTACAAGATAGTGATACAAAACAGCTAAATTTATAAAGTTTGTATAGCAGTTTATCATGCGGTACAATGTCGAAAGCTTTGGAGAAATCAAACAGAACAAGAATATAACAAATAACACATATATAATAAATAACGTGAGTAAGTCAGACAGATATTGAAAAAGAAAACTGAAAAGTCGAAAGGGATCATTCTGTTTTTCCTGTCTCGAGGAGTAAGTAATTTTGAGAACTATCATACAAAGCTTATAAAAAGATATAATACAGTGATTATAGGATATCCATATACAATATATCCTTTGAGATAATTAATTCTAGTATTATTTTGTATATATTACAAGGTGATATTGCAAAGAATAATTGTGTAGTTAATTGATTTTGTTTGAATTAGTACTGTTGATATCGGTAAGTTGCACAGATTACACGGTCAACAAAAAAAGGCCAAAACCCACCGACCAGATCATATACACTTTATGTTTTTAAGATCGCTGCATACGAATCCATGGTCGGTTTGACCCCATCACCTCAGGGTCAAGATTATGTTAAGATCAAATTTAAAACTTCATGACAAGCACAGCGAACTTCATTCCAATTATTTTTTCTTACTATACTTTACAAGTTTATCATCAAATAATCGGTGCAAAGGTTTCCTTTTACGTTTCTTTTCAATAGTTTTACAATCTCTTTTCAAAATCAAGCATTAGTCGGCCAGCATACTAGTAGATCACCTACCTTGATAATGCTTCTCCATTGCATTAATACTTAAATACCTTCAGGAAAACTATCTAAGTAATTGTCTAGAAAATGTAATTGGTAAACGTGGCTGCGACCCCAGAAACATATGTATATACTGTTAAAACTTGATAGCTGTTAATTTTATTAATTTGACCTTGCAATAACCCTAACTGTGAAGTGATGGAATCAAACGGACCACGAATTCGGATACAGCGACTCCAAAAATATAAAGTGCATGTCTGGTCGGTGGGTTTTAAATTTTTTTTTTGATTGGGCTGAGTTATTATTTATCTTGTTAAATTGTAAAGTAAAGTTTACTCTAATAGAAGTAAATCTTTCTCTCCATCATTTGGTTAGTATTAACGCAGGGTTTCTTAGTCGACCCCTAATTGTATTCAACTAATAATTAATCTATTTCTTTATCGGTAGAGCAGATAGACAACCCGGGTATATTTTGGGTAACTCAACGGAATTCCTTGGAATCAGCTGTGCATGAGAATTTTTCACGGAAATTCTTTATTGTTCTCTAAAATATGATTCAGGGATAAGTCTTTGAAAAAATATAATTTATCATATTACAACTAGAAAATAAATAAATAGCGAACACTTATTGGCTTTTAGAGATGCTAATGATTTTTAAGTTCATTGCGAGCTACTATGAAAAAACTCAGTAATCACATCAAAGTAAAAAATCACCTGAAAAGCACCTGAGAAATCAGATAATTTTTCATGCCAGAATCTCAAATGACGAAAATAACAGAAAAACTTTTTAAGTTTTTAATATATGAAAAGGCGCGATAGCGCCTGGACGCAAGTATGCAGGCGCGTAAGCCCTTATTATACAGCTAACTGACTCTCAGATTTTTTATATTTTCGTAAATTTAAAATTATACTATCTATTTATGCAATGACAAATCTGACATCTATTTTTTATATAAGTTTTCACTTTACAATAAATCCGGTTTGAATTCATAAGTGCATAGTGGAGAAATTCGATATTATTAAAGTTGCTTGCTGAATTCCGATTCTCGAATTTTGCTATTACCACTTTCTTTTTCATTCGATGCAAACAAAAAGAGATAGCGTCATAGGAGATGCGAAAGATAGAAAGAGACGAAATTTTTTCCAGCCCGTGAGAGAACGCCTACAGACGTAAAAACTGTTGGCAAGTTGTTTGAGAAGTGGCCGCAAGGGGGAGCTACTGCGCTACTCTCAGCATTACACACACCGTATACATATAGATATATTTCATAGTGTCAGAAAGAATAATAAAAAAAGATAAAGATTGTTATTGACTATTTGAGAGAATGTAAAAGAAAAATGATTGATTCCCAAGGAGAAAACGAGATGAATGTTAATGGTAATTTCATAGTGTCAGAAAAAATAATAAAAAAAGATAAAGTTTGTTATTAGATGGTAAAAGAATTTATTGTTCGTCAAAAAATAGTTTAATGAAATAAAACTTCGATTGATCTCTGCGAACTCAGCTTTTTATTTTGTGCCTACGTTTCGGACGTTTCTTTGACCGTCCCTTTTCAAGGCTATACAAAAAATATACTCGTTAAATTTACAATTACGCACAAATTGATAAAGCAACAATAATAAAACACATTTAGTACACTCTTACCAATAAAAAAGGCGCAGAGATGTTAAGCTTTCATATTAATTACAACACAATCCTCCATCGATATCGCACAACTATCAAATTAATTACATTAAAATTAATATTAAAAACTTTAAGCCGAATACAAACTAAAGAAATATTATACAATTAAAATTAAAAGGTCTTATTACCTTCGCACAACCCTCCACTCTACATGCTAAGAAGAAAAAACGAGGACCTCCCCGAAGGGAGTCCTGTACAGTAGTGAGACTTATATACTAATTATAGCATCGTCTAACCGCTTACAATACATTTCAGCATATACATATACCAATGTGTATATACACATATAGTATATGTATAACGTGTATACTAGTAAGTAACACACCTGCAAACCGTATCAAAATAATAAAAGAGCTCATATATTGCGGGCCAAACGAACTGAAACTTCTCTCATGTATTAGGCGATCACGCGCCGCGAAGAAGTAACACACTCGGCCTGTTAAACCCAAGCTTGCTAGGATTCCCCCCAGCGGCTCATAAGATGTGCCACCTCCATGCGCCGCGTAATCCCCCCATACCCAGAGACTGAACACATCAAGTGGACGGCCAAGCGAAAGAGTTTACAAATATCGATGAATAAATACCGCCTACGCACATAACATTTTCACACTGTCAAGCGTAACTTTATATATGTTTTTTAGAAAATTCACGTCTTCAATATGGTTTAATGTTTCGTCATGTATATAAATATTCATCATTTCAGAGAACATACGTTTTTTAAAATTATTTTCGATGTCCATAATACAAGTTTTATTAAAATCAATGCTATGTCCTGTTTTGATAGTGTGGACCGCTAATGCGGATCTGTCATTTTTATTTTTTACGTCATATTTATGTTCTCTTATGCGGGTTTTGAGTTTACGCTTACTCGTGCCTATGTATAACGCTGGGCAATTACCACATGGTATCTTATATACAATATTACAAATTTCATTTTTAACTGTTTTATCTTTACCCAATTTTATAATCTTGTTAAACTTATTTATAATACGGAGTCTGAAGGTGAATTTGTGGATATAAGAGAAAAATGGGTAGTAAACACCACGAATAGAGACATCCCTCCTTACGTTCGTGATACATTGCGTCTTGGGGAAAAATTTAATTTTACCTCCAATTTTGATAAAAGTTCTGTTTTTGAAATTTTGAAAGACATTGAGTTCCACCTTCAAGTTAATGATACCAACACACAAGATAATAATATAACTGACGATTTAAATTATGAAAGTATTGCGATTAGGAATAATAAATTAAAGAAAGAACTTGTACAGTGTGTTAATAAATTTGTTACAACAAAAAAACACACAAGTTATATAGATAGAATTATTGCAGAAAACTATGAAAAAACAGTTAAATTTCTGAAAAACAACCAAGACATTGTGTTCACTAAGGCGGATAAGGGGGCGGTATGCGTTATTATGGAAAGGTCTATGTATATTAAGAAGATGGAGGATTCACTCAATGACAGAAAATATTATACGGAAATTAAAAAATGCCCGCTTAAAAAATTGCAAACGAAAACTCAGTCTATTATAAAAGAGTGGTATAATAAAGGCATTTTTAATAATGAAAACAGTTTTGATAATATTAAATTAAATTTAGACAACACTAACATTCCTAAGGCTTATGGTTTACTTAAGATTCACAAAGAAAATTTTCCCATCCGTATTATAGTATCTGCTCTGAATAGTCCTACTTATGCTTTTGATAAAGCGTTAAGTATATTATTTAATAAATATATTCCCAAACCAGCATCAAACTTAAAAAATAGTACAGAACTGAAAAAAATATTAGACAATTTGAGTGTTCCCTCTAATTACAGATTGGTTTCTTTTGATGTGGTTTCTCTGTTCTCAAATTTACCAAAAAATTTAATATTACAAGCAATATCAAAAAAATGGAGATTTTTGAAAAATAGCATTCCCCTTGTTAAGATTGAATTTATGGAGGGGATAGAACAGCTCTTGGACTCAACCTTTTTGCAGTTTAATAATAAAGTATATAAACAAGTAATGGGAGCTCCTATGGGTTTTTGTACCAGTCCATGGTTCGCAGACATGGTATTAGAAACTTTGGAAATTTCATGTCTTGATAGCTTTAAGAACGACATATTACTATATAAAAGATATGTAGATGACACTCTATTCATTATAAAGGAAAATAAAATTGATGAGGTTCTAAACAAGTTTAATAACTTTTGTGATCCTCTAAAATTTACATTGGAGCTAGAACTGGATGGTAGATTGCCTTTTCTTGACCTACATATTTACAGATATGATAACACTACACCTATAACCAATTGGTACAGAAAAAACACAGCTTCAGGCCGTTATCTTAATTTTCATTCACACCACCCACAATCTCAAAAAATAGCTATGGTTTACAACTTAGTGGATAAGGCGATTTCACTATCAGATTCTACTTTTCACAAAGAAAATGTTAAAATAATAACGAATTTTTTATTGAATAATAATTATCCGCTTGCATTTATTAAAAAATATATTAATAAAAGAATGTTATTCTTAAATAATAATGTAAACACTAATATTAACGAGAATCTATTAAATAGAAATTAAATCCGGAGACCAAGGGTTGTTTTACCATTCATAAAGGGACTGACTCCGAAACTAAACGTATTTATAAAGAAGCATGATTTTCTATTGATTAATCGCACTATAAATAAGTTTAACAAGATTATAAAATTGGGAAAAGATAAAACAGTTAAAAATGAAATTTGTAATATTGTATATAAGATACCATGTGGTAATTGCCCAGCGTTATACATAGGCACGAGTAAGCGTAAACTCAAAACCCGCATAAGAGAACATAAATATGACGTAAAAAATAAAAATGACAGATCCGCATTAGCGGTCCACACTATCAAAACAGGACATAGCATTGATTTTAATAAAACTTGTATTATGGACATCGAAAATAATTTTAAAAAACGTATGTTCTCTGAAATGATGAATATTTATATACATGACGAAACATTAAACCGTATTGAAGACGTGAATTTTCTAAAAAACATATATAAAGTTACGCTTGACAGTGTGAAAATGTTATGTGCGTAGGCGGTATTTATTCATCGATATTTGTAAACTCTTTCGCTTGGCCGTCCACTTGATGTGTTCAGTCTCTGGGTATGGGGGGATTACGCGGCGCATGGAGGTGGCACATCTTATGAGCCGCTGGGGGGAATCCTAGCAAGCTTGGGTTTAACAGGCCGAGTGTGTTACTTCTTCGCGGCGCGTGATCGCCTAATACATGAGAGAAGTTTCAGTTCGTTTGGCCCGCAATATATGAGCTCTTTTATTATTTTGATACGGTTTGCAGGTGTGTTACTTACTAGTATACACGTTATACATATACTATATGTGTATATATACACATTGGTATATGTATATGCTGAAATGTATTGTAAGCGGTTAGACGATGCTATAATTAGTATATAAGTCTCACTACTGTACAGGACTCCCTTCGGGGAGGTCCTCGTTTTTTCTTCTTAGCATGTAGAGTGGAGGGTTGTGCGAAGGTAATAAGACCTTTTAATTTTAATTGTATAATATTTCTTTAGTTTGTATTCGGCTTAAAGTTTTTAATATTAATTTTAATGTAATTAATTTGATAGTTGTGCGATATCGATGGAGGATTGTGTTGTAATTAATATGAAAGCTTAACATCTCTGCGCCTTTTTTATTGGTAAGAGTGTACTAAATGTGTTTTATTATTGTTGCTTTATCAATTTGTGCGTAATTGTAAATTTAACGAGTATATTTTTTGTATAGCCTTAAAAAGGGACGGTCAAAGAAACGTCCGAAACGTAGGCACAAAATAAAAAGCTGAGTTCGCAGAGATCAATCGAAGTTTTATTTCATTAAAGTTTGTTATTGACTATTTGAGAATAAAGATTTATAGAAAAATGACTGATTCCCAAGGAGAAAACCAGCTGAATGTTAATTCCAAATCGATCAATAGAAGAGAGTTCCTTTGCGACTTTTTCCCATGTACACAAAAAGTATTTGAAAGAATGTTGGCCACTGGTACAAAAGGCAATTGAGCGAGCATTTTGTCAAAGCAGAGTTGGACCTTATTGTCTCGTTTAATGATAAACACTCTCACAAGGTAATCATACTTTTTCTTTTCACATTGTCAATTAACTGTTAACCTCTTACAAATTTTAACCTCCCTTAATTTAATTTTTTTTAGTTATCATAAAAAGATAACCATTTATTATTTCTTTTAGATATTATACACTATTTGAGCCTGAAGATTTGAAAGAAAAATGACTGATTCCGAAGGAGATAACCAGCTGAATGTTAATGGTAATGCGTAGTCTTTAAAAATACCTGAATTCAAGCCGAAAGACAATCCAAATCGATCAATAGAAGAGAGTTCCTTTGCGACTTTTTCCCATGTACACAAAAAGTATTTGAAAGAATGTTGGCCACTGGTACAAAAGGCAATTGAGCGAGCATTTTGTCAAAGCAGAGTTGGACCTTATTGTCTCGTTTAATGATAAACACTCTCACAAGGTAATCATACTTTTTCTTTTCACATTGTCAATTAACTGTTAACTTCTAAAAAACATATATAAAGTTACGCTTGACAGTGTGAAAATGTTATGTGCGTAGGCGGTATTTATTCATCGATATTTGTAAACTCTTTCGCTTGGCCGTTCCACTTGATGTGTTCCGTCTCTGGGTATGGGGGATTACGCGGCGGCATGGAGGGGCACATCTTATGAAGCCGCTGGGGGGATCCTAGCAGCTTGGGTTTAACAGGCCCGAGTGTGTTACTTCTTCGCGGCGCGTGATCGCCTAATACATGAGAGAAGTTTCCAGTTCGTTTGGCCCGCAATATATGAGCTCTTTTATTATTTTGATACGGTTTGCAGGTGTGTTACTTACTAGTATACACGTTATACATATACTATATGTGTATATATACACATTGGTATGATGTATATGCTGAAATGTATTGTAAGCGTTTTAGACCGATGCTATAATTAGTATATAAGTCTCACTACTGTACAGGACTCCCTTCGGGGAGGTCCTCGTTTTTTTCTTCTTAGCATGTAGTAAGTGGAGGGTGTGCGAAGGTAATAAGACCTTTTAATTTAATTGGTATAATATTTCTTTAGTTTTGTATTCGGCTTAAAGTTTTTAATATTAATTTTAATGTAATTAATTTGATAGTTGTGCGATATCGATGGAGGATTGTGTTGTAATTAATATGAAAGCTTAACATCTCTGCGCCTTTTTTATTGGTAAGAGTGTACTAAATGTGTTTTATTATTGTTGCTTTATCAATTTGTGCGTAATTGTAAATTTAACGAGTATATTTTTTGTATAGCCTTAAAAAGGGACGGTCAAAGAAACGTCCGAAACGTAGGCACAAAATAAAAAGCTGAGTTCGCAGAGATCAATCGAAGTTTTATTTCATTAAAGTTTGTTATTGACTATTTGAGAATAAAGATTTATAGAAAAATGACTGATTCCCAAGGAGAAAACCAGCTGAATGTTAATTCCAAATCGATCAATAGAAGAGAGTTCCTTTGCGACTTTTTCCCATGTACACAAAAAGTATTTGAAAGAATGTTGGCCACTGGTACAAAAGGCAATTGAGCGAGCATTTTGTCAAAGCAGAGTTGGACCTTATTGTCTCGTTTAATGATAAACACTCTCACAAGGTAATCATACTTTTTCTTTTCACATTGTCAATTAACTGTTAACCTCTTACAAATTTTAACCTCCCTTAATTTAATTTTTTTTAGTTATCATAAAAAGATAACCATTTATTATTTCTTTTAGATATTATACACTATTTGAGCCTGAAGATTTGAAAGAAAAATGACTGATTCCGAAGGAGATAACCAGCTGAATGTTAATGGTAATGCGTAGTCTTTAAAAATACCTGAATTCAAGCCGAAAGACAATCCAAATCGATCAATAGAAGAGAGTTCCTTTGCGACTCTTTTTCCCAAGCACAGGGAAAAGTATTTGAAATGAAAGAATGTTGACCACTGGTACAAAAGGCAATTGAGCGAGCATTTTGTCAAAGCAGAGTTGGACCTTATTGTCTCGTTTAATGATAAACACTCTCACAAGGTAATTATACTTTTTCTTTTCACATTGTCAATTAACTGTTAACTTCTTACAAATTTTGATATAAATAAAACAGTAACAAGTGAAATAAGTGTAATTACTTTGTAACAAACAGGCTTTATTATTGACTACATATTCATAGTATGCTCACTGCACGAAGTCTCTGTACATAATAGAAAGTTAATGTAAAAATCTATACACAACAGCGACATCTATAAAAAGCGGGCTTGATACAAGTATCAATATAGCATGTCACCATTGTACATTATAATTTACATCTATTTATGAATTAACTTATAACACGCTCCTTTAATACATAAATAATTGAACAATAATGAACATATATTAACTCATTTCAAACCTATACTAGATACAAACATACTCATTTTTACACTATTTACAGATTTAGTTAAAGCATCCGCAATCATTTCATTTGAAGGTAGATACACAATTTCAATTTCTTTGGAGTCCACTTTCTCTTTTATGAAATGTTGTTTAAGGGGATGTCGGAGCTATAGCCTCCATCAAAAGCCGCTCGATCTCACGGCTTTGAATGGCGCTGTAGTCAGGTGTCGATTTCTACGATAAACGTACTTAAAACATAAATTGTAAATTGTACAGCTACATAGAGCTGTTGAAAGATACTTTCCCCCCTAGCTATGACTAAACTTAAGGTAATTATAATATTACTCTTGGCAGCAACTGTTTATTTTTTTAAAGAAATGTGAAATACGTCTCATATTCAATGAATCTATATCTGCCGTAATGCTACACGCAACGTATTTCACATTTCTTTAAAAAAATAAACATTTGCTGCCAAGAGTAATATTATAATTACCTTAAGTTTAGTCATAGCTAGGGGGGAAAGTATCTTTCAACAGCTCTATGTAGCTGTAAAATTTATAATTTATGTTTGAAGTACGTTTATCGTAGAAATCGACACCTGACTACAGCGCCATTCGAAGCCGTGAGATCGAGCGGCTTTTGATGGAGGCTATAGCTCCGACATCCCCTTAATGTTAATGTGCTTTGTGAGAGCACTAAAATTTGCGTTTATGCCTAGATTTATCGCCCCTTTATTGTCACACATAATGATAGTTGGAGACTCATCATTAATAGCTAATTTGTTTATAAAACCTCTTAACCATAAAGCCTTTTGAGTGGCCAATGACAATGACTGAAAATTCTGCCTTAGTACTGCTAAGTGCAACTGTCGGTTGTCTTTTACTGATCCAACTTATGGCTCCATTTTGGAATTTGAACACATAAGCCGATACCGAACGAGGATCGTGGGGATCAGTACCCCAACTTGCATCGCAATAACCTTGTAATTTGTTTCTCCCTTTTTTAGTATAAGTCAGTTGCAAACCTTTGGTACCTTGCAAGTATCTCATAATCCTCTTCACTACCAACCAATGCGATTCGTCGTAACAATTATTGAATTGACTGACTGTACTAATAGCATAAGCCAAATCAGGTATCGTGGCTTGGTACAGATACATAAGCGCTCCTACAGCATTTTGGAAGGGAATATCAGTCATTTTGGAGCCACTTGTACATTTATCGGCAGGTTTCAACACGGTATTCAACTCCATCGGTGTAAAAATAGGCTTACAATCCTGCATGTTGAACCTTCTAAGTATTGTTTCGATGTAGTCAGTTTGATCCAAACAAATAATTCCATTTTTCTTATCGTAATTTACATTGATTCCTAAAAATTTTCTGACTTGTCCAAGATTTTTTATTGGATACTTTTGTAGAAAAACGTCTTCAAACAACTTTATGAAATCTACGCTATTTGAAAAAACCAAGATATCATCAACGAATAAAGCTACTATAATTAATTTGTTTTTATTGATATAGGAATAAACGCACGAATCGTAAGTGGACTGAATAAGATTCATTTGCTTAAATAATAAATTCAATTGAAGATTCCATGATCTACTTCCTTGCTTTAAACCATATAATGCTTTTTTTAATAAACATACCTTAGATTCCTTTCCTCGAGGTACAAAACCTTCGGGCTGCTGAAGATAAATTCTTTCTTCTAGGTTTCCATGAAGGAACGCGGTTTCGACATCAAAATGAACTATATCTAAATTTTCTCTTGCAGCATAAGCAAAAAGGATTCTTAATGACGTGAAACGAACTACTGGGGAAAATGTACTATCATAATCCTGCCCCTTTATTTGGCTAAAACCTCTTGCCACTAACCTAGCCTTGTACTTGACGTTTCCATTACTTAAAATTTTCTTTTTGAACACCCATTTGCTTCCTACTACGTTGTGACCTGCAGGTAAATCTTGTAAATCCCAGGTATCATTTTCTATTAACGCTTCATATTCTGCATGCATTGCTCTTAACCAATTATTTTTCTCACTACCAATGATTGCCTCCAGATAACTGATTAGCTCATCACATACTGCTGTGTACACAATATAATCATCCAAGTTTCTAGGTTGTGTTTTTGGTCTACTTGACCTCCTAAGATTCTTCTTCTGTACCTCATTCTCTTTTTCTGCGCTCTCTTCTGATACTTCAATCGATGGTATATTTTTAGAAGTAATTTGTGGCGTTATAGATGTTGATGGTTGTGGTTTAGATATATCTTGATATGATACAGATGTTGATGAGGTCTCATATACTGCATCTTGATACGTAGATGAATTATTCAAGGAATTTGCATCAATTTCAGGATTTTGCATGTCGTCTTCAACAGGTAAGTATGCAATATTTTTATTATGAGGTTCTTATTTGTTTTCCAAGAAAACTACATCTCTGCTCGTAATTACTTTGCGGTTCGCTTTATCCCAGAGACGATAACCTTTTTGGTTTGTACAAAAACCAAGCAATATACATTCCTTTGCTTTGGGATCCAATTTGTCACGATGCTGTGCTTGAATGTGGACATAAGCTTTACATCCAAACGCCCTTAGATGTGATAAATCCGGTTTTACTCCTGACCATATTTCTTCTGGTGTCTTTCCATTGAGACTCTTTCTTGGTGACCTATTTGCCAAATATGCAGACGTAGCAACAGCCTCTGCCCAAAAATTCTTTTTGAGTCCTGCATCCAAAATCATGGTTCTTAACTTGTCGAGAAGTATCCGGTTTGCACGTTCTGCTCGTCCGTTCTGCTGCGGGTTGTAGGCTATGGATGACTCATGCTTAATTTCAGCATCATCGATTATTTTCTGTAAGTTTGAATTCATATACTCGCGACCGTTATCGCTACGCAAACGTTTTATTTTAAAGCCCGTTTGATTTTCAACATATTTTACATAATGTTTAAAAACATTTACAACCTCATCCTTTGTTTTTATAAAATAGACGAACAACTTTCTACTATAATCGTCTAAAAAGGTTATAAAATACTTAGAATTATTCAGGGATGGTACGTTTATTTGGCACAAATCCGTGTGCACGAGTTCCAACTTCCCTGTGGCTCGACTATTCGATGGTGAAAATGCCTTTTTGGACAACTTTCCTTGAATACAACTTTCACATGTAGGTGAGTTCTTGACAGGGTTGTAATGAACACCAGTGGCAGCATCATCCTTTAATTTTTTCATATATACAGGGTTAAGGTGTCCCAATCTGCGGTGCCAAGTATGTTGATCAACGGTGGCCGTACTTGCTAATGCCTGTTGAGTAGGTTCAAAAACATTAATATTTGTATCTCTAACATTTAATTTATAAACTCCATTTGTGGTGCGCGTGCCCATTAGCACAGTGTTATTTATATATATTTATTATCTAACACATAACAACCCACACAGCATGCAATATTACGAAAAAAATATTACATGAAATATTATAAAAAAATATTGCGGAAATGTTTAGAAAATGTATCAAAAATATTACAAAATATTCCTCTGAAATAATTCATAGTAATATTTTTTAAATATTATTGAAATATTTGGTGTAATATTTACACTAATAGAAAGTGGAACATTTCACAATATATTACAACAATATTACTGAAATATTTCATGTAATATTTCGTGTAATATTCCATAAATATTGTATGCAATATTTTATGAAATATTGTTATAATATCAATACATGTTAAAACAAAAATAATCATTTAGAATATTACTAAAATATTGCACAGACTTTCATCACAATATTTCATGTAACATTGTCGAAACATTCCAGTGTAATATTACGTGAAATATTTCAACAATGTTTGAGGAATATTCCTGGAGACTCGATTATATAATTTTTTCTTGTGTAGTAGAATTTCGAAACGAAACGTATTTGACATCCGGCATTGCACTCCACACAATATAAAATCTTACAAAAAATATAACCTAAAATAATGCTAAACATATTGCAATAATATTATAAAATTCTTCAATTTATTATTTTCTTAACTTTGCTCTAAATTGAACAATTTAAGCTTCTTTTTTTAACCATATCTACTTGAACTCAACTACCTTTCAGTTTTTGGATTGATTTCCTATCAATATTCGTTTTTGAGTCATAATAGCAATTAAAGTGAAAGTAACTTTCATTGGAAATATTATTGTCAAATGTCGAATCACTTTCGTAAAAGTGGCAATTGGCAAGTAATAACTTGGCTTTCTTCATATTATTATATTCCAGAATATATGCCAAGGTAAAGATAAGATATATCCGTTTTCTAAGGTCAAGTACTTCTCTTGTGAAAGAATACCAATACTGTTACAAAGGTAATAATAGTGTAACAATAATGTAACTAATAAATATGTAATGTTAATATATGCGAATATGATGGATATTAAAAGTTAACATATTAAATTTAATCTGATAGCATGTATATAATAACAGACTTAAAACATTTTGTTTTAAGCAGAATCTACTTAACTTATTAAGATATATTGTACGTACGTAAAAATATAAACTATTGCCACTGTATTGCAAAGTGATAAACAATTATTGCAAACATATTGCCAATAGTTACTATCTTACAATTTTTAAACTGTTGTCAATATGTTGGCCATAGCTTATAAATTAAAAGAAAAATTTTTTAAAAAATATTTGCTGTCTGTGGGACTCGAACCTTCAATCTTAAGATTCGAACGCTGACTCTTTACCACTATGAGCTATTTTGCTATTTTGTTATTATGAGTTATTACCAGGTTATAAAGATCTGTTGAACTTATAAAATTTGGACTTAGTAATTTTTTAACCATATATTCGTAGATTTTTTTCTCCCGCGAAAGGAGCTACGCTTGGATACGATTGTCCGAATTTAGATACCCGTGCTCTATTTTTGAACTTAATTATTTTAAATAAAAATATATTGTGCACAATTAAGTAATACTATTTCCGAAATAGTGTTTCAAACGAAATCTTTTTCTACAGTTTGCTCTTTACACTTAAAAAAAATGTATCTAACTACGAATTATGTTATTTGTCCCGCGAAAAGGTACTTATTATCTTATAGTAAATAATTATTTCTAAACAAGAATAAAGAATCACATTAAATGAAGAATTAAATACAATTTTTAAGGATAATTAATCCAATTTCTAAATGTATAAATATACAAATTTTTGAAATGTAAAATTTTTTTCTAATTAATAATATAATATCAGAATTGAAAAGGATAGTGCATATACAGTTTGCAGTCCTTTATAATTAGAAAAAAATCGTTCTGTAATATTCTTCTATTTGGTTTAAATGTAAGCTCGAATTTTTTGCCATCCTCCTCAGGCTATACTAACCATTGATGAGTAGAATAATCAGAGAAGGATGGCAAAAGTCATCGAAACGTCGCCATTAATTAACATCTTGGTTTATTCATCGAAATCGATTGTTGCAATGTAATATTTCGAGAAATACTGATAAAAGAATTCAAATACCTACTTCAATAGGACTAGTGAAATATTTCATAATATTACCGTAATGTTCCACTGTAATATTGTGTGAAATATTATGGAAATATTTCACAATAAGATTCACAATTATTTCACATTTATTTTTATTTTGTACAAGGTTTAAGAAAACTTACATATCAACAATGCAGAAAGATTTTGCTTTCTATCGTAGAGAAATTATTATAGAAATATAACAATAAAATATTTTAACGATATTTTTATGATAACGAAGAAGTAAGATTTTTAATTAACAAGATTTTTTTTTCCAAATCATAGTAAAATCTTGTCAATTTCATTAAAATTGTATAACTATTAAAAACAGATTAGATAGCAAATCAAATAGCAGATCATCATGTGCAAGTTTTAAACGTAATCGATAAGCTTTGCGAATAGCGTAGTGGATAAAGCGTTTGTATTTGATGCGTGCATACGGGGTTCGAACCCAAGTTAGGAAATATGTACAAATTTTTTCTGCGATAAATATGTGAAAAAAAATAATGTGTATTAATACTTAATAAATATAAATCAATAGCACGGCTCTTGGGATTGCAAATAATTAAGTTAAAAAATTCAATTAATTGAAATATTTTAACAATATTTTGTAAATATTTCATGTAATATTTCTGTTATATTTTCAAAAATATTACTGTACTATTTCACTACACCTATTGAAGTAAGTATTTTAAATATTTCATCAATATTTCAGAAATATTTCTTAAAAATTTCATTAAAATATTCTAGAAACATTAAGGTAATATTTCAGTGGACCTATGCAAGTGTGTGTTTGAAAAATTTCATCAATTTTACATAAATATTTCTTAAATATTACACTGAAATATTATAATAATATTAATGTAATATTTCATGGAATATTACAAAGTAAGAAATTCGCGGACATAACATATTTCAGTAATCTTTCATTCTAATATTATTGTAATATTCCGAATCTTAATATGAAATATTTCCGTAATATTGACGTAATATTCTGTGCTGTGTGGGAATGTTCTTTATCAAACCATACACCACAATCACTATCTGTAATTTACTGACAGAAATTTGAGGTTAACTGAGGAACAGATAAAACATCTTTGAAGCATATATTATGTTTCGTATTGTCTTTAACTATAGATAAATATACTTCACCTTCTCTGTGTACTTTAGTTTTATTTTTGTTCGCTACTGTAATTTCTGCAGTTTTTGAGTTTCGCATATTGTTAAAAAACTTTTGATTATGGCACATATGCCTTGACGCTCCTGAATCGATGATCCAATCTGAACTATCAGTCCCACATGCAGTTAACCCTATAAAGGCAAAAACTACGTCGTCGTCGTTACTTGACTCGTTCGGTTTATCGACTGAAACTATGCAGGCTTTATTCTCAGTCCTCTTCGATGGTGCTTTGCAATTTCGCGCTTAATGACCAATCTTATTGCAATTGAAACATCTTATCTTATTTGTTGAACGCGCATTAAACTTATTGCCTGTGTTTCTGTTGAAATTTCCTACATTAGACGGTCTCGCATGCGTGAGAAAAACATCGGCTCGATCATTGTCTCGACCTTGACTAAATTTCACTTCTTGCGAATTTTTGTTTCCACTAAGTCCGTTGTTATATTTGTTCCCGAACTTTCCAAGGCCATTATCATGGGTTGGTAAACAGACGGTAAGCCTGACAATAACGAAGCGGCAACCCATTCGTCCGGAACATTCATGCCGACTCCTTTTAATTTATGTGCAGTCGTTACTATTTTGTTAACGTAACTTTCTACCAACGAGCATTCTTCTAATTTCGTGGCAATTAAATCTCTTAAAAGATTTATTTTTCTCATCAAACCTTTATCTTCGTAGGCTTCTTTTAATTTCTGCCACGTAGCCTGTGCTGTCGTCTCATTTTGTATATGCATGTATACTAGCGGATCGACCGAAAGAATTATACGGGCTCGAGCTTTATTTATTTTTTTGACATCCGTATTTAACTGTCCTCCGAACGGTACTTCGATCGTGTCTCATAATTCTTCAATTTCTAAATAGGCTCTCATGGCGACCGACCACGTGTGATAATTGTCCCGGCCTGTTAAACGTTCCAATGGTTGAACTATTCCGAACGGATTTCTAGCAGCCATTGTTTTTCATACACTTAACCTGATCACTTACTTTCGGCAAGCAATAAATATTTCGGCACTTGTTATGTTCACTGTGGGCTTTGCACACACCTGGGCCCATAACCTGATATAAATAAAACAGTAACAAGTGAAATAAGTGTAATTACTTTGTAACAAACAGGCTTTATTCTTGACTACATATTCATAGTATGCTCACTGCACGAAATCTCTGTACATAATAGAAAGTTAATGTAAAAATCTATACACAACAGCGACATCAATAAAAAGCGGGCTTGATACAAGTATCAATATAGCATGTCATCATTGTACATTATAATTTACATCTATTTATTAATTAACTTATAACAAATTTTAACCTCCGTTAACTTAATTTTTTTAGTTATCATAAAAAGATAACCATTTATTATTTCTTTTAGATATTATATACTATTTGAGCCTGAAGATTTAATTAAAAGAAAAAATGACTGATTCCGTAGGAGAAAACAAGCTGAATGTTAATGGTAATGCGTAGTCTTTAAAAATACCTGAATTCAAGCCGAAAGACAATCCAAATCGATCAATAGAAGAGAGTTCCTTTGCGACTCTTTTTTCCAAGCACAGGGAAAAGTATTTGAAATGAAAGAATGTTGGCCACTGGTACAAAAGGCAATTGAGCGAGCATTTTGTCAAAGCAGAGTTGGACCTTATTGTCTCGTTTAATGATAAACACTCTCACAAGGTAATTATACTTTTTCTTTTCACATTGTCAATTAACTGTTAACCTCTTACAAATTTTAACCTCCCTTAATTTAATTTTTTTAGTTATCATAAAAAGATAACCATTTATTATTTCTTTTAGATATTATACACTATTTGAGCCTGAAGATTTGAAAGAAAAATGACTGATTCCGAAGGAGATAACCAGCTGAATGTTAATGGTAATGCGTAGTCTTTAAAAATACATGAAGTCAAACCGAAGGACAATCCACATCGATTAATGGAAGAAAGTTCCTTTGCGACTCTTTTCCCATGTACAGGGAAAATTATTTGAAAGAATATTGGCCACTGAGATAAGAGGTTATTTATTATAATTGTGACTCCATTATAGTGGATAAAAATTAATGATTGTTTGAACGTGGTGAAATTCACTATAACTCCAGTGATTGGAAAATAAATAGTACAATTATTATTATTTTATTTTATATTACTCAAGTATCTGAGAAGTCCATTCAGATACTAGTGAAAACCCAATAGACAATACAAATCCTTGATAAAATCTTTTGAACAAGCAGAAGAAGGGAAAAAGAATAAGGAAGTTGAATTAGAATTTACGTGGGGTACAGGAGTTAAAGAAAAGACTGAAAAATTAGTAAAAGAAAAAATGAAACAGAATGAAAATTTAACTCCGTTTTGACAGTATTTGGAAATAATATTAAGTCATTTCTTTCACAAGTTTGAAAGTCTTTTAATTTTGTAACATTTACATGAATCAGTGACTTTAATTGAAATTCAAATATTATTGTATACGTATTTTAACATTTAAATGTAACCAATTATGTCATTTCTTTGACAAGTTTGAATGTCATTTAATAAAATTTTCTAACATTTACACATATCAATGATTTTTATTCAAATGTCGAGTGACCTGAAAGATTGATGAAAAGCATATTGTTATTTAAGCGGAACCTGAGTCATTCTCCATCCTTATTAATGTTACTGAATAACCTTTTTTTTAACTTTCTATATAAAGCCAATACATATTTGTTCGATAATTTGGCAAATGCATAATATATTTAATATAAATAATAAATATATAAACTAAAATAAATACAAGATTATTATCTTTCCAATGTTAAGTGAAAGGGATGTTTAATTAATAATTATACCTTCACTTACTTAAATAATTTTAACAAATGTTGATAAGGTATTAATTATGCTGTATATACTTATAAAAAAAATGATTAAAAATGATTAATGTCTAGATTTGAGACAAGTAAAAATAATTATTAATTTTTATCAATTTTCATAAACATTGTTGTTAATAGTTAATAATCTTTTCTAATTTTTTCATTTATAACAGTATTGTAAAAAAATGTATGTGTATAAAAGTAAATTAAATTAATAGTAAATTATTATCAAAAACACCTTTCAAAAACGTGTCAAAACCCGCAAGTATTGTGTTATTCTAATCAAACTTTGAAAATTGTTATCTGATAAATAAATTCTGCAATTCAATCTGACAATGTTATCTAATAAATAAATGATTTTAATTCTAACTACCTTATTTTATCTATTCTTTGAATTTTAATTAAACATTTTTTTAAATTACGAAAATTTCGTATAAAAAATTTCTGCTATTGAAAGAATTGAAATCAAACTGAAATCGACAAGTATTTTGAATCGTACCATAAATTTATATTTTAAATAAACATTTACTTAAACTTCGTAAAAAGTTTCTGCAATTGGAAAGCACTGAAATCAAACTGTAATCGACAAGTATTTTGAACCATGCAAAAGTTTCTAACCAATCTGAATACAGATTTTTTTTATGAAAAGTATCTTTCACTATTATTTTTCATTTCTGGCCCTCACATGTTTGAGTATAATATATATTCGTAAATAGATTAATTCTAGCGGATCGACCGAAAGAATTATACGGGCTCGAGCTTTATTTATTTTTTTGGCATCCGTATTTAACTGTCCTCCGAACGGTACTTCGATCGTGTCTCATAATTCTTCAATTTCTAAATAGGCTCTCATGGCGACCGACCACGTGTGATAATTGTCCCGGCCTGTTAAACGTTCCAATGGTTGAACTATTCCGAACGGATTTCTAGCAGCCATTGTTTTTCATACACTTAACCTGATCACTTACTTTCGGCAAGCAATAAATATTTCGGCACTTGTTATGTTCACTGTGGGCTTTGCACACACCTGGGCCCATAACCTGATATAAATAAAACAGTAACAAGTGAAATAAGTGTAATTACTTTGTAACAAACAGGCTTTATTCTTGACTACATATTCATAGTATGCTCACTGCACGAAATCTCTGTACATAATAGAAAGTTAATGTAAAAATCTATACACAACAGCGACATCAATAAAAAGCGGGCTTGATACAAGTATCAATATAGCATGTCATCATTGTACATTATAATTTACATCTATTTATTAATTAACTTATAACAAATTTTAACCTCCGTTAACTTAATTTTTTTTAGTTATCATAAAAAGATAACCATTTATTATTTCTTTTAGATATTATATACTATTTGAGCCTGAAGATTTAATTAAAAGAAAAAATGACTGATTCCGTAGGAGAAAACAAGCTGAATGTTAATGGTAATGCGTAGTCTTTAAAAATACCTGAATTCAAGCCGAAAGACAATCCAAATCGATCAATAGAAGAGAGTTCCTTTGCGACTCTTTTTTCCAAGCACAGGGAAAAGTATTTGAAATGAAAGAATGTTGGCCACTGGTACAAAAGGCAATTGAGCGAGCATTTTGTCAAAGCAGAGTTGGACCTTATTGTCTCGTTTAATGATAAACACTCTCACAAGGTAATTATACTTTTTCTTTTCACATTGTCAATTAACTGTTAACCTCTTACAAATTTTAACCTCCCTTAATTTAATTTTTTTTAGTTATCATAAAAAGATAACCATTTATTATTTCTTTTAGATATTATACACTATTTGAGCCTGAAGATTTGAAAGAAAAATGACTGATTCCGAAGGAGATAACCAGCTGAATGTTAATGGTAATGCGTAGTCTTTAAAAATACATGAAGTCAAACCGAAGGACAATCCACATCGATTAATGGAAGAAAGTTCCTTTGCGACTCTTTTTCCCATGTACAGGGAAAATTATTTGAAAGAATATTGGCCACTGAGATAAGAGGTTATTTATTATAATTGTGACTCCATTATAGTGGATAAAAATTAATGATTGTTTGAACGTGGTGAAATTCACTATAACTCCAGTGATTGGAAAATAAATAGTACAATTATTATTATTTTATTTTATATTACTCAAGTATCTGAGAAGTCCATTCAGATACTAGTGAAAACCCAATAGACAAATACAAATCCTTGATAAAATCTTTTGAACAAGCAGAAGAAGGGAAAAAGAATAAGGAAGTTGAATTAGAATTTACGTGGGGTACAGGAGTTAAAGAAAAGACTGAAAAATTAGTAAAAGAAAAAATGAAACAGAATGAAAATTTAACTCCGTTTTGACAGTATTTGGAAATAATATTAAGTCATTTCTTTCACAAGTTTGAAAGTCTTTTAATTTTGTAACATTTACATGAATCAGTGACTTTAATTGAAATTCAAATATTATTGTATACGTATTTTAACATTTAAATGTAACCAATTATGTCATTTCTTTGACAAGTTTGAATGTCATTTAATAAAATTTTCTAACATTTACACATATCAATGATTTTTATTCAAATGTCGAGTGACCTGAAAGATTGATGAAAAGCATATTGTTATTTAAGCGGAACCTGAGTCATTCTCCATCCTTATTAATGTTACTGAATAACCTTTTTTTTAACTTTCTATATAAAGCCAATACATATTTGTTCGATAATTTGGCAAATGCATAATATATTTAATATAAATAATAATATATAAACTAAATAAATACAAGATTATTCTCTTTCCAATGTTAAGTGAAAGGGATGTTTAATTAATAATTATACCTTCACTTACTTAAATAATTTTAACAAATGTTGATAAGGTATTAATTATGCTGTATATACTTATAAAAAAAATGATTAAAAATGATTAATGTCTAGATTTGAGACAAGTAAAAATAATTATTAATTTTTATCAATTTTCATAAACATTGTTGTTAATAGTTAATAATCTTTTCTAATTTTTTCATTTATAACAGTATTGTAAAAAAATGTATGTGTATAAAAGTAAATTAAATTAATAGTAAATTATTATCAAAAACACCTTTCAAAAACGTGTCAAAACCCGCAAGTATTGTGTTATTCTAATCAAACTTTGAAAATTGTTATCTGATAAATAAATTCTGCAATTCAATCTGACAATGTTATCTAATAAATAAATGATTTTAATTCTAACTACCTTATTTTATCTATTTCTTTGAATTTTAATTAAACATTTTTTTAAATTACGAAAATTTCGTATAAAAAATTTCTGCTATTGAAAGAATTGAAATCAAACTGAAATCGACAAGTATTTTGAATCGTACCATAAATTTATATTTTAAATAAACATTTACTTAAACTTCGTAAAAAGTTTCTGCAATTGAAAGCACTGAAATCAAACTGTAATCGACAAGTATTTTGAACCATGCAAAAGTTTCTACCAATCTGAATACAGATTTTTTTTTATGAAAAGTATCTTTCACTATTATTTTTCATTTCTGGCCCTCACATGTTTTACAGTAATAAATAAATAATATTCTAATGATATTAATTTGTGCACAATTAATTTCTGCAATACTAATAAACTGGGCATTTCTTTTTTATTCTTTTAAATAATAAATTAATACTTGCACCACCGTTGGTTAAACGCTTCATATATGTGTTAATTCTGACTATATTAACTGATGTTACATTTTATAAATAATTATACATACATCTTAGATATTATATCTTATTAATTAATTAATTAATTGGTAAAATCATGTAGATTGTATATATACTTAGTTAAGTGAAATAATAATTATTTTACATAACTACTAAGCAAAACTTGTATTTAAAAAAATAACCGCAAGGCATTATACTGAGTTTATACTACTGATATGAAAACTTTTTCTTTTTTTTTTTTATTATTTTAACGTCGCTCTTCTTATGCTCCCAAACCGGTGCTAATCTGCGACGGAGGTCATAGGATGTCTTGGTGAAGAAAGCACTTGTTGAAAATACAGTCGCCAGTGGTGCTTGTATCAATCGGCCGGGGCTGGGACTCAAACCTGGGACTTCCAGATTACGAGTCCGACGCCCTACCGACCGAGCCATCGCAAGCCTCTTTTGAGAACTTTAATAGATAAAAATAATGATATCTATTTTTTCATTGGTGATGTAGGATAATAAAATTGCCAGAAAGTATTGCTAAATTTATTTATTATTACTCATTGCAGTTTCTTCACGGTATTATACTTTCATAAATGTAAAGGAATACATTAGTAAGTCAGAATTAACACATATATGAAGCGTTTAACCAACGGTGGAGCAAGTATTATTTTATTATTTAAAAGAATAAAAAAGAAATGTCCAGTTTATTAGTATTGCAGAAATTAATTTTGCACAAATTAATATCATTAGAATATTATTTATTTATTACTGTAAAACATGTGACGGCCAGAAATGAAAAATAATAGTGAAAGATACTTTTCATAAAAAAAATCTGTATTCAGATTGGTAGAAATTTTTGCATGCTTCAAAATACTTGTCGATTACAGTTTGATTTCAGTGCTTTCAATTGCAGAAACTTTTTACAAAGTTTAAGTAAATGTTTATTTAAAATATAAATTTATGGTACGATTCAAAATACTTGTCGATTTCAGTTTGATTTTAATTCTTTCAATAGCAGACATTTTTTATACGAAATTTTCGTAATATTTAAAAAAATGTTTAATTAAAATTCAAAGAAATAGATAAAATAAGGTAGTTAGAATTAAAATTATTTATTTATTAGATAACAATGTCAGTTTGAGTTGCAGAATTTATTTATCATAACAATTTTCAAACTTTGATTAGAATAACACAATACTTGCGGGTTTTGATACCTTCTTGGAAGGTGTTTTCGAATTGAATACTTTCAATTGCAGAAAAATATTATGGAATATATATAAGTTAGATATAGAAAAGGTGTAATTAAAATATAAATAAGTAGAGAAAATATGGGAATTAGAATCAAAGATATTTTTATCTTATACTTTAAAATTTATCAGACATATAACAATTTTATTTATCAGATAACAATTTTCAAAGTTTCATTAGAATAACACAATACTTGCGGGGTTTGACACCTTTTTGAAAGGTGTTTTTGATAATAATTTACTATTAATTTAATTTACTTTTACACACATACATTTTTTTACAATACTGTTATAAATGCAAAAATTAGAAAAAATTATTAACTATTAACAACAATGTTTATGAAAATTGATAAAAATTAATAATTATTTTTACTTGTCTCAAATCTAGACATTAATCATTTTTAATCATTTTTTTTATAAGTATATACAGCATAATTAATACCTTATCAACATTTGTTAAAATTATTTAAGTAAGTGAAGGTATAATTATTAATTAAACATCCCTTTCACTTAACATTGGAAAGATAATAATCTTGTATTTATTTTAGTTTATATATTTATTATTTATATTAAATATATTATGCATTTGCCAAATTATCGAACAAATATGTATTGGCTTTATATAGAAAGTTAAAAAAAAAGGTTATTCAGTAACATTAATAAGGATGGAGAATGACACAGGGTCCGCTTAAATAACAATATTCTTTTCATCAATCTTATTTATTAGTCTTTCCAAACTAAAAGATTTATTTTGGAAATAAAGCAGGTTTAAAGATCCAACTTGTAGAGTCGGTGTCGCTACGGAGTTTCAATAACAGTAAACAATAACTTTCCAAGAAACTTTGACGGTAGTTTTCCCTACTTATAGTATAGAATATATAGAAACCATATTAAAGTTGTAACAAAGTTTTGCATTTCTCTTAAATCGTCTTGCTCTCATTTTTCGTACAATATCCTAAAACAAACAACTCCTACAAAAAAAATATGAAGACATAAAATATTTGTATTAAAAATACCAAATTTTTTCCTATTTAACAGAGTATATAATTTTCCAATATTTTTGACGCTAGAGACTCGCAAAGACGTAAATGTCATAAATTTGACAATAAAAAGCACCGTTGTTCCACAAATATCTCAAAAAGTTATTAACTGATTTAGAAGGTGCTGGTTCTATTTCCAGCAACATCGGTTTAACCATATTTAAGCTATAACAATGATTACATTTCTCTAAGAACGGCTTGCATTTTGTTTCTGTACATATCTCAAAATATACAACTGCTAGCAAAAAACTTACTATTGACAAAATGTTTGAATCCCAACTTTTTCCTATTTATTGTAATACTTGATTTTGGATTATTTTGGCGCTAGAGGCTCGCAAAGACGCAAATGTTATAAATTTAAAAATTAAAAATATCGTTATTCCACATCAAAGTGATTCCCGGCCGCGTCGTGGGACTGCACACTTAAGGTTGGTAAGTTGGGACAAATTGGGCCTAACCGTGGGCCTTACATTTCCCCAGTACCCACCCCGTTACAATATATAGTGTAAAGGTAAGTTACATAGTCGTAAGCGTATGAAACTATACCTTATAACGAGCGCCGTTATAACTAGGCAGTGCCGCAGCAACCACCCTCTTTATCGTTACCTACGCAAGAGAGTATACCTCGTTACAACTGGCGCTCAAATACGTGTGGATTAGGGATTACGCCGAATTAATTAATACGGAAGTGTTAATTAATTAAATGAATTATTTATTTATTTAAAAATAAGAAATTTTTAACAAAGAGAAAAGATGTTGTTACCAGGTGCGTAATAAAATCTGAAAAGCCGCCGTGGTATTACGGATAAATCCAGAACGTGAGGTCGACCCCGCGACCTAATTAAATTAATTTCCACGTCTTTCTCTCGAATCGTCTCGTTTTCGGCAGATTGAGACAATTATTCGTAAATAATTGGCTCAATTTTTGACAAAACGAATCGTCAAGCCTGCGCAAAGTTACAGACTCGAACCTGTTAAAATTGAAGGTTTTCGGACTGGCGATAACCTGGCCCGACGTTCTAACATTTATAGGTTAGGGGAACAAATGCATGTTTATGTGATTGTGAGGTCATGCGTGCGGTTTAAATAATTTAAATAACGATGAGATATTAATTTGCTCGTGATTAATTTTTTTACTTTATTTAAATTCACTAACATAAGATGATTTAGAGCCAGGTTAATAATTTAATTTAAAGAGTATATAAGAAAAATCTTGTATATTTTTTTAATTTTTTAATTAAATCAGTAAAAATTAAATTGTCCTCGGTTTTCTGTGATTGTTTTTTAGTGAGTGATAAAAAAGTTCACCAAGAAAACCTGTGCGAAAAGCTATAAGAGTATTTTGAATATATCAGATTCAAGCGAGTGGTTTTGAATTAATAGGAAAAGAGAATTCATTCAACTCGTGGCCCAAAAATTTTAATTTTTTTATTTCTGCCATACAAAATAGAAACTGTTTAACTTTTTGTAAGGCAGGTGACCGGACGTAAAAGATTTATATTTTTGTTCATTAGCTTGGGGTAGTAAATGAGCGTAATGGCCGATCGAAACGCCGACAGTCTAGCCCGTATCGAGACGAAGATGATTTTGTACTACAATTGGACAAGTGGATCCACACCCAAAACACGGCAAAAATCGAAGCCTACCTAGAACAGATAATGCTCCGTTTTAACGGTTCTCGTTATCATAAAGCGGAACGTCTACTGCAATCGCTGCTAGAAAATTTGTCCGACGAGTTCAGTCAAGAAACAGATACCGTCAATGACCGAATAGGAAGGGACGAGAAGCGGGTAGAAGTAGTCTGCCAAGTTGGGGAGAGAACTCCAGGAGCAGCTACCCGATAAGACAGGTACGCACCTGATTGAGGAGAACCTCAACCGATATAACCCAAATACCTACTTAGGACCTGCCAACAGCCCTAGAGGAGAGCCGATATAGCTGCCAATCCAGTCGGACAGGTAGTCAATCCGACTGGATAACGCTAATAGCGAGCGGTGGGACACCAATCGATGTACCGCTGCAATTTTCCACATGACTTGCAGAAAAAATTACCAAGAGGAAAGCTCGACAAGAACAGATGGAAAGTATGGCGGCATAAATAACTAGGTTAACCAATGTTATAAACCACATGACGTCCCAAAGAACCTCAAGTACGCGATTGAATCCACTAGGCCCAAGTCCGCTTGTCGAATTTCAGGATACATATACCTGCTACTGGTCAGATAAAACACCAGTATAGCAGGAGGACGCACGACTACAACCACAGACGCCAGGGTGGAGCTGGAGGGGAATAGCTGGGGACCAGGAAGACCCTATGTGAAGAGAGCTCAGCCTTAAGATCCCAAGCTTCATGCGTCCACCAACCGTCCTGGGCTTTGCGCTCATTCAGCTCCATACGCGGTCGAGTTGAGATCGTGAGAAAATGAGGAATAAATTTTTCAGGGGACGGGAGCGAAATCATTAACAGCTTCTTGGAGCGCGTGGATGACTGCAAAGTCCTAGCAAACATGACGCACTTCCTTCACTTCCGTAGTAGCTGGTAGAAGATGCCGCGAAATGGTACCGCAACAACAAAGAAAAGTGGCGGAATTGGGATGAATTCACGTGCTCAATTAAACGCTGGTACGGAGCTAGTGAAACTTACCAGGAGAAGCTGATCCTACAGTGCACCACACACACCCAAGGCGAAGACGACCCAGTACGTGAATACATGAATTGCATGATAGGCATGCTGCAAGAGATTATACTCAGGACATACTCAGGACGAAATACAATAAATTTTCTTTTCCTAACGCGGTGAGCCAAACTTATTAAAAGCATTTTGCTCCCTAGTGAGGGAATGTAGTATTTTGCCCACGCAAAACAGGCGCCTAAAATCTAATTTCGCTCACCGCGTTAGGAAAAATAGTATACGCCACTCGTGAGCAAAAGTCATCCCAGGGAATGCCCTATTTTGCTCACTAGTTGCGTAATGTACTATTTCCTTACTTTCTTTTTTTCCGTTTTTTTTTAATTTTATACTACAATTAATTAAATTTTTATTTTGGCTTAGCTTGTCTTGGTTTTTTTCAAACACTTATCCTGTGAGGTTTTTAAAGTGGCTGGTATAAAGGATTAATACAGTTCACCTTACTGAGTTGTGAGAAATATTCTTTGGCTTGTGGAGATCAATAAATTCATTTATCATATAACTTATAGTGTAAACAAGCAATAGATTCACGAATTTTCCAATAGTTGGAAAAATTTGAATTTTAAAATTTAAATTTATAAAATGACTTAAATGTGCAATCTAGGTGCAGTTCAATAAGATAGTGGATACTTGACAATAGCAAAAGGTAATGTACATGCTGCATAATATTACTTCAAAAAACCTTCTTAGGCATTCTCGAGAACTTGAATACAATTTTTAATTTATGTTCTAAAATTTGGCAATGTGGTCGTAGTATTTTTTCGATACCTTGTTTTAAAATGTATTTAGGACAGATATTTGATCTTTTATTTATTATACTTGTTTTCTTTCCTTTTACAGAATTCCGAATAATAATGATTTCATCATTCGCTGCCTCCAATAGTAATAACTTAAATATGGTATCACCAAAGCGGCTGCAAATAAAATCAGCATCATCCCAAAGGCTAAAAAACTACCCACAAAATTTCGGGTTAAAAAATTTCGGGATATCTGTCGTGCAACGATGTTTCTAATTTTTAGATTTATGACAATAGAGACTTTGCGAGCCTCTTGCGCCAAAATGGTCTAAAATCATGTATTAGCTTAAATAAGAAAAAGTTGCGTCTTTGCAATTCGAACATTTTGTCAATCGAACGTTTTTTGATAGAAGTTGTACATTTCGAGATGTTCTGCGGAAAATGAAAAAAAGCCGTTTTTAGAGAAATGTCAACTTTGATACACCTTAAACTATTCCCAAAGTTTCATCCGAATCGTTTAATAACTTTTTGAGATATTTGTCGAACAACGACGTTTTTCATTTTCAAATTTATCATATTTGCGTCTTTGCGACGAGTCTGTATCGTCCAAAATAGTGGAAAAACATATACTATGTTACATAGGAAAAAGTTGCGTCTTTTTAATACAAACATTTTATGTGTGAATATTTTTTTTGTAGGAGTTTTCTATTTCGAGATATTGTAGAGAGGGGGTATCCTGATTTAGAACGTTCAAAAAATCGATTTTTTTATTGCTTAAATCTATTCCTTATATGTATAAGAACATATATCCGAAGTTATAGAGTCGGATTCGTAGTATTTCCGAAGATACCGCACTAAACGCAACGGGGCATCGAGCAAGTGCCAGTGCTCGGTCAGACTGAAACGCGTGCTCCTCCCCTCGTCTCTAAACTCGAAACTATATATACCTGAAAAGGTTCAGCAGCTGTTCGAAATAATATTTTGCTTTCATAGAAGCGTCTTTTGAACCTTAGTATGTGTCATCGGTATATAATCTGTGTGTACCTGCTTCCTATAGAGCTGTTTGTGGCGTAACGTTTAGTTCTGCTCTGACTATTGACGAGTGCGCTTCAATATAATCATGTCTAGTTATCCAAAAAGTGACAAATCGAGTATTAATCGTGCTGCAAAACCACGGAAACGAAAATTCCATGGTAATCAATTCACAACAGAATCAGACGATACAGAGTGCAACACAAGTAGTACTGAGAGAAAATAAGCAACCGCTAGCACCGAGAACATCATTGTGCATCCAACTCACTGCTATCGAATAATCGAGTTTGTTACAGTATTTTTTGCAATTTCTGATATCGTAATTTGCAGATCTTGCAAACAAAATATACAATTTTCAGAGAACGGACATCGAGGCTTAGGTTTCAAAATTGTATTATCGTGAATGTGTGGTCATAGAGAAATAAATTCAGGATCGTTTATAAACACTGGATTCGAAATAAATAGACGAATTGTTTTTGTTATGAGGCTTTTCGGTGTTGGACGATAAGGTATCAATGTGTTTTGTGGACTTATGTATATATGTCAAGGTTCAGCAAAATCAACGTATGATCAAATTGTGCAGCATTTATATACAGCGTCAAAATCAATGTTCAAAAGCGTTGGTGAAAAGGCTGTCAAAGAAGAGAAAGAAAAAAATATAGAATATGATAGATCTGCGTATGTGGCTGCAGGAATGTTCAATGAAGGATATTCAGCAGTTCTGCATACCATGCAATTACTAAATTTGAAAATTGGCCAGCAATGTAAAATGTTTGCAGATAATGTCAACATACAACGGATTGAACGAGAAAGACAACGTTTACCTCTTTCCAGTAAAGAAGCTCGTACGGCCCGTAGACTTGAACAACTTCAACAAAATGAGTTCCATGAGGAAGCTGAAGGTCCATTGTATGGTACAGGAATAGCTGATTAGCGAATTATTGCCGTAAGTAGTCGAAAATTAACATTTTGCCAGTTCATAAACTTTAAAGCGCTTTTTCTCAAGTTTTCGTTTTTCCACTTTTTCTAAACTGGCGGGCGTGTTAGCAAAAAAAATAAATAAGCTATCGTACCGATCCGAAGTTTTTTAGCTTCAGTTTTATCTACTCTTCAATATGAACCGGAAAGGTTTTTGGAAATAAATTTCTAAAAGACTTTTGCAGCACATTGAAGAGATTTTTTTTTCTCGTAAAAAGCACTTTTTGCTTCAAATTCGGAAAAAATTTCAAATTTCACAATTTCTTCGGATTTTTCTTGGTTTAAATAGAAAATACATGTATGAAAATGAAATTTTTTTTGGCTGTCTGTTTCAGATCAAGATTAAGAGCTCTATCACTCCCGCCAATAAAAGACTTGGATTACGGATTGCTTAACAAATGTGCGTAATAATCGGCTGCATTTTGATATTTTTCTTTAAAAAAATTTTTTTATAATGTTAAATTATATAATAAAATATTCCTGAAAGTTCTCTGGAGTTGGTTATATTTTTCTATCTTAAAAAAATTCCCTAAAAAACGGTTTTTTTAGGCCTTCCAAAGCTGGATACCCCCTTAATATGGTTTCACCGAAGTGTCTGAAAATTATACTAGCAGCTTCTTAAGGGCAGGGAACATAACGTTTAGAGATATTCTTGGAACAACAAAAAATATAAGGCTCTCCCGTATAGCGGACGTGTCTAAAACGTACTTTTTTATACGAAGAAGAAAGATTACATTATTTTACTTTAATTTATCTGAACAATTAATGCAAATTTATTTAAAATTTCAAAATTGGCTCATTGTTAAATTGACATACGTATATTTTTCAATTTTATATATTTTTAGTTGAGCAAAATATTAAAATCTAGGGAACTTCATATATATTTTACACTGCTGCCAATCAATATTTGATACTATCATTTTATTATTCATTGATTCTTATCCAGTCTGTTATTTTATATAACTATTTTTTGTGCTCACAGTTTTACTGAATTTAAGCTTAATTATAAGTTTCCGTCACGTCTTACTAACTAAATTTAAAATTTGTTTTTTGAGATCGTTATAGGAACAAAAATATAATGCTAAGAAAAATATTTTTGTATTTTTAAGAGGACGTCGAAGCTAGCGATTTTATCGACATATAAAAGTCACCATTTTTAATTTTTATCAATAACTAAACCAGTTTTTGAGGAATTTTGAGACCAGAGCCCCATTCTATACAGTACTACAAGTAATTTGTCAAAGGACCCCGCACAGAACCAATGGAAAAGGGGGTACAGTCAAATGGGCTAAAAATTAAGTATGTTGTACTCATTAATATCCTGATCAAAAGTTGTAATGGGCACAAGGTCTGCAAAGCTCTAGTTTTCGAGATTAAAAATCCAAAAAACTGAAATAATATTATCTACTTATAGTGCAGTAATAATGAATTAGTAACCTATACACAATCACAGTCACTACCACACGCTTCAGTAACATTTCTCACATACCACACATAACACGCACCATGAACACCACACACTACAAACACCACACACCACACAAACACTTACTCGCATACAACACTCGCAAACGAACATCACATACAGACACCATACACGCACACACACACGCACACTCACACGCACTACGCACACCACACATCCAGCCTAAACACACATGCATACCACACACATTAACACATACACCACACACACAGTCATCGTACATACAAGAACACACACGATCACAGACGCACGCACCTCACACGACCCACACACCGCGCACATAGACACCACACACACACACGCGCACGCGCGCACACATACACATACTCCAGGGTTCGGTCCTGGGCCCCTTCTCTGGAACGTTGTGTACGACGGGCTGCTGAAACAACAGCTTCCAGGGGGGGGGCGTCGATGGTGACCTTTGCAGACGACGTGGCGTTAGAAAACAGAGACGGTGCTTGCATCTCAAACGAAGCAAAGGAGGTACGCCACCTTTACCGTAAACGGTAGGTCTGTAAGATTGGTGACACTATGAGGTACCTGGGTGTCACCTTGGATGCGCGGCTATCATTCAAGGAACATCTTTTGAATGCAGGGACGAAAGCGGCAAGGTAGCTGGGGCTCTGTCGGGCTTAATGCCCAATGTCGGAAGGCCGAAGCAACCTCGCCGGGCCCTTTTAGCGACAGTTATAAGCTATGTAATCTTGTATGGAGCTCCGATTTTGGGCAGATCCGATAAGTAGCAACAAAACCTATGGTGCGGCTTGCCGACAGGCCTGCAGAATAGCCGCTTTGAGGGTAGCTCATGCGTACAGAACAATGTCCGATATCGCCCTCTCGGTGATCGCCGGAATCCCGTCCATCGATCTCTTAGCAAGACTGCCCCGATGTGTAAGTCTTTAAAATAAACATTAAGTAATGTTGCATTTACTACTGTCGGTATTAGCGCCACCCAATGTACACCATGTATGATTTATAAAAATACACACACACACACATTATATCCACACACATACTCATATACACGTACACCACACATACTCAAACTCACCAGACCTATACACATGCGCACACACACGCAGCCACCATACATCACCTACACAGGCACTACGTACCCCCCCCCCCCACACACACACATACACACACAGACATCATACACTGACACACGTACACCACACACGCACACACTCAAGCGGGTAATACCATTCCTGTTTTATAATGCAGCAATAGTGATTTAGCTCACATGTTCACACTCTCACAGATTCACATACGCTTAAGTGCACACCCTACTTAATTATATCAGTAATTTTTGCCCAATAGCTGCCATATTTAACAGATCAATATTAAAATCTTCTATGATTAAATGATGTTTGGTTTTTTTATTTTTAAAAATTAACTTATCAAATGAAATTTTTCGCTTTCAAATTTTGTAGTGGCACCACTCCGCAACTTAAAAATACGGTCTTTCTAATTAAAATAAGTGTTTAAAAATTCGGAAAAAATTGTTTAGGCGTCATCGGGACTCCTCAGAGAAAGAGAGACTTCTCTGACTTAATAAAGTTAATAAAGGTTAAAAAAAAGTTAAGAGAACGGATGAGATTTTTAAGCTTAGAAATTTTTTATTTGAAACTATACAATTTGCAATAAAAACATTAAGAATTTCGTTAAATTATCTTAATTATTTTGTATGATAAAGTAATTAGTTCGATGACATTATTATTTATTTTATTATTATTATTTACAGTCGTTAATTTTACATTTTTATACCGTCCACAAAAATTCTAGATTCAACACTGAATACGAAACGAACCTTTTGCTTGGGTCTAAAATTAATAGTTTGTCCAGTAAATTGCATACATGCTATGTGACGTGCCAACCTTTCTTTGGGTTTTACCGTTACTATAGATTTTTGCTGCTTGTTATTAGATTAGATGTTAGTTATATACAAAACCATCTATGCATCTATATCTTGTTGCAGACTTATTAATCCTGGTTTTATGTGTAAATTGAGACACATTATATTAGCACACATTGGCTATTATAACTGGAATGTGTATTTGAGTGTATTAGTTAGTGTATCTTTTGTATGTATTATACACATTTCTATCACCACGCATTGGGCCATAGAAACGGTAGTGTGTGTAATGTAATAATACTTAAATGAATAACTATAAATTTTTCATATATATTAACAATATTTATTTATTTAATTTCATTACAAATCCTTATAATAAAAGGACTTGTACTAATAAAACTATGAAATTTAATGTTAATGCTACGAAGGCTTATATA
This sequence comes from Theocolax elegans, assembly GCA_026168455.1. NCBI lineage: Eukaryota > Metazoa > Arthropoda > Insecta > Hymenoptera > Cerocephalidae > Theocolax > Theocolax elegans. Next base: position 244,432 of record JANSJX010000009.1, on the reverse strand, counting down.
TCAATGAATCCTTGTATACAAATTTCCGTCCTTTATATACTATCTTTACCTCATTAGTACAAATCCTTTTTAACCATTTTTCCTTATATTATACATCAACTTCGTATTTTGATTTTTTATTTTAAATCATATTTTCTTTCTTGTTTCTATATACATATAATATTATCTGAATTTCTAATTATTTACAAGAAATAATTGCATATTTATTTTTATATCGTATGCATTTTTGTAATTACTTTTATTTCTATAATTTTTTTTATTAATTCTATAACCTCACTTATTTCTACATTTAAAAATAATCGTAAATTCATTTTTTCTATTTACAATCGTTTTTTATTCTACTTATAAATTTCAATTTGTTTTTTACACAATTACAAAATTGAATATATTATAATTTCTATTATTTTTAAATGTACAAATATCTTCGCATACTAATTTTGCATAAACATATAATTTTTATATGTTTTTTTTTTTTTTTATTCTTGATTTTGTGCACTCTTTTTCCTGGCACTTCCTACCGTTTATCCCCCTGGGGACTTTAACGGTGTCCAGCTACCACCTATGTGTGGGTGCTTTTATCCCTCCCTTAAAAACCCCACCATCTCGCATTCGCCCGGGGTTATGCCCGTGGATGAGGGAAACCTGTGAAGCAGGGAAAAACCTCACCCGAGATGGCCGGTGTATTTGAAACATTCTTTTTGGGTGTCACATTGCGTAGGCCTTGACACCGAAACCGAATATTTCACACCTCCCGCTCACGTTGTGAAGTGTGGAAAAACACCTAACCGATCCCGAAAGCCGCACAAGAATGGTGTCACCCATCCAAGTACGAACCGCACTCAGTGCTGCTTAACTTTCGTGATCGGCCGAGGTGCGTCTCCGCCACTCCGCCACCGCGTCGGTCATATAATTTTTATAATTAATTTATGTTTTGCTGTAAAATTAAAAATGAAATTCTTTTTTATACATTTTAAATTGAATATTTGCATTAATTTTATTATGTGATAATATTCTATTTACAATTTAATTATTTATTTAATTATAAAATATTTATTTTAAGTATAATTGCAATTGCATTTTTATATTTCTAAATTTGCGCTTTAAATCGTGACGCGCTATAATTCTAGGAATATACATGTTAGTCAATTTCAGCTGACAGTATTCTTGTGGATATTTACATTTATATAAAGTTCATTGGTCTTTCTCAGAAATCTATTTTGATTCCCTATATCCTCTTTATATAAAATTACGTACTGTGACAAGGCAAGTGTGCCTGTCATGGTGCATAGCGAGCACACACACATTCCTACCTACCTATTACCCAATATCTACCTAAACCGTATACTAAAGAAGCCTAGCACCGAGCACACATATCCCTAGCTACCTATATAATAAGATAAACCCCCTAAGCCGAACAAGCTACTCCTAGAGCAGAAGCGGAGCCAGCACACACAAGAGTCGAGGAAACCAGTAGCCACCAAGAGGCTACATGTAGGACGAACAGCACTCGAAGAGCCTGGAGACATCAGCTGAGTGCGAAGGCAGCATAAGAGCATGGACAGGGCATCGAGGTCCAAAGTAAAGAAGACGGCTGTTGCAGCTGCAGCAATTGTTACAGCATACCCATGGAGCCTCAATCCGGAAGGAGCCATCCAACAGCAACGGACTCGTACAGGGAGATCAACCTGTAAGGCATAATCATGAGTATGTTTTCAAGACTAAGGAGCAGGTAGGAGTACACAAGACTGTGTACAGGAGTAGAGGTGTATAGGAGCCAGGGTTAGAGGTTATGTGAGCATAAACATTGCTCACATATACTAACTAAATAACAAGGCACCTGTCAAGTGACTCCTTACCGTATTATAGCAGCCGCGCCGTAGAACCGAGGAACAGCCTCCGGAGCCGACGTCGTGAGGAGACGTCTCAGCAGCCAAGAAGCCACGAAGTAGAGAGAGACGGAGATAGCGACACGTATATGCACCCGCCGAGCAGCCACGACCCGTTAACCACGGCAGTAAGGCTCGTCGTCCATCTGGAAATAAAACCACGGATCGATTAGCCGATAATTAATAAGGAACGAGGTTATAATTACCAAATAACAGCCTCGCCGTCGCCAGTCGTCGCCGTCGTCGTCGTCTCACTCGAACCGCCTAGCAGAACACTAACAACAACATCGAGCCGCTCTCGCTGTAAGGCCGCGCTCGCACTGCGCTGAGACGGTCGCGACGCATGCGCGCGGCGCTCTCGCAGGACGAAGCACACAGAGAGCTCGGGAACTCGGCCGTGACGAGACGCAGCGAGGTTACTTGAGCGATTTCGACCGTTTTTCCGTGTGAGACTAAGAGTCCGGAGAGTGTGCACCGGGTGCAACTGAGAGAGCGAGATTTTAATAAGGTTGGTGCAAAGTGCTATCCCTACCGTGTTCCTCTCCTCGTAAGGTGTGTGTGCCGCAATTCCCCTTTTCGCGTATTCGCACACGTGGCCGGCGTCGCCATTTCGTGGATCGAGCGGGTATTCGATCGAGCAACAGCTATATCGCCGCGCGTGAAATTATATGAGCCAAATATCGAGCCCTCACGCCGTTATAATTAATTAAGCGTTATTATCAATAATTAGCAGCCGTTAATATTTAGCCGCGAGCACGACTGGCAACCGTGTATCTAATTTATATCATATAATAAACTCTCTGTTATTTTATCCTTGATATTAATTCCATCACCCGCACCCTGATCCCCAGTGCGGTGTGACAGTACTTATTAAATAATTTAATTATATGTCGTTATATACGTCACAGCTAATTTTATTAAAAATTGTATAGTTTCAAAATAAAAAATTTAAGCTTAAAAGTCTCATCCGATCTCAACATTTTTTTAAAACCTTTATCAGCTTAAAACATTGTATAAACCTTTATTAACTTAAAACATTATTTAAATTGGACACGGGTCGGCTGATATAATAAGTACTCGATACATTGCCGCTGATAGACAGATAAAGTCAGAGAAGTCTCTCTTTCTCTAAGGAGTCCCGATGACGCCTAAACAATTTTTTTCCGAATTTTTAAACACTTATTTTAATTAGAAAGACCATATTTTTAAGTTGCGCAGTGGTGCCACTACAGAATTCGAAAGCGATAAATTTCATTTGATATAGGGCGTTCTTCAATCGAGGCGCGTGATAAGGCGTTTTCCAAGCTGGGTCCGAGATAGACTGTTCTTCCACTCAGCCGACGATTTCCATGAATTTAGTTATTTTATTGAATACAAAAATAAGATACTTACAAGGAGAGGATCCACCTTTCGGGAAACGGATTTCGTTACAACTTTGAGAGCTGTTTTCTGGTACCCACATATGAAATAATTCATATGAAATTCAATCTCATAGGTTGTTTGACGAAAGTTATACGTAGTTAACGAAAAATCGTGAAAAAAATATGTTTAAGCTTAATTTCCTATAACTCGGAAAGAAATAGACGCACATACTCAAACTTGAATCCATTAAATAGTTGAGATCAAGTAGGCATGGTTGTAAAAAAAAGAAGCTCAAATATTTCAATTTGGACAAAAGTTATGAATAAAATAAGAATTAGACGAAATATTTGCCTAAAAAGTCTATCAAATTTTAATACTAAATTGTCGTTAAAATTGAGATATTTGAGCTTCTTTTTTTTAAAACCATATGTACTTGATCTCAACTATTTAATGGATTCAAGTTCGAGTATGTGCGTCTATTTCTTTCCGAGTTATTGGCAATTAAGCTTAAACATATTTTTTCACAAATTTTCGTTAACTGCGTATAACTTTCGTCAAACAGCCTATGATATTGAATTTCATATGAATTATTTCATATTTGGGTACCAGAAAACAGCTTTCAAAGTTGCAACAAAATCTGTTTCCTGGAAGGTGGAACCCCTCCTTGTTAGTTTCATTTATGAAGTATTCAATATGTTTATTTCATTTCATGTTCATCTCAAAATATATAGCCAGATATTTGACCTCCGTTACTCGCTTAATTAACTCATTGTTTATTTTAATATCTATCTTGTCTGGAATACTATCATAATAATTCCCAAGGTGATATAAACAGTTTTCTGTATGTTTAGTATTAGTTTGTTTAATCTAAGCCAAATGGAGACCTCTTCTAGATATTCATCTTTGTTTCAACCTTTTTCCATGTTACTCCTGTGGCAGTGATAGATGTACCATCAGCTTATGATAGTATGGAGTTATCTGGCATCTTGATTAGTAAATCATTTACATACAATATATGAAAAATAGAGGCCCAAGGATAATTCCCTGAGGAGCACCTGTTTTAATTATTTGATAGTCACTTTCTTTCATGCTATTTCTTAGATTTTGTTTCCTGTTGCTTAGGTAGTTGTTAATCAAACTGTGAGCTTTTCCTCTCACTCCGTATACATATAATTTATGTAATAATATTTTATGATCTACAGTATCAAAAGCTTCAGTAAGATCTAGGAAGGTAATGGCATTTACTTTGATCAAGTTTCTCGTATATTGTATTAGTTATAATGCTCACTTCATCCTTTGTTCCTATATTTTTAATAAGTCGAAATTGTTTTTTACTCACAAGGGAAGTACGTGACCTCCGGGAAATGGATCTTCTGCTAACTTTGGTATGTCTTTTGTAATATAAAAATATGAAGAAAGCCAAGTTATTACTTGTCAATGGCCACTTTTACGAAAGTTACTCGACATCTAGCAATAATTTCAATAAAAATTACTTTCAATTTGATCGCTCATAACTCAAAAACGAATATAGGAACTCAAACGAAATACAAAAAGATAGCTGTAGATATGGTTTAAAAAAAGAAGCTTAAGTTGCTTAATTTGGAGTAAAATTATGAAGAAAATAAGAAATCAAAAAAATTTGAATTAAAATTTAATATAAAAAATTCGTTTTTTCTATTGGCCTAAAATTTTTTAAAGTTTTATTTTCTTCATAACTTTGTTCCAAACTGAGAAATTTAAGCTTCTCTTTTTCAAATCATATCTACTTGAACTCAACTTTTTTCTGGTTGTTAATTTGAGTACCTATCTTTATATGTTTCCGAGTTATAAGCGATCAAATTAGAAGTAATTTTTACTACTATTATTATTAGATACCGAATAACTTTTGCAAAAGTGGCCATTGGTAATGAATAACTTGGTTTTCATATTTTTATATTACAAATGACATACCAAAGTTAAGATAAGATCCATTTCACGGAGGTCAAGTACTTCCCTTGTCAGTATCTTGCTTTTGTATGTAAAATCAGTAATCCTCTCATGTATTAATTTTTCAAAAATTTTGGCAATGTTGGATATCGAGGATATGGGTCTGTGGTTATCCATTTTATCTTTCTTTTCAGCCTTTTAATTGATCTCTAAGAACACAATTTTTATTTTGCCGACGTTTCGGACGGTTTTTATTACCGTCCCTTTTCAAGGCAACAAAAAAGGCTATAGAGACAACTATTTCATCTTGGGGTTAACAGTGTCGTCTCCAAACGTACAAACACCCACACACATTGTTCTAGAGGACTCCCTTCGGGGAGGTCCTTCTAGACACGTTACGGAAAGTTTTTGCGACTGCGTGTGAGTGTACGTTTGGAAACGATATTGTTAACCCCAAGATGAAACAGTTGTCTCTACGTCTTTCTTGTTGCCTTGAAAAGGGACGGTAAAAATTGTGTTCGTAGAGATCAATAAAATCTTTATTTACTTTATTACACATTTCTTTAAAAAAATAAATATTTGCTGCCAAGAGTAATATTACAATTATCTTAGTTTTAGTCATAGCTAGAGGGAAAAGTATCTTTCAACTGCTCTATGTAGCTGTAAAATTTATAATTTATGTTTGAAGTACGTTTATCGTAGAAATCGACACCTGACTACAGTGTCATTCGAAGCCTCCCCTGTTGAAAAAACCTCATATAAAACTATAAAAAAAATTTTTTTATCGTACTTCATGTGGCTTTTGCACCAGGAGTTTGCGATAAAATGCTATACATTATTTAATACGAATAGGAAAGAATAAGCTTATAACTATAGGTTTCATAATGAACACCTCATAAAATGCGATAAAAATAAATTTGTTTATAAGGTTTTATAGGAATAAACGTGTAACATAAAAGAGCATAAAATAGTTTATCGGAGTATATCGGGTACACATTTATATTTAAATATTTTGTATTTATATTTACCGGGCATTATAAGGATTTGCCACCTTTTACGTACTTATATATCAATGCTTTTTCACTCTAAAGCTTATAGTATTTTATAATGAAAAACCCGAACATGAATGAATTATCTATAGTTTTATTTCAGGTAATACAAAATGATATATTCTTAACAAGTGGATTTCTATCGGGATTTTAATAGTTATTGTCTTATAGAGCATACAAAAATATAAGGTTAAATAGGGCGTTTCACAATAACGCCAAATAACGGCTATATGACCTTACCAGCATATTTCAATATTATATACAACTTACCTGGTACCTTTATAGGGATTTATGACGATCGACGCATGAAATGGGCAGCTTGCCTAACGCATCGTACCTGGCTTTGCCAGTCAAAAAGTAACCGCTATTGAATCGCTTATCGCATTTTATGAGGTATAGCTGAATTTACTATTTACAACGAATAGGCATGTATCTGCATTACAAATAATTAATGATTTTTCATTATTGAAATTTATCGGGTTGAAAAGGACATTTCACTATAAAGTTGAGCATTATTTATCCAAATCTACCGGTATATTCTAATATTGTCAAGCAACCTATGTGGTTCGTTTATAGGGTTTAATCAGTATTATCACATAAATGAGCGGTTTGATTACAGGATCTTATCGGTTACGCCTGTCGTAGAAGCAACCGCTATTGAATCGTTTATCGTATTTTATGAGGTATTGCTGTATTTTCTATTTACAACGAATAGGCATGTATCTGGATTACAAATAATTAATGATTTTTCATGATTGCAATATATCGGGTTAAATAGGAAATTTCACTATAAAGTCGAGCATTATTTATCCGAATCTACCGGTATATTCTAATATTGTCAAGCAACCTATGTGGTTCGTTTATAGGGTTTAATCAGTATTGTCATATAAATGAGCGGTTTGATTACAGGATCTTATCGGTTACGCCCACGTAAAAAAAATTTATAAAGTTTTTATAAAAATTGTATAAAATGGATTGTATACAATTTGTATAAAAAATTGGTCTTATAAAAACTTTATAAAATTTTTATAAAAAGATTGGCTTTCATAAAAAATATATTTTTATTAAATTTTTAAATAAATACATACAAAAACGCGGTCACTTTAGGCTACATATAAATTGAAACATTTTAAAATAGAAAAAGATAAATAATAAAGTAATTAAAAACGTTCGAGATAAGTTTAAAAATTTTTTTACGGTATTTTATAGGATGGGAAAAGTTTGTGAACTTTGGGAAACGTATTGCGCAACTTGGGAAAAGTTTGTGAAAATTGTGAAAAATTTTGCAAAACTTAAATGATAAAGTTTTGGGAATAAACATATATAACCTTAAAAACAGGACTGCAAAATTCATCAGCTGGCAGCGGTGGCAATGGGTGACTCGTATCGACGCTTCTACGCACGGAGAAGCTGTTGATCGTACCTTTAGATTCGTCTAACCTGCAACAAAAATATTACAAAAACACAAAGTATTTAATGTACTCAATCGCTAAGTTTTTAAAAATCAAGAGAAAGGAGGACTTATCTGATCAAAAGTGTAGACGGAGTTGAATCTTTAGGTCTCAATATTCCGGCTCTCCCCTCACCGAGACTGAATTTTTAATTCTCAAAATCGATAATATTCCATGCTGTCAATTGACGCACCACATATATCTAGGTTAAAAGTACGACTTCCGCGACGAATTTAGTGGTAAACTGCTTGATTAAGTAAAATACGGCGGCAAACGTTTCGCGCTGCACGAAGCTCACGGGAATAAGACATCAAACTGAAGTTGGTTAGATGTCAAACTGAAGTTGGCTTTTTTCTCTATCGTCAATTCATTTTATACAATTTTTATAAAAACTTTATAAATTTTTTTCACGTGGGCGCCTGTCGTAGAAGCAACCGCTATTGAATAGTTTATCGTATTTTAAATGAGGTACTGCTGTATTGTCTATTTACAACGAATAGGCATGTATCTGAATTTCAAATAATCAATGATTTTTCATGATTGCAATTTATCGGGTTGAATAGGACATTTCACTATAAAGTCGAGCATTATTTATCCAAATCTACCGGTATATTCTAATATTGTCAAGCAACCTATGTGGTTCGTTTATAGGGTTTAATCAGTATTATCACATAAATGAGCGGTTTGATTACAGGATCTTATCGGTTACGCTTGTCGTAGAAGCAACCGCTATTGAATCGTTTATCGTATTTTATGAGGTATTGCTGTATTTTCTATTTACAACGAATAGGCATGTATCTGGATTTCAAATAATTAATGATTTTTCATGATTGCAATTTATCGGGTTGAATAGGAAATTTCACTATAAAGTCGAGCATTATTTATCTGAATCTACCGGTATATTCTAATATTGTCAAGCAACCTATGTGGTTCGTTTATAGGGTTTAATCAGTATTGTCACATAAATGAGCGGTTTAGTATTACAATAAACACGGAATAGTCGATTACATTTTTGGCGCGAAATTTGTATTTCTCAAGTGGCTTTGGTGTTACTAAGAACACATAGAAATATTGGACAATTGAAATATTTTTTCTATAAATAGGGTAATATGTTTTCATATTAGAAAAATAATGAACTATAAACTTTATTACAAGAGAATGCTAAATAAAGAATACATACCAATTCCGTAACAAATTCTGAATTATTTTAAATGTTAACATGAATCATCGAATCATATAAAAGATTAACAAAATTGGATTACTTTATTGAAAATTAAATTTAATATTTCTTTCCCTAGCGGAAATAATCATATGCGAATAATGTTTATAAATACTTAATAAAAGTTATTAGCTTTTATTAGATTTTCATAACACTTTATAAAGTGCGGATTTTGGACTGTAGTAATAGTTTAAAAAATTTGCTAATGTATATAAGATTTTATTAGTTATTTTTAAAATTTCGTAAATATTTCTAAGCTTTATTAGGTTTTATTAGATTTTTGTATTTCGAAAATATCGTGAAAAACGATAAAATGATACTAATAGTAACTGTTGCATTTTTCTATATTTAACTGTTTTTAGCTGTTTCTAAGTGATGTATGCAAAAAAACAAAAGCTATTAATAAAAGATTGCTATTGGTAAATATTCATAAAAATTCTAAATACTTATTTACTGTATATAATAATTTAAAAAAGTTATTAGTAGTTATTAGGTTTTAAACTCGCACATTTCTTTTACTTTTGAAAACAACCGAAAAGCTAATAAAATCTAGCAAAAGCTAAGAAGAGCTAATAAAAGTTATAAATTCTAACTAACTATTAACAGAGTCCAAAATCTGCATATTATAAATTGATTATGAAATTTATTAGCTTTTCTTAGCTCTTTCTGGAAAAATAAATTTCCGTCTGGGTTGGTGTTTATTACTAGCTCACTGTAGAAAACCACTATCTTTACTTTCATGAAGAATAACATTGAAAAATATTTATAATTAAATGGCACAAAATTAAGAATACCTGCAAGTGTCACTCGAGTCTGACAGTTATTTCGTTATAACGTCTAACGACTCTAAGAACTCCAAGTTGCTCGCTCGAAAAGGCACGACAATTCGCCGCGTATCAATCCCGAGGACAACATTATGAAGGCCACAAGCCGCCAGCAAGCGGCTCAGCAAGACCGACAAAATTCTATATTAATTTAAAAACTTTTGCCTGGGCGAGAAAAATTATATTTTTAATAATAACAGGACTTTGGTTTAAATTTATGTCCATAGTACATACTCTGATGTTAGGGGACACTTTTCCATCCACAATCAGATTTTTCACCTTATGTGTACTTATATAGGCTCCGTTCATTCGTTCTTACGATACCAAAATTTTAAGTTTATCATTATTTTGATTCAATAATATTGTCTTGTGTGTCTGGGGCAGGGACCGTCTGCGCCCCACTGATGAGTTCTGGCAGACGGTCCCAAGACGAAACACATAGACTTAAAATTTCTTTCTTTCTTATTAAAATATTTTCAATTTTATAACTTAGTATTTTATTTGCTTCTTCTTTTAAATTTATGTCTGGCGGCTTGTGGCCTTCATAATGTTGTCCTCGGGATTGATACGCGGCGAATTGTCGTGCCTTTTCGAGCGAGCAACTTGGAGTTCTTAGAGTCGTTAGACGTTAGCTCAGCAAGACCGACAAAATTCTATATTAATTTAAAAACTTTTGCCTGGGCGAGAAAAATTATATTTTTAATAAATAATTCAAGATTAAGATTACATGCAACTGTATCATATATATATATATATATATATGATACAGTTTACTTTACTTATACTCATATATATATATATGTAAAATATTACACACTCAGAGCTATTAATTATTGCTATTAATTAATTTTATAATTTAGAGCACATTCAAATTGAATTAAAATTATTTGTTTTCCAGATCTGTTTTGTCCTTGGAGGAAGAATATTCTTTGTATTTGAAAATATACTGAAAATTAACATGTAATTGAGTTCGATTTGATGCTGAAAAAAAAAGAATTATTATATTGGATAAGTTTATATAAAGTAAATTTAATATTTCTTTCATGTTTTTGTTATAAATAATAAATACGGAATTGCCTGGTTGAACGCGATTAGCGATTTGATTAAGATTGTATTTATGGATGTCTCAGCTCATACGATCCGGTAAACGAACCGCCCATTTATTTTGTTGATCATCATATTGTACTATAAAATAGTTTTTTCTTTTGTGAGGTTTATCTTATAAAATACTATAAGCATTTATTGTATAGTATGGTATGAGGTTTTTGCACCCGAAATTCCTTATAGACTCGAATTATAAACCTACTATTAGAAAGCAAAAAAAGATATAAACATATACAGTATTTCCATGATAAGAGCTTATTAAATTTTTTATCGGGAATTGTGTATGAACTATAATCTTTTCATAGTAATTTCTTTTATTATAGAACCCGATTAATATTTTCTTGGATGCACTTGTGTAATTCATGTAGTAAAACATCTATACAGGCTTATAATTTTTCAATCAATTTATTACGATATATGCCGATTCTGAATTCATATTGGTAAAGTGAATAGATTTCTATAAATTATTAAATGAGCATATCTCTATAAAAGCCTATAAATTTATTAGTCTCATAGAAACTGATATATCTTTTACCAGGTAAAACTTATAAAAACTAAATTTCGGAACTTGTGATTCGTAGCTGTGAGGATTTCATTATTGGTACCGATAAAAAAGAAATCGCCCGATATATTACTATAAAATTTTTATCGGCACCCCGATTCAATGTGCCATTATTTTATCGGATTTTATAAGGTCTTTTCAACAGGGTCGAGATCGAGCGGCTATCGATGGAGGCTATAGCTCCGACATCCCCTTAATGTCTAAGTAAGTTTTAAGGTTGTGTATGAATTCTACACAAAAAAGGTCATGCGATCTATATAACGAAGATATTTGTAACTGTTGATTACTACTTAATACAATAATAATATTAATTATTTTAAGTCTATTTGTAGGTATTGTTTCACATGTATGCATTACATATTCTCTTACATATACTATTACTTCATCATTTTTATTTACTTCTCCATAGTTATAATAAATTTTATAATCATTTATTTTATAAAACTGATAATACTCTAATTCTAAATCTAATAATAAATACTTGTAAATTTCTGGCGTAACTTTCATTAATAATATATCTGTTTTATTTCTTTTGTTGGTATACATATTTAGTATTTTTCATCTAGTGTTAAAGTTAGTAAAATTCCTTATGTTAATGTTATTTTCGATTTTACTTTCTTTCATCTGAGTTATATTGTTATAATACCAACTATTTTTATTTTCGGATTAGACTGTTTTTCTAATACTATATCACACACAGCAGCTTCTACAGTTTGACCGTTCATGCAGCTTATTTCGATTTCGGTACTGTTTCTTTGTCTATTGTATGTGGTTTGTATTTCCTTTTGAGAACCTACGCAGCTCGTAAGCAGCTCTACGGTATTTTTTTGTTCGATATCTGGGAATTTGACCGTGATTTTAGGAATTGTTTTCGGTTTTCGTTTGAGGTCACTTACTATTTCAGCATAAGATTTTTTAGCGGATTGTGATTTTGTGCATTTTTGTCGTTGTAGTTCAATTAATTCTTTTTGAAGTTTGTTTTTATCTTGTAATTCGGCAACTAGTTCTTTTAGTAACATGTTTTCTGTTATTATATTGCCCATGTCATTTGTCCTCGAATCTTATAGATTTATTTAGTTTTTCATTAGTTTTATTATGTAGATCTAGTTACAATTATTCTATTATTTCCTCTGTTTGTTTCATTTTAATCATTGCGATCACTTTTTTTGTCACACCACTTAACATATGTTTTGCAGTTATTGCTGTTATATCACTTATTGTATGTTCTGGACAGATTACTAAGTTGTCACGCACATACTTCAGGTTTTTAATTTATCATAATCACTTTTATGGTATCCATTGTCACATACCACACATATCACAGTAGCCATCAGTTGTTTAACCCATTTCTTCCTAAGCGGACATTTTATAGTCGATTGGTTTTTTACCTAGAAAGTTGTCGAAAAAAAAACAAAAATAATAACCAGCAGCACTTTTCTGAACTAAAATTTTCCGCTCAGTCGGAATTTGAAAATTCCCATTGGAAAATTTAAAAATGACGGTTTAAATTTGGTGAAAAATCAGAAATACATTTTTCAACGTTTTGACATGCTTGTTTAGAATAAAACGGTTTAACAAAGATTGTGAAACGGATACCTGTTGCAAATGATATTATCATTGAAACATTTGATGTTTGCGAACTTTGCCGAAAAATTTTCCAAGATGGCGTCTGTGACATCATGAAATAATCGGAAATGTTTTATTTTTTAAAAAAATTTTCTAATTTATACCAAATTTGAAAAAATCAACATGGCGAATTCATAATGACCGAAATTTTTTTTCAAACATCAATCGAATTGGATTCAATTTTGAATATTTACTTTTGAAATAATGGGGGAAGGAATTATTCATTTGTTTCAATGTGGTAAGGATTTTTTTCTGCTGGTGGAGCAGCCAAGAAAGAAAGATCCCAAATTATTGTAATGAATGTGAGGACTATGTATGTTCAAGTTGTTTTGACCCTTACTACATTGAAAAAAATGAATAATTCCTTCCCCCATTATTTCAAAAGTAAATATTCAAAGTTGAATCCAATTCGGTTGATGTTTGAAAAAAAATTTCGGTCATTATGAATTCGCTATGTTGATTTTTTCAAATCTGATTTCAGCTTCGTTCTCAACGACCTTGAGAACCTAAATATTTAAAATTTGGTATAAATTAGAAAATTTTTTTAAAAAATAAGAAGTTTCCGATTATTTCATGATGTCACAGAGGCCATCTTGGAAAATTTTTAGGAAAAATTCGCAAACATCAAATGTTTCAATGATAATATCATTTGCAACAGGTATCCGTCTCACGATCTTCGTTAAACCGTTTTATTCTAAACAAGCATGTCAAAACGTTGAAAAATGTATTTCTGATTTTTCACCAAATTTAAACCGTCATTTTTAAATTTTCAAATGGGAATTTTCAAATTCCGACTTCAGAATCGGAAAGAGCGGAAAATTTTAGTTCAGAAAAGAGCTTCTGGTTATTATTTTTGTTCTTTTTTCGACAACTTTATAGGCAAAAAACCAATCGACTATAAAATGTCCGCTTAGAAAAAAATGGGTTAAGGTGACATTTATAATATTTACGATCCAGTTTGTCCGGTAGTGGTTTATTGGTCGACGCCATGCTAGCTATGTACTGTTATTTCAGTTTTTATTATTAAAAAAGTTCAGAATCGATTATTTATATGTTTTACATTTGAATTAAAATTGCATTTAAACTCTGCAAACTTAGCAGTTCAATGAACTGAGCGAACGACTCGAGGCACGTCCGTACACTTTGACTGCTGACGACTGAATGATGAGATTTAGAACTTTGTTTTTTTTCTCAGAAAATATCAACTTTGGAAAAAATGTTTTACAATAAAAAGTGCTTAGAATTAGTTAAAACTCATGTGTTAATTTTTTTGAAACGATTTGAAAAATTTTTGAAAAAGCTGAATATTTGAATTTTCCGAAAAATTAAAAAAAATGAAGTTTCTTTCGGAAAATGCTTTTTTGACAATTCTAAATAAATTTATGTGCTATAATATTTTTTTAATAAGTATTTCTTGTTATTTTGATCAGAAGAATTCCATAATAGTTGATTTTAAGAATGATTTGTTTACTTCAAATTATCAATTTAACATTTGTTATGGATGTGTGTTTTGTAAATGATTTTATTAATAAATTAAATTAGAAATTTATTATAATTTTTTGAAACTTGCTTAGCAATGTGACCGTGCCATTCTTCTCAAAATAATGAAAAATACTTATTAAATAATGTTATAGCAAATAAATTAACCTAGAATTGTCAAGAAAAAGTTTTCAGAAAGAAATTTAAGTTCTAAATTACACTACGATACACAAACCGCCATATTTTTTTTCTAATAAACATTTTTTAATAAAATTGAATGCGTTTGAAAAAATTATTTGTAAATTATATTTTAGGGTTCATTTCTTTCCAGCAGAGAAAAATTTGGATAAAAATTGAAAAAAATTTCGATTTTTTCCGAAAAAATCAATTAAATTTTTTTGTCTCGTTTTTAAATAAACTTGTTTATTTTTAGAAAGAGCATACCCAAAAACATAAGGAAACCAAATTTTATCCAAATTCATTGAGAATTATACAAATGGTGTAATGACAAGTCGAAGCATTGCAGCCATCATGGACGTTTCCCACTTAATAAGCAGCACTGGACGTTAAAATTTACAATATAATTTTCAAAATAAAATAAAAAAATAAATTTTCATGAAAACCGCCGTATTAGAATGTCCACATTGATTGGGGTTTGGATAAGTTTTCCATTGTTTACATAATAATAATAATGAAAAAAATACAAAATAACAACATATAAACGGATTCTCTAAGAAAAAGTGGATAAGATCTAAGAAAATACATTTTCGGTCATTTTGAATCCATATTATCATGTATTATGTCATTTTCTTGCATAATCGATTAAACTGGGTTAAAAATAATAAATCTATAAAAAATTAAACGCCATGGACTATAAAAAAATCAAAAAATAGTTGCATTCGTCTTGATATTTCGCGTTTCGGTCATCCTACACTGTTCTCACACACGTGCCGATCCACGCGTCGATGTTACGTACGTAACAATCTATATCTTGCGGCTATATAAATATGACCCCTACCCAAAGGAGCTTGTAAAAAGCTTTATTACTAATCTAGACTTTTATTTTTATGCGTCTTATAGTACCACAAATTTTCATAATTGTTATTATATATATTAATGATGAGTATTGCATCTCTACTTTAACTTTTATTATGTACTAAATCTTTCAGTTATTTTATATTTAGTAGTTTTTTATAAGAATCCAAGAATTAAATAGTACTATATACAGTAATAACTCTAAAAAAATAAACTTTATTACATATTTTCATCTGAAAGTCAACCCGTATTTTAATCTTAGATACTCATTATACTTGAGGGATGTCGGATCCCTAATACAGAGATCTCATATGAGAAAATAAAAAAAATTATAAATATGTCTGAATCGCTTTAAAACCTTAATTTTTGAGCTTATCTGGTGGAAGTTATCACTAAAAAAGTGATATACTCTTAAATTGATTTCTTAAGTTTGAGCAGTGTTCTAATTGAAAAGTCACATGAGATTTTGGCATGTGATCTCACGTGAGATTTTGTATTAGAGACTCAGAAACTGGTCATTTTTAATATTTTTTAATATCAGTTGAATAGAATTTATCGATCTTCCCAAGTCAGAGGTGAAGGTAAAAAAGAAATTTTAATACATTTTTCTTTTTTCATAACGTTTCGGTAGACAATGCTACCCTCTTCAGACTGTATAAAATTTATTAATTTCGATTATTACATCTCAGAATATATATAATGTAAAAAGGGAACGTAAATGAAAAAATTAAAAAATATACCTTCTAATATCAATATCCACTATAGAAATGAAAACAATAACCACAAAACAACAATAACACTACCTTACTTAAATGGTTTTTATGAAAAAGTATCATCAGAATTTAAAAAACACGGAATAAAAACAATTCCAATTATTGAAAACAAATTAAGTAATATCATAATTAAAGGAAAAGATAAAACTGATAGAAAAACTCAAAATAACATAGTATATAAATTAAATTGCAACAATTGTGATGCTTCGTATGTAGGACAAACAAAAAGACAAATAATTACCCGAATAAATGAACATAAAACTAACAAAAATTCTATGATCTTTCAACACGTACAAAATAATCAACACGATTTTGATTGGCAAAATTTTAAGATTTTAGATAAAGAACCGAATTACGGAAAAAGAATTGCATCTGAAATGGTACACATAAATTTACAAAAACATTCAATAAACAAACAAGAAGACTCAATTAAATTAAATAAACAGTATTCGCAAATTATATATAGAATGAAAAGCCTTTAAATTTAAATTTACCTGAAATCAAACGTACTGTACACAACCTTGATCATGCGTCATAAATAGAAAAAATATAAACACAAACTTACTAATTATACCTATATAAGAAAGCGCGAATCTAGTATTGTTTCATATACAGCAGAAATTTTCGTCGTGTATACATCTGTTTGACGTTTCCTCGTGTTTAGAATGAGGAAAAAAAAAACGAAAATTTAAATCGACTTGCGGCGAAATAATAATGTAAACATTGTACGATATTGATATTAGAAGGTATATTTTTTAATTTTTTCATTTACGTTCCCTTTTTACATTATATATATTCTGAGATGTAATAATCGAAATTAATAAATTTTATACAGTCTGAAGAGGGTAGCATTGTCTACCGAAACGTTACGAAAAAAGAAAAATGTATTAAAATTTCTTTTTTACCTTCACCTCTGACTTGGGAAGATCGATAAATTCTATTCAACTGATATTAAAAAATACCAAGTGATAAAATCAAAATTTTAATATTTTTTATAAACAAAACAATAAGTTTTTGAAAAAATCATGAACGCCATGCCCTTAGGCATGTTTTACACAGTTTACTTTAACAGACTTTTAAACTTGTAATTTATTTTTAAAATTGCGTTGAAAATTCATGCTTAATTACCGACTGAAAATTGTTTATTCAATTGAGTATAATTAATAAAATTATTTTGTCTCAAAAAATCAAAACGTCATGCCCTTGCTTTTGTTTGAAACTACGTTGTAACAGTTTTACTATATAGTTATTATTTAAAGAAATAATGAAATAAATAAAATGCTATTATGCTTAATAGCCGTTGCGACCGCCTCGCTTTAGCGAAGTGCTATGCAGGTCGTCGCGTACGTCTCCAACCGTTAAAATTTAGCTATCCAGACAATTCGGTATGGAAATCCATCCGTTGATACGGAGAGGGCGGTATTCGCTATGATATAGGCATCGTTGATAAATAATCTCAAATAAAGCAATATAACGCGTAATTAAATTAAAGAAAATAAAGAGGCTTTATTACTGATAATTAGATATATACATTAACGTACTTGCGGTACGAAAGACGCAAGTCGGTATAAGCTAACGCGAAGAGAGCAAGAGAAAGAGAGAGAGAGAGCAATACAGAGCTGCCACTTACAGCAAGTGTTACGCGGTAAATCGCCGATGACTCGATGCGGATTTTGTCCACCTTGGGTCGTCTAACTGCAGTCAGAAATAAAACTATCTGCCACCGTGACCACGAAGCACAAGTGCGAATATGCAATGATAAAAGTATGCAGTAACACACACAGTTAACCGGAGTTAGATGTTCACTCAATTTCCTCTCTAAATTTCCGCTCACGCGTTATGCTCAAAGGTTCAAGCCAATCTGTCTCAAATCTGCGTGCGCGCTTAGGTCGCGAGTCCTCTCTCTGTCTTTCTCTCACGCTTACCTGTTCTCTCTTTTCCAAATATTACTCGGTACGTCGACCTGTAACAGCTGATATTCAGTTAATATACAGGGGCTAAAGAGAGAGAGAAATATAACGAAGAACTCGTTATATTCCCCCCTTCCAGACGCTGCTTAGCTGAAGGCGTGCCAGCTCTGACCAACTACTCTCTCTCCAGACCAAAATGAAAAGAAATAAACATAAAATAAACATGCAAAATAAAGAAGAAAAATAGAAAATAAATAAAGACCAAATTTTCTAATGCTCTCTTTATATAAAAGAGAACTAGCGTAAATCAATCGCTGGAGGACTGTCGAGTAAGTTTGCGAGATCGCGTGCGTGTTTCCGTCGTTTCGGCCGGTGTTGGTGGCCGGTTTTTAGAACCTTTAGGTCTTCCACGCTTTTTATCCGTAGCTGAGGGATTCGCAGTTATAATCGAATTAGGCGATAATCGCTCACTAGGAATTGCAGGGACTGTTTTCGTCGCACGATTTACAAATACTCTGGTTTTCCGCGGCCTACCTCGCTTACGCGGCGCTTTCCCGTTTACAGTATTATTATCGTCGAACTCGTCGCTCGCATTACGCAAAATCTCGCGTCCCTCGCTGTCCTTCGATACATCGTCTTGATGTACACGTTCATCTTCAGCGGTTGAGTCTTCGTAAAATGGTTGAAGGTCTCGTACAGGAAATTTTCCAGCGTCGTGGCCTTCGTCGTCCAATAATTCATAGATATTTGAGTATAGCTTCGCCGTAATCGTATATGGGCCTTTACGTTTTGGAGCCAACTTTGCCGCAATACCTTGAGCAGCATTGGACAGGACACGGTTTGTAACAGTCACTTTCTGTCCAACTGCATAATGCACGTCTCGGCGTTTAGCGTTATAATATTCGGCTTGTCTATCTTGCGCGCGTGAGGCTCGTTCTGCAGCTTTCACATCGCAGCACTGTCTTCATGTTTCCGCAGAGTATTAGGCGGAACTGGATGCCTTCCCATATTCAAGAAAGCGGGGCTAATACCAGTTGATTCTTGAGTGGCGGTGTTGTACGCAAACATAAGCTCTGGAATGTGAGCGTCCCATGTCTTATGATTCACCTCGATAAAAGACGTAATCATCGTCTTAATCGTACGATTTACACGTTCCATCGGATTAGCTTGTGCGTAATAAGGCGGAATCGTAGAGTGCGTAACGCCACGATCTCGTAGGAACTTTTCCATTGATGCATTCTTAAATTGAGTCCCATTAACAGAGTGAAATACTTCTGGGACTCCGAAGCGCATGAAAACACGCTCATCAAGTGCTTTCTGAATGGTCTGCGCATTCACCTTATGTATCGGGATGCATTCGATTCAACGGGTGAATACATCCATAAAAATCAAGAGATATTGATAGCCGTGCGTTGATCGCGGAAACGGTCCCATGACGTCACCGGCTACCATTTTCCAAGGACAAGTGATGACTCGTTTGCCCATGAGTCCAGCAGGCGCTCGCTGTTCCACCTTACACTGTTGACAAACAGGACACTTGCGCACAAATTCAGAAACATCCTTCTGAAGAGATGGCCAGTAATAGTACCGAGCGATTCGCTGATACGTCTTAGTACGTCCAAGATGTCCAGCTGTAGGCTCGTCATGGTTCTCGCGAAGAACTTGTTGACGTTTCTCTTGCGGCATCGCCAATTTCCATGCATCTTCATCTTCGAACAAGTCGTCAATGGAGGATTCCGGCCGAAAGAAGTATAAACGGCCTCCAAGAATTTTCCAGTTTTGATAATGTTTCGGATTTTCAGGAACTTTCGTCAACATCTGCGTATACCATTCATCTTCAGTCTCATATGGCAACTCAAATGACGCGATGTCGCAATCCACTTCATCTTCGTACATGCGAGAGAGCGCATCAGGCACGAAATTAAGAGAACCTTGTCGATATTCTAACTCAAAATCGTAGGCCTGCAGCTTTAATGACCAACGTGCTAGGCGTCCTGTCGGATTACGCATCTGTCGGAGCCACTGTAAACTACTATGGTCAGTAATAACCTTGAACTTGTAACCTTCAACGAACGATCGGTATTTATCAATGGCCCTCAGCACTGCTAAGCATTATCGCTCTGTAACAGAATAATTTCGTTCTGTGTCGGATAACGTTCGACTAGCGAAACTTAAAACTCGCTCTTCGCCATCATTTGTCTGCGTTAGCACAGCTCCTAGGCCAGTATC
Source organism: Theocolax elegans (assembly GCA_026168455.1). Taxonomy (NCBI): domain Eukaryota; kingdom Metazoa; phylum Arthropoda; class Insecta; order Hymenoptera; family Cerocephalidae; genus Theocolax; species Theocolax elegans. Next base: position 223,997 of record JANSJX010000009.1, on the reverse strand, counting down.
ACTCGCATCTGTTTGTATGACAAACTGGTGCTCAAATGACGGCCTATGTAAACCAGGAGCAGAGGCGATTAACGCTTTGATCTGCTCGAAGGCAAATTGCTGCTCGTCTCCCCAAACAACTAACCTTGTAAATGTGTTAACGGCTCCGCTATCGTGGCAAATCTTCTAAAAACTTTCTATACCACGAAGCCATACCAAGGAAAGAACGCAGCGTTTTGAGCGTTTTCGGCGCCGGATAATTAACAATTGGCGCTATCTTGTCAGGATCTAGGCGAAATTCATCGCGGTTGACGAGCACTCCAAGGTATTTAACCTCGCTGCGACAAAATTCGCTTTTCTCACGATTAATTGTGAGACCTACATCGGCGATACGCTGTAGAACATGTTCCAGCCATTTAAGATGGCCCTCGAACGTTTCGGTGACTATAATAATGTCGTCCAAGTACGAAAAAGCGTACGGCTCAAGTTCTGGACCAATTACCTTATCTATCAGCTGTTGAAACGTTGCAGGTCCTCCAGCTACACCGTAGGGCATACGAGTAAACTCGAACAGGCCTAAACCAGGCACTGTAAAGGGAGTTAAGTGCTCTGTTCCTTTCTTCATTCGAATCTGGTGATATGCGCTGCTTAAATCCAGTGTAGATATGTATCGTGCTCGCTGTAACTTACGGAGTATTACATCCATGTATGGCAGGGGATAAGCGCTAGTCCGAGAAACGGCATTGAGCTTGCGGTAATCAACGCAAAATCTGTAGGTACCGTTAGATTTGCGCACCATAACCACTGGGCTTGACCATTTACTCGTTGAGCGTCTAATTATTCCTGTGTTGAGCATCGTTTGCACTTGAGAATGCATTTCCTCCTCGATCTTCTGGAAGACTGGATAATAGCGCTGTTTAATTGGACGCGCACCGCCCACATCTATTTCATGCTCAGACAGTTTGGTATATCCTAGTGTGGCATCTGATGTAGTTACACGTCTGTCCAATAATACTTGCAACTGTTGGCGCTGTGCTTCATCAACGTCGGCTAGGCCAATGGCAGCCAGCGAACATGCTTCGCCGACACCTATGGCCGAGACTTCGAGCGGTACTACTTCAGTCGCGTTTTCAATAAATAACTGATTATCACGAGGAAGCAATACTGCATTAAATGCGCGAATAAAATCAGCACCAAGGATGCAATCGGCGTCTAACTCGCTCATGATGAGAACGTCAATATAACGGCGTTCTCTTGCGATATCAAATGGCAGCTCAACATGCCCCGTTATCGGTGCAAGTTGGCCATTAGCGAGTCGCGCACCTGGTCCTGGATAAGGAATGAGTTTCTTTCCAATGGCCGAGGTCACTTGTAAGCCGAAAGAACTCATTACCGTACGAGCTGCCCCTGAATCGTACAATGCGCGTACGCGATAACCACCGATACCGATTTGCAACCACCAACGCGAAAAATTCTTTGTATTTTCGGCGACAGGCCCATCGCGGTGCTCGCTGGCACAATTCTCCTGAGATTGCTCGGCAACTACTACTGGCAATATTGCTGGAGATTGTGTACTCTGCGCTGGTACATTTTGCGATAATTCGCCATCAGGTCCTCTCTGCAATAACTAGGACGGTAGGGACCTTTTCTACTCGCCCCCCTTCTCGTTTCCCGAACACTCTGGGCAATTGGTTTTAATATACCCAGGCCATCCGCACTTGAAACAATAAACGCGTTCCTGCGGTCCCGCCTTGTTATTTCGATTGCGGTTTCGCGCATATTTCGCTTTGGACTTGGGTGATTTGTTACCATCGTCGATAACCTCTTCAATAGTGATGGCTTACCAGAGACGTTCTTCTGCTCTTTCGGCGCACCTTGCTTACTTTTACCTTGAGGTTTCTGTCCAGCAGGTGATGAGCGTTGTTCTAGCACTTGACTCAGTTTCTTGATCTGAGCTTCAAGCTTCTCTAGCCACGGAACAACGTTCTGAGTCGACGGCTCGGCGACACTCTTTACTTTTACTTGAGGAGATTCGCTAGCCGCTTTTACGCCTTTCTTGTTTTTGTCCTCTGGTTCTTTGTAGGCCACAGAGGGCAAAACACACCGCTCGGGCGGTAGTGGCGCAGGGAAACTATGCTCCTCTTCCAGGAGCGCTTTCGCTTCTCGGGCGAGCTGAATTAACCTGTCAACGCCTGTGACTTTATCCCTTGAGACAAGCTTCCTAATGGCAGGCTGCAAGTTACTATACAGCATATCCAGCTGAAACTGAGGACTTGGTGGCACTTCAAATCTGCTATAGATGGTAAGCAGACAGAAAATATAATCACGAGCAGGCTCTTTTTTCCCTTGCTTGCGCGATTGCGCTTCCGCCATTAGTCTTTGCTGAAGATTATGCTCTACGCCATAACATCGTCGAGCAGCACTACAAAAATCAGACCAACTATTCCATTCACGCCTTGAATGACGGTACCAATTAAGCGCTCCGGCTGTCAGCAATTCTGACAAGCTATTCAGCAAATCGGCGTCGGAAATGTGCGCTAACATGCGACACTCTTCAACGCGCTGTATGAATTCCTTAATGCCTTCGCCCTTTTCGCCAGAGAACTTCACTCTCCACTGACGAACGGTTCGACCAACGTCGTGAGATGGCACTACTGCTCTGTTTGACATCTCCAACAGAATTTGTGCCAGCTGGTCGACAGTAAAACTAGTCGGCTGTCCCCCCCTTCCAGACTCTTGCCACTCTCTTGGAGCTGGCAGAGCCTCTTGGGTCGACGTTGGTGCAAAACTTGGCGCGTTCGCATTAAGCGTTTTCCGCCTGTCCAAGTTTTCATAAATTGTTTGAGTATTATGCGCTGGAGGTGCTTTCTCAGTGCTGTCTACGTCAATATAATTTAATTCAAATGTGTCTTGAAAGTTGACCGACTTTGTGGTTTTGCCTTGGTTTTGCTTAGGCCTAGACGTTTCCGCATTCACCCGCGTACTACTAGCAAAACCTGCGACATGTCGCCTTAATTGCGTAATTTCACGCTCTTTACTAATTAAAAGCGTTTGCGCATTAACCAATTCATTAGCTACCTCTATAGGTACTAACATAGTTGAGCCAGTCGCAAGCTTGCACATAACGGTCTTAGGAGCAGGGATAAAACTACTTCCCGTACTAAATACCGTTTTCGGCCTAGCACCTCCTGTGTGTGACTGTGTACACGTCGTTTTCGGCATCGAGTATGTGACAGTCGTAGTACTTGACGTCAACGCGTCATATGACGTATGTACAACCACATCGGCTGTGTGTTGCGTCAAATTTGTCGAAATTAAATTATTTACGGCAATTGGCGTTTCCACATTGGGCGTGTAATTAGCCTGAGTATTACGAGCATCATTCTGCATCTCAGAATTTGATGGCTCATTAATGGTTTCAGAGCTATTTGCTAATGGCGAAAATCCGCTAGCATTAGCTTGATTCAAGTTCTGAACTTGTCTTTGCGCAATCTGTTCCTGCGCTTCTTCGCTAAAACAAGAATGTCTGATAACAGAAATAAGTTTATGTTCGCGACGAGTCCGCGCGGCTAAATCGCTATCATCGGGGTTAGATTCTACAAAATCCGCGGCTGTGTAGTCGCCGCGTAATCGCCTATATAGCCTTTCTACTCTAACAAATGGCGTACCTTCACGTGTCAACTCGAGAGTATTTAATACGCCGTCATATTCGTCGCCAGTTAGATTTAAAATCCAACCCTGAAGTTCTACGCCGTATGTGCGGTCAAACTCGCTATCACTCATCATTGCCATATCAATTAAATAAATACATTAAATTTATTATTAATAAAAAAAAATAAATTAAATTTGTAGCACAATAATGGCCAAAAATAAATTTTATAATTTAATAATTTACTATAACTAAAAAAACCGATAATAAAGATAATTGGAATTGATAACATATTTCAAATGGACCAAACTGAGCTTGAAAATGATATCAATAACAGAAATTTTTCTAAAATTGAAACGAAAGGAAAGATAATTCACGCCTCGCAAAATAAATTTAATGGAAAAACTTCAGTAATTATGGAAGTTTCAGCAGAGATTCATAAACATATTAAAGAGAATAAAGATAGATTATTTATTGGTTTCCAGAACTGTAAGGTATTTGATATATTGAATGTAATACCGTGTTATAACTGTGGAAGATTTGGGCATAATGGTAATAAGTGCAGAAATGAAAAAATTTGTTTAAAATGCGGAGGATCACATGTCACTAGACTCTGTGACGTAGCGAACCATGTGTGTTGCGCAAACTGCAATTTTGCAAACGACAAGTATGGTATGAAATATAACACCAATCATGTAGTAACGGATAGTGACAACTGTGAAGTTTTGAAAACGAGAATAAAGAAAACTATCAATTCAACGGACTACGTAATTAAACCCAGCTTACCGCGTTACCTCGGTAAAGTAGATTTCATTAAAAAAAATCATCAACAAGTGGTAACTACTCTCACTAAGACGAGACTACAGAGAAGTACTGATACAATTTCAACGGCATCTCGATTAAATAGTTTAGCTGATTCACCGTAATATGGAAAATCATTTTAGTAGTAATATCTTTAATAACTTTAATATAAACGAAAAAATTGTACATAGCATACAAGCTTTTAATGGGGAATTAAAATTGAATGATAATTTAGTTTTCAGCGTAAATATTAGAAGCATAAATGCCAATCTAGCCATTTTAGAAAGCCTAATTGAAAGCTTGGATGTGAAACCTTTGATCATTGTATGCTCAGAAACATGGAATGTTGAAAAACCTCAACTTTACAATATACCTGGATATAAAATTTATTACAATAATAGCAAATTAAATAAAAATGATGGAGTCATTATGTATATCAAAAACGATATACCTGAGACAACAGAGACATTGGTAATTGGAAGGCTGAGTATTTTAAACTCTAAAATAATATTGAATAATAATGCAACTCTGGTAATATCTGCGCTGTACAGAACACATGATATGACTAAAACAGAATTTATACATAATATGAATAGTTTCCTTAATACAAATAAGTCATATAAACATCACCTAATAATAGGTGATTTTAATATTGACTTTGCAAATAATAACGTAGTTATCCAAGAATTACTAAACAATTTACTAGAGAAAGCATATGTACCAAGTTTTACTGGCGTAACTAGACCTTTCGATGATAACCCTGCAGAAGGGATATGCATTGACAACATTTTTATAAAAAATAATACTATAAAATTTAACGCATATACTTTAGCAAATACTTTCACGGACCACTATCCGTTGTTTGTTACATTTAATGAAATATTAACGTATAAAAAAAACACATCTAATTTGCATAAAATTGATTATAACAAGCTTGTGAATATAACAAAGAACTTGGACTGGAGAAATGTTGTAAATGTAAGGGACCCAAATAATGCAATAGACATCCTAATTAAGAAGTTAAGTACGTGCATCGAAATGTCTAGTAAAGTGATAACCAATAATCATGGTAATAAGTTAAAGCCTAGGAATAACTGGGTAACGAAAGCAATTTTAATGTCATGTAATAAAAAAGAAAAATTGTACAAGGCATGGAGAAATGATCCGAATAGTCAGGCGAAAAAAGTTAAATATAAGAACGACAACAAAATATTATGTAAAGTGATCAAGGAGGCTAAGATTAATTATGAGAAAAATAGGTTTATGATGAATAGTAGTAACCCCAGAAAACTTTGGAAGTTGATAAATTCTAAACTTGGCAAAAATGAAAGAAAAAACAATGTACCAGAATATATACTGGATGAAAAGAATAAAAAGATAGACATTCCTGAACACATAACTAATTATTTTAACGATTTCTTCTGTCAAATTGGACCGAAGATCAGCGATAATATTAAAATTCCGCATGAAAGTAATACTTCAAAATTAAAATTTATCAACAAAACAATATTTATGAGTCCTACATCATCTGTAGAAATACAAGAAATCATAATAAACATGAAGGATAAAACTGGAGGAGTTGACAATATTAATGTCAAAACATTGAAAGCAATATCAATTCACATACTTGAACCTCTAAGTTATATTTTTAACCTATGTATCGAAGAAGCAACCTGGCCTGCAGCTTTGAAAAAAGCTGAAGTAATTCCAATACACAAGGCTGGAAGCAAATACAAACCTACTAATTATAGACCAATCTCACTGATCTCCAATATTGCAAAAATACTAGAGAAAATTATTCACCAGAGATTATATTATTTCATACAAAAGAATAATATATTAGCGGAAAACCAGTTTGGTTTCAGGAAGAATAAAGGAACTAAAGATGCAATACATCAACTGACCAATAAAATTTATATCAATTTGGATAAAAGTAAACCTACTATTGCTAGGTTCCTTGATTTGGCTAAGGCTTTTGATACAGTTAATCATAGTATTTTGTTAAACAAATTGTACTCGTACGGGATAAGAGGTTGCGCATATAAATTACTAAAAAGCTATCTAACAAATCGTAAACAATTGGTAAAAATAAATAACATTAAGAGTGAAGAAAGTGCAATTACTACTGGTGTACCTCAGGGGACAATATTGGGTCCTTTGCTTTTTTTGTTATACATTAATGATCTATTAGAAACTCTACCTAAAGACATGATATTCTCTTATGCTGATGACACCGTAATCATAGTGGAAGGTAAAACTTGGAAAGAAGCTGAAGAGGATATGAACAAACAACTTAAAACAGTCGATATCTGGTTGGCATGTAACAAATTATCTTTAAACATTAGTAAAACAGAATACATTACGTTTGGTAATTACAAGGATAGTGTTCCTAATAAAACGAATATTTACATAGATAATAAAGAAATAAAAAGAGTAGAACATTATAAATATCTCGGCTTAGTTTTAGATTTTAACATGAAATGGGACAAACACTTGGAACTTATAATAAATAAAACTAAATACTTATTATATGTTTTTACTAGATTTACAAGTTTCATGGACTCAAATAATCTCTTAACTTTGTACTATGCCCTTTTTCATAGTATAGCAACATATGGCATACTGGCATGGGGAGGTGCTTATAAAAATAGTTTAAATTTAATAAAGCAAACTCAAACAAGAATACTCAAAATAATTAGTAAAAATACATTTCTAACTTACAACTACCCATTAACTATTGAACAATCATTTTGCCTTGAAGCTGTTTTCTATCACTACTCAAATATCAGTATTATTTATACAGAAAGAAGTACTAAAACTAGGAATAAAAGTATTCCAATTCCTCAATTCACAAAAACAATTGGCAACAAAAATAACTACGATACAGCTGTCAGAATTATTAATCAACTACCTAACGAATTAAAAGTAATAAAGAATAGAATTAGTCTAAAAAATAAATTGAAGCACTGGATTAAAACAAATATATAGGCACAACTATGAATAATGTTAAAAAAATTGATTGCCAACAAATAAAACAACTATTACAAGAGAAGAATTTAATAGGTATACATGATACAATACGTAAGTTAAATAATAAAATTATCAGGGAGGCATATCCTACATTGGAGGTCCATGAGGGTGTTAATGCCTTACTTGATAAAATAATAATGGATATTAGAACTCTTACATGTGCAAAGGGAAATTGTATACTTCATTATAAACGATCGCATCGACGTATATCGGAATATAACTGGAAAAAAATGAAAAACTTACCGACAAAAATCAATCTGATAATTACTCACTTTGCAAATGTACTAATAAATCAAAGCGAAATGGAAAATCATAGTACACCTGGTATATTTGTAGAAAAAAACAAAAATCTACACGAAATTGTAGCGAATTGTGATTATTGTATTAATTCGCGACTAAAAGGGCTCAAACACACACATTTTGTAAAAGGGAATAATAATACAATGGAACATAAGAGTGAACCGGTAATAAACAAATATGCACCAATTGAGACTGTTTTCTCTAGGATTGATAACATGGCTGAAAAGAATAATATTAAAGCAATGAATAGTAAAATAGTGGAAAATCCAAGAAGCGCAATAATGCAATCAAACAGTTATCGTATGACATATGGAGATCTTAATTATCTTGGATCGAATAAGGCAATATTTTATTTTTATAGAGGTATTCGTGGCACTCAAACTTTTACTAATTCCATGTATCCGTTAAAACAACAACCCAAACATAAGGACCTAGTAGTCATAGATGATATTGTCTTCACATCCTCGTGTAAATGTGATTCATCGAACCAGCATAAAGAAATGTTCCCACACTATAGAGTCACGTGCGCAGTTGGATTAACTTGCCCAGCCAGATTGAACAATATGGAAAGATTATTATACGCGAGAGACAGAAATGCGAATACACAGACCTTGACTACGGCAAGATCAATGCTTGTTATAGATATTGGTAGAAATATTAAAGTTATTCAATTCATATTTCAAATAAATGTAGTAAATTAAGGACTTGATCCTGTTATTTTAGTAACAGACTGATACAAGTATAATTGAATTTTTATACGTTATTGTATTAAATATATACAGTTGTAAAATTTAAATTCTATAAACGGTTATTTATTTTCATAATTTAGGTTAAGTTAGTTTATAGTAAAGAGTTGGTTTTTGATTGTCTCATTGACCAACTCTAACTTAGTTTTAGTTACTTTAGTTTTAAGTCCGGATCAGCGTACAGAAAAACATTTTTTTCTCTGCTGAATAATTGCGTACAGTTCATTGTATAAAATTATGTAATGTATATGTTACTCTGGATGACAAAATAAATAAATAAATAAATTTAAAGTAATAAATTCAAAATATTTCAAAACTAAATTTTATAAATAAATAATCAATAAAACAAATTAAAGAAAAATTTCATAATTAATAATTCTAGCAATTCAATGCGAATCGCCAAAACCAAACAAAATATGCAAAAAATAACAAGTATTTACAAATTTTTTTTTTTTTTTTTTTTTTTTTTAACAATCTATTAAATAAGTCATTAAATTATTTACAATAAATGTGTTATTGAAAAAAAAACTAATTTAAATTATCACAAAATTTACTAATTGTAACAAAAAGAAATTTTGAAATCAAAGAACAATACTTCTTGCAATATTTTATGATTTATAAGTTTTAAATAAATAATAATAAATAAATTAACTTAAAATACGCCAAAACACACCGATATTACAAAAGCTTTACGCGAAACGCCTTATACGTACGACTATATCTATCTATACGTGTATAAACACACGTATACATAGATACGTCCACACATACACACACACACACACACACACAATTATGCGCACTACTGTACAACAGATTGAAAAATAGTGAACCTATCTATCGACTACACAGCGACTAATGTATATACATAATCTATCCCGCAAATGGCGAAACGCGATATTGTCAATTAACAGCTTTATAATTATTGTTACTTTCCAAAAACAATAAACTCTTATAGTTACAAAATTAGAAAAATTTTGCACTCAAATAAATGTGCAAATACAACAAAAGCAACAAAAAAAAATTTTAACAAAAACTGCCAATTAACAATAATTAACAATAATTAATTATTATTAATTATTAATAATCATTGTTAATAAATATAAATCATTATTGCGTATTCGCCTCTCAATAAATTGAATAATATTTCGAAATAATATTTCGTCTAAGTTAAAATAAAATTTGAGAGATAGATTTAAAATTTAAATAGCAAGTGTAGAGAATCAAAACAAAGCCAAAAGGTAAACGCAGCGACTATACGCCTGTTTTGACTCTCTCGAAAGCCTTGAAAATTATCACGTTTAAACTTTCGCTGAATTTAAAATCGAGATTACTTTTAGCTGTCAAAAATTAAATCGCGAAACACTAAAAAAAACTATTTAGTTGGGCGTCATGTAACCCGCCTATACTAAAAAACTACTTTGTTGGGCGCCATGTAACAGTTTTAATATATAGTTATTATTTAAAGAAATAATGAAATAAATAAAATGCTATTATGCTTAATAGCCGTTGCGATCGCCTCGCTTTAGCGAAGTGCTATGCGGTCGTCGCGTACGTCTCCAACCGTTAAAATTTAGCTATCCAGACAATTCGGTATGGAAATCCATCCGTTGATATGGAGAGGGCGGTATTCGCTATGATATAGGCATCGTTGATAAATAATCTCAAATAAAGCAATATAACGCGTAATTAAATTAAAGAAAATAAAGAGGCTTTATTACTGATAATTAGATATATACATTAACGTACTTGCGGTACGAAAGACGCAAGTCGGTATAAGCTAACGCGAAGAGAGCAAGAGAAAGAGAGAGAGAGAGCAATACAGAGCTGCCACTTACAGCAAGTGTTACGCGGTAAATCGCCGATGACTCGATGCGGATTTTGTCCACCTTGGGTCGTCCAACTGCAGTCAGAAATAAAACTATCTGCCATCGTGACCACGAAGCACAAGTGCGAATATGCAATGATAAAATATGCAGTAACACACACAGTTAACCGGAGTTAGATGTTCACTCAATTTCCTCTCTAAATTTCCGCTCACGCGTTATGCTCAAAGGTTCAAGCCAATCTGTCTCAAATCTGCGTGCGCGCTTAGGTCGCGAGTCCTCTCTCTGTCTTTCTCTCACGCTTACCTGTTCTCTCTTTTCCAAATATTACTCGGTACGTCGACCTGTAACAGCTGATATTCAGTTAATATACAGGGGCTAAAGAGAGAGAGAAATATAACGAAGAACTCGTTATAACGTACCGACACGAATTTTTTCAGATTTTTGTAATTCATTATTTCCAACATATTTCTAATGTTGAAAGATGTAGGTCTGTATATATATGGGGTATTCCACGTGAAGTGGTCTGATCAAAATTTTAAAATGCACCAAATTTTGGGTACACATTGCAAATATTTCTCAGAATATAGAAAAAAATTTTTAGGTACTGGAATCTAGTTGCTCAAAAGTTATTCTAACCTCAAAAAATGAATTTTTCCAAGTTTTTTTCAACGCCAGCTGGGTTCACCGCTATTTAACTCAAAATCTATCAACTTTTACTATAGAACATTATATGTAACATTAGTAGCTAATCATGTCTACAATTTATTCTTCTGGGTTAGAATTTCTAATCTCAAGGTCAATGTTACATAAACTACCCACACAGCACAGAATATTACGTCAATATTACGGAAATATTTCATATTAAGATTCGGAATATTACAATAATATTAGAATGAAAGATTACTGAAATATTGTTATGTCCGCGAATTTCTTACTTTGTAATATTCCATGAAATATTACATTAATATTATTATAATATTTCTGAAATATTGATGAAATATTTAAAATACTTACTTCAATAGGTGTAGTGAAATAGCACAGTAATATTTTTGAAAAATATAACAGAAATATTACATGAAATATTTACAAAATATTGTTAAAATATTTCAATTAATTGAATTTTATTAAGTATTAATACACATTATTTTTTTCTCATATTTATCGCAGAAAAAATTTGTACATATTTCCTAATCTGGATTCGAACCCCGTATGCACGCATCAAATACAAACGCTTTATCCACTACGCTATTCGCAACGCTTATCGATTACGTTTAAAACTTGCACATGATGATCTGCTATTTGATTTGCTATCTAATCTGTTTTTAATAGTTATACAATTTTAAAGAAAATAAAGAGGCTTTATTACTGATAATTAGATATATACATTAACGTACTTGCGGTACGAAAGACGCAAGTCGGTATAAGCTAACGCGAAGAGAGCAAGAGAAAGAGAGAGAGAGAGCAATACAGAGCTGCCACTTACAGCAAGTGTTACGCGGTAAATCGCCGATGACTCGATGCGGATTTTGTCCACCTTGGGTCGTCCAACTGCAGTCAGAAATAAAACTATCTGCCATCGTGACCACGAAGCACAAGTGCGAATATGCAATGATAAAATATGCAGTAACACACACAGTTAACCGGAGTTAGATGTTCACTCAATTTCCTCTCTAAATTTCCGCTCACGCGTTATGCTCAAAGGTTCAAGCCAATCTGTCTCAAATCTGCGTGCGCGCTTAGGTCGCGAGTCCTCTCTCTGTCTTTCTCTCACGCTTACCTGTTCTCTCTTTTCCAAATATTACTCGGTACGTCGACCTGTAACAGCTGATATTCAGTTAATATACAGGGGCTAAAGAGAGAGAGAAATATAACGAAGAACTCGTTATAACGTACCGACACGAATTTTTTCAGATTTTTGTAATTCATTATTTCCAACATATTTCTAATGTTGAAAGATGTAGGTCTGTATATATATGGGGTATTCCACGTGAAGTGGTCTGATCAAAATTTTAAAATGCACCAAATTTTGGGTACACATTGCAAATATTTCTCAGAATATAGAAAAAAATTTTTAGGTACTGGAATCTAGTTGCTCAAAAGTTATTCTAACCTCAAAAAATGAATTTTTCCAAGTTTTTTTCAACGCCAGCTGGGTTCACCGCTATTTAACTCAAAATCTATCAACTTTTACTATAGAACATTATATGTAACATTAGTAGCTAATCATGTCTACAATTTATTCTTCTGGGTTAGAATTTCTAATCTCAAGGTCAATGTTACATAAACTACCCACACAGCACAGAATATTACGTCAATATTACGGAAATATTTCATATTAAGATTCGGAATATTACAATAATATTAGAATGAAAGATTACTGAAATATTGTTATGTCCGCGAATTTCTTACTTTGTAATATTCCATGAAATATTACATTAATATTATTATAATATTTCTGAAATATTGATGAAATATTTAAAATACTTACTTCAATAGGTGTAGTGAAATAGCACAGTAATATTTTTGAAAAATATAACAGAAATATTACATGAAATATTTACAAAATATTGTTAAAATATTTCAATTAATTGAATTTTATTAAGTATTAATACACATTATTTTTTTTCTCATATTTATCGCAGAAAAAATTTGTACATATTTCCTAATCTGGATTCGAACCCCGTATGCACGCATCAAATACAAACGCTTTATCCACTACGCTATTCGCAACGCTTATCGATTACGTTTAAAACTTGCACATGATGATCTGCTATTTGATTTGCTATCTAATCTGTTTTTAATAGTTATACAATTTTAATGAAATTGACAAGATTTTACTATGATTTGGAAAAAAAATCTTGTTAATTAAAAATCTTACTTCTTTGTAATCATAAAAATATCGTTAAAATATTTTATTGTTATATTTCTATAATAATTTCTCTACGATAGAAAGCAAAATCTTTCTGCATTGTTGATATATAAGTTTTCTTAAACCTTGTACAAAATAAAAATAAGATATAAGACGACGATTTTTCGATTTTGGCGATTAAAGCAAAAGATGTGAAATAATTGTGAATCTAATGTGAAATATTTCCATAATATTTCACACAATATTACAGTGGAACATTACGGTAATATTATGAAATATTTCACTAGTCCTATTGAAGTAGGTATTTGAATTCTTTTATCAGTATTTCTCGAAATATTACATTGCAACAATCGATTTCGATGAATAAACCAAGATGTTAATTAATGGCGACGTTTCGATGACTTTTGCCATCCTTCTCTGATTATTCTACTCGTCAATGATTAGTATAGCCTGAGGAGGATGGCAAAAAATTCGAGCTTACATTTAAACCAAATAGAAGAATATTACAGAACGATTTTTTTCTAAATAAAGGACTGCAAACTGTATATGCACTATCCTTTTCAATTCTGATATTATATTATTAATTAGAAAAAAATTTTACATTTCAAAAATTTGTATATTTATACATTTAGAAATTGGATTAATTATCCTTAAAAATTGTATTTAATTCTTCATTTAATGTGATTCTTTATTCTTGTTTAGAAATAATTATTTACTATAAGATAATAAGTACCTTTTCGCGGGACAAAATAACATAATTCGTAGTTAGATACATTTTTTTTAAGTGTAAAGAGCAAACTGTAGAAAAAGATTTCGTTTGAAACACTATTTCGGAAATAGTATTACTTAATTGTGCACAATATATTTTTCTGCCCTCCGGCCGGAAAGCGGCAACTTTCCGGCCGCTGCGCGAATTGAAGTTGCCGTTTTCCGGCTACTTCGAGCAGAAAAATAGTATACACACCTTGGCCAGTAAAAAAGAAAGCCTCAGATCACATGTAATTGTCGGCCGAGGCGAAGCCGACTAGTTGTACGGAGTTCGGGCGCGAGCGCACCCATGCGCCATCTCCACCGTCGTCGGCTGCTGAGCACGTGTGACGGTTGAGGTCAGGATGCCGCCTAACCTCCCGTCTTGTTGACATCAGCAGCGGATACGCCAGGTATCGTGGGACGACCTGGACTCGGTCCTTGGCTCCCGATACCTCTCGGCCGTGGTTTGGCTCGTGGTCCGCGTGTTACCGTCGGGTATCGGTCGCGTCTTTCCTCCGCTCCGTCGCTATAACATACCCGTACCGTGGGTATCAATACTTATTTAAAAGTGCATCGGTGCACTTCGGTCCGCCGGCGAGGGATTCGCTAATTGCGACGCGATCGCGAGATAACGTTAAAGTGACGTTATGCATGCGTAAATGCATGTTGTAAATACAAGTCAATGTGCATGTATTGTGCGTTGTGCATTTTACAACGTCACAGAGTTTACATAAGATTTTGCCACAAATAGAGCGATAAATTGATAGAGAGTAGTATAATTTTTTTCAGAATGTAATTCGGATTCATCAAATGTTGAATATTAAATCTGAGCCTTACTCATCAATTTTTAAGATATTCGATTGATTCTTTTTAAGGTTTGTTTTTTTAAAACCCATGAGAATAAAATTTATAAATGTAAATTATTTTTATTATGAGATTTTATTGGAAAATTTCAAATGTTCTTGTTGCAATAATGAGTGCTAAAGATAGAGGTGAAAGTAGTAGTGAATCTGAATCCAAAAATGAATTGGTACTGACATGTCTGACGTCAATGATATGGATTCTGAAGACAACAATTATGAATCAACTGAAGACTTGGTTTATGACATTTACTACTTTCAATATTTTAATAGGCAGTACTCTTCCATGTGAATATTTTGAGTATTTTTTAAATCCATGCTTATTTAAAAGTATTATAGTGCAATCTAATTTTTATCAAAAACTAAATCGACGGCTCCTATTCATAAAGTCCTATACCAGAAGTAATTTCTATATAGTCCTATCTTAAAGAAAATTTTATAAGATCCTATCTTAATGATAATTCTATAAAGTCCTATCTCAGAAGTACAATTTTATAAAGTCCTATCTGAAAAAGTTAGTTCTATAAAGTCCTATCTCATCTCAAATTTTGAAAGCTACAAAATCATTAAACAATAAGATTTTTAAAAAAACAATAAATTATAAAAATAATATTTACACCTTTATCTAAAAATATAAATATATATGTAGAATCGGATAATAATGCTCATGTAAAGAGTACACTTTTACCGAATATATTATATTTCATTAACCTCGTTATCGAGATTTTATAAATAAACTTTGTAATTTAATAAAAATAACATTTTATATTCATTTTAATCCTTTAAAATCTCATTTTATGTACGACCTTAAATATAAATTATATTGTCATAATAGTTTTCAAATTATATAAATTATCAATATTATTATAATTTTATGAAGAGATAGTGTATTAAAGGAAGGGGGGGGGGGCTTAAAAAAATTGACTTTTATGATCGAACTTTATTGAATTGCATTTGAGATAGGACTTTATAAAATTGACTTCCGAGATAGGACTTTATAATACTGACTAAATTTTTTTTTGAGATAGGACCTTATAGAATTTTCTTTTCAGTTAGGACTTTATAGAATTATTCTTGAGTTAGGACATTTTTTAATTAATTTTTGAGATAGGACTTTATGAATAGGAGCCGTCGAAATGTATTTAACAAAAATAAATGTATGTCATGAATAATTTAAAATGAAGCCATCGACTCCTCTGACCGAGTATGCACTCCGAAAATTGATTGGTGTTTCAATAAATATGGGTCGACTTCGCGAAGGTGATCTCGAAGATTATTGGAGCACTGATATACTTCTGTCATCTCTAATATTTAATATTTACCTTATCAAGATTCGTAGATATTTACAAATTTTAAGACATCTTCATTTTTCTGATAATTAAGAAATCAACAGTCATCCTTAGAGGAAACTCAAACCAGCAATAAGCAACTCGCAAAATACATTTGCTAGTACTATCAGTCCAGGGAGAAATACTGCATTGTTGAAAATTTACTCTTATAGAAGGGTAGATTGAATGAAAACAATTTTTGTCTCGAAATAGAAATCAATTTAGTGTCCATTTTTTGAACTTCTAGAACTACACAATTGGATATTTATTCTCGTTAATTATTTATACTGGAACCCTTATTCAAAATTCCTATACAAACATTTATAATGCTGAATTTTCAATTTTACAAACCTTACAAGAATTATAATACTAATCTGAAGGATTACTACAAAAGTATCAACATTATTATTATTAATATTATTTTTTATTATTATTATTATTATTATTATTATTATTCAGCAATATACTGTTTGAATTTTACAAACTTGTCACTATCAATTAATCATATTAATAATTATAATCTCAGATCTGATTCGTTGATATATTTTTTGTATTAAATACGTACCTTCAGTTATTGTAATACTAATGTTAATATATTTATAGTAATCCTTCAGTTTAGTATCATAATTCTTAAAGTGGTTGTAATATTGAAAATCCAGCATTATAAATGTTGAAAAATTAATTTTTTATAATTGTATAATATTTGTATTTTATAAAATTCAGGAGAACTACTGGATACCTCTAAAACACCAAATTCCCACAGTTATAGCAATATTAATTTTTTTCATCTTCGATTTCACAGAGAACCACCCATACATATATATGCGAATATGTGTGTTTGATTTCAATTATATACCAAGTGACAATTTAGGACGATACAACTTTGAATTGAATTACTTTTGTGCTGAATTAAGCAAATGTAAACTCGACAAATTTAGACTAGTTGAATGATATAAATCGAATGTTCATCTCAGAATTTTAATACATGCAGTATTTAAGAATACAACAAAATTATATTTTGAGAAATGACTTTTTTGCAAAATACTCGGTATCTCATTCAGTAGATCAAATTAAGTTTATCTGGATCAGTATTGTATAGATTCAATAATTAACAATGAAGTTATTAATAATTGAAAATGATGAGAATTCGTTAATTTCTCACGCGCATTGAGATATTTATTTAAATGACCGACTAAACAAGATGATTCGCGTTACCATCGACTCAAAGTTATAAATAATCATCGTTTCGTCGGTATATTCACAATTTCGTAAATGTTATGAATGACAGAGGCGGTGCAAAAATAGTTTGTAACATCAGTTGTGCGAATTGAATAATGTGTAATAGAAGTAATGAGTAAACATAATTCTAAACTTGAAAATAACGCACAATTATTGTCGCATATAAGATATTGATTAATCACATTGATAACATACGCGTTGATGTGATATGTACGTTTTATAAACTACGAAAGGTAATGTTACAATAAATGCTGTAATTTTATAAACATATAATGTTATAATGAATACGGAAGTATTTTTCGGTATCAAGAAAGATATTTCGAAAAATAATTTAACAGAGTAAAACTTGTACCTGCTTAGTTGTACAACGCTTTCGCCGCGTGTAAGATGTACTTTCAAGTATTTTATATTTATACATGTATGTGTTTTATAGAATACAAAATAAATTTTAAAAGTACCAATAGAATGGCTTAATACAACTAAACTTATAACAAAAATTCGATAAATTTAAACAAGCGGAATTTTTTTTTATAAGGAATTTAATTGATATTTTAGAAGTACAGTAATTTTCGCATCAATTTATGCTAATCCGGCATTCCTTGTAGTTAACCTAAACCGTAGTGATTATTATTCTGGCCAGTTTTTATTAACGCACTAGTATAGTTTTACAAAGTTAGTACCGTGTAACAGTTTTATTTGGGTAGGAATAGAAAAAACTTATCCTAGATTTTTGTTACAATTCCGCCAGTCTTTCGTAATACTTTTTCAAGATGTTTATAAGCGTTCCACCAGACTTTTGCTATACTTTCGCCAGACTTTTGACATACTTTCTGTGGTAATTTACATATGTATGGAGACATCCTAACATACTACTTGGATGACATATTATGAATCATTACACACTCTAAATTCCAAAGTATAAAAAGAGACGCGAGAAAAGTAGAAAATATACAAAATTGTTCTCCCCACCACCTCCAACTTTGACGTGCAGAACTGCACGGTCCCGCTGGTCGTTGCAGACAGAGAGGAGGACAGTCTCTACAGGCGTCCCGGCTATTGGAGAGAGAGAGGTAGATTCAAGGCGAATCCCTTCCGGTCTTCCCGCCGTACAGATAACGGAGTTACGTAGCGGTAAGTGGTGTACCACTTCTAGACCCGCGTGTCTCGTATTAGTTTACCCCATTATACCTGGTGCGGTCCAGGTGAGGAAACGTTCCTCCTTACTTCCCCCTCTCGTGATAAATCCCGCCCGGGTAGCCAGGTCGGTCGTTCGCGGGAGCCACTTCACGAGAGAAAGCGCGCGTTAGGTACGCGTGCATACGGGGTTCGAACCCAGGGTAGGAAATATGTAAAAATTTTTTTCTGCCCTCCGGCCGGAAAGCGGCAACTTCCCGGCCGCTGCGCGAATTGAAGTCGCCGTTTTCCGGCAACGTCGAGCAGAAAAATAGTATACACACCTTGGCCAGTAAAAAAGAAAGCCTCAGATCACATGATCGTCCACCTCGGCTTCGCCTCGGCCGACAATTACATGTGATCTGAGACATTTCTTATTTTACAGGCCATGGTATGTAATATACTATTTCTGCCCTCCGGCCGGAAAGCGGCAACTTCCCGGTCGATGCGCGAATTGAAGTTGCCGTTTTCCGGCAACGTCGAGCAGAAAAATAGTATACACACCTTGGCCAGTAAAAAAGAAAGCCTCGGATCACATGTTCGTCAACCTCGGCTTCGCCTCGGCCGACAATTACATGTGATCCGAGACATTTCTTATTTTACTGGCCATGTTATGTAATATACTATTTATTTAAAATAATTAAGTTCAAAAATAGAGCACGGGTATCTAAATTCGGACAATCGTATACAAGCGTAGCTCCTTTCGCGGGAGAAAAAAATCTACGAATATATGGTTAAAAAATTACTAAGTCCAAATTTTATAAATTCAACAGATCTTTATAGCCTGGTAATAACTCTTAATAACAAAATAGCAAAATAGCTCATAGTGGTAGAGAGTCAGCGTTCGAATCTTAAGATTGAAGGTTCGAGTCCCACAGACAGCAAATATTTTTTTAAAATTTTTTCTTTTTATTTATAAGCTATGGCCAACATATTGGCAACAGTTTAAAAATTGTAAGATAGTATAACTATTGGCAATATGTTTGCAATAATTGTTGCCTATCACTTTGCAATACAGTGGCAATAGTTTATATTTTTACGTACGTACAATATATCTTAATAAGTTAAGTAGATTCTGCTTAAAAATAAAATGTTTTATGTCTGTTATTATATACATGCTATCAGATTAAATTTAATATGTTAACTTTTAATATCCATCATATTCGCATATATTAACATTGCATATTTTATTAGTTACATTATTGTTACACTATTATTACCTTTGTAACAGTATTGGTATTCTTTCACAAGAGAAGTACTTGACCTTAGGAAACGGATATATCTTATCTTAACCTTGGCATATCTTCTGGAATATAATAATATGAAGAAAGCCAAGTTATTACTTGCCACTTTTACGAAAGTGATTTGACATTTGACAATAATATTTCCAATGAAAGTTACTTTCACTTTAATTGCTATTATGACTCAAAAACGAATATTGATAGGAAATCAATCCAAAAACTGAAAGGTAGTTGAATTCAAGTAGATATCCCTATCAGCACACAATGTCTTAAAAACGTTTAAATTACGTTGCGGCTAAAACCTTTAAACGTTAGAATTTAATACTTGAAAAACGTTTGAAGTACGTTTAAATTTGGTTAAAATGTTCTCTTTAATTTTACGAAAGTAATATTTTATAACGTATTTTAAACGTATTTTTAACGTTGGATAAACAAAATTATCCGATGTATATTATTATGGAGCATGCGCAGTTGTTACTTATCAATTATAGCTATGCGCAATTGTCATTTTTGCACATATAAATGATTTATATTTATAAATAAATATAAAAATAGCATTTGCGCATAGCTACAATTGATAAGTAACAACTGCGCATGCTCCATAATAATATACATCGGATAATTTTGTTTATCCAACGTTAAAAATACGTTTGAAATACGTTAAAAAATATTACTTTCGTAAAATTAAAGAGGACATTTTAAGCAAATTTAAACGTATTTCAAACGTTTTTCAAGTATTAAATTCTAACGTTTAAAGGTTTTAGCCGCAACGTAATTTAAACGTTTTTAAGACATTGTGTGCTGATAGGGATGGTTAAAAAAAAGAAGCTTAAATTGTTCAATTTAGAGCAAAGTTAAGAAAATAATAAATTGAAGAATTTTATAATATTATTGCAATATGTTTAGCATTATTTTAGATTATATTTTTTTGTAAGATTTCATATTGTGTGGAGTGCAATGCCGGATGTCAAATACGTTTCGTTTCGAAATTCTACTACACAAGAAAAAATTATATAATCGAGTCTCCAGGAATATTCCTCAAACATTGTTGAAATATTTCACGTAATATTACACTGTAATGTTTCGACAATGTTACATGAAATATTGTGATGAAAGTCTGTGCAATATTATAGTAATACTCTAAATGATTATTTTTGTTTTAACATGTATTGATATTATAACAATATTTCATAAAATATTGCATACAATATTTATGGAATATTACACGAAATATTATATGAAATATTTCAGTAATATTGTTGTAATATGTTGTGAAATGTTCCACTTTCTATTAGTGTAAATATTACACCAAATATTTCAATAATATTTAAAAAATATTACTATGAATTATTTCAGAAGAATATTTTGTAATATTTTTGATACATTTTCTAAACATTTCCGCAATATTTTTTATAATATTTCATGTAATATTCCCAGGATGGCAAACTCAATTCTAAAAGGAAATTCCTTTATGAATTCTGATTGACCAGCATGGAATTCTTCTTGAAAGTAATCCCATTTCATACCATTACAGTTCTTTCAAATTGTAGCGATAAAGAATATTACAATGTCCGCTTTTTTGCGTGATAAAGAGTTCAATAGCACATCTAAAGAATACTTACATAAAATACCCATAGCAAGATAGCAATAAAAGCACAAAATAGGTTTATAATGAGTTTAATTGTCAGTACCTAAATAACTCGAACTGTGTTCATATAAAGAGTTCTTTTTTAAACTAGGCAAAGGAACACTTTTTTTAAATAACTGTAAATTGAAACCTACCATAAATAGCCGTTTCAAGGAACCAAAAAAAAAAAGGACAAAATAGATTCATAATGAATTAATTTTTAGTACCTAACTAACTCGAAACGTGTTCATGTTAAAGAGTTCTTTATGAACTGCAAAAGAATACTTTATTACGTACCTGGATATTGAAACCTACCATACAATGTACGCATTTGATTCTTGAACTTATTTCATTAAGTATTCTTAACGTACACCCAAAACACTCCTAGTACTGTTTTATAAAAGTATACTATATGTATATATATATATATATATATATATATATATATATATATATTGGGTTCTTTTAGACTAACTATAAAGCGTAGTACAAATACTTGTATTAAGAATAACACAAAACATATTTATAATATTCTTAAAACATTTCTTGAAATGAGACAAAATGAATTTATCGTTCGTAAATATCTCTATCTGTATATAATTCGATCTTACTGAACGAAATACTTTACTTTAGAATAAAGCAGGCCTATTGTACTCTTTGTCCACTATGATTGGTGAATTTCCCAGAGCACGGCCTTTTAAAAAAATTAAAGGCGTTTCGTCCTCAATATCCAGCTTGGACTCCTTAGTAACGAACTGGAGATCTTACCTTAGACGCCTGTCGCAAGATGAACCAGCGAAGCCAGCAAGATGTTCTGCTGCTATATAATAGAAATAAGACGACGATCTGTCCAACGAGTGTAGAGAGATAGTCGTCTCCATCTGGTGGTGGGAAAAATATTATCCAGATGCAAACTCAATTCTAAAAGAATTCTTTACGAATTCGTATTTACCAGCATGAAGTCTTGGAAGTAATCCCATTTCATACCATTAGAGTTCTTTAAATTTCATAAAGAATATTAACAATATTCGCTCTTTTGCGTATAAAGAGTTCTATAAGTACATCTAAAGAATACTTACATAAAATAGCCATTGCAAAGATAGCTAATAAAAGCACAAAATAGTTCATAATGAATTACTTTTCAGTACCTAAATAACTCGAAATGTGTTCATATTAAAGAGTTCTGTTTAAACTAGAAAAGAACACTTTTTCAAATTGTCGATAGTTGATGGTTAATAATAAATAAGTTGGATTTATTTATTATTGACCCTCAAAAATCGACAATTTATGAATTAATTATAAGCTAGTGTATTATTAATACTGACACAATAATCTTAATTGCGACACAATACATGTCTTTGGTAAATTGTTACAATTGCTACAGTATATTATATATTACTGTAATTTAAGTAGGTATATTTTGTTGAACAGCATAATTGGTTAATCCTTTTCTGAGCAAGTGAACACTTTCTTATAATGTATATTTGAGCATTATGTATAATGATAAAAAACTAATTTAATAAATTAATCAACACACATTTCCGATGTATTTTTTTCACCTCTTTCGAATGCCGTTAACACAATAGTGCTAACCTTTTTTTAAAGTTATAAACATTTTTTTGGAAAAAGATGTTTTTTTGGTGTTCTTAAAGAATACTTTACAAGTATTTTTCGACTTCTTTTATACGAATACTATATCGAAAATATAATTAATCTTAAAAGTGTAAAAGTATTCTTTCGAGGTTCTTAATGAATTCTGTAATACGAACATTTCATGAGTACTTTAGACATAATAATAGATTGCATTTGGAATTCAATCTAAGAATAAAAACGAAACCATTTCGAACGTATTTTGTTTTTATACACTTCAAATTATTAAGATATATTCACATGAAAACTCTTTTATATATTTAATTATGTGAGAATTGTAATATATAAGCTCTTTGAAACTTTGATTTATGAATTCAGAATGAAAATAAAAAATCATTAATGTAAGTACTCATTCTGACCTGTAAATGAATTCTTTATGAATTTTGTTATACAACAAATCTAGGCCACAAAATTTTTTAAGCAAATTTAAACGTATTTCAAACGTTTTTCAAGTATTAAATTCTAACGTTTAAAGGTTTTAGCCGCAACGTAATTTAAACGTTTTTAAGACATTGTGTGCTGATAGGGATGGTTAAAAAAAAGAAGCTTAAATTGTTCAATTTAGAGCAAAGTTAAGAAAATAATAAATTGAAGAATTTTATAATATTATTGCAATATGTTTAGCATTATTTTAGATTATATTTTTTTGTAAGATTTCATATTGTGTGGAGTGCAATGCCGGATGTCAAATACGTTTCGTTTCGAAATTCTACTACACAAGAAAAAATTATATAATCGAGTCTCCAGGAATATTCCTCAAACATTGTTGAAATATTTCACGTAATATTACACTGTAATGTTTCGACAATGTTACATGAAATATTGTGATGAAAGTCTGTGCAATATTATAGTAATACTCTAAATGATTATTTTTGTTTTAACATGTATTGATATTATAACAATATTTCATAAAATATTGCATACAATATTTATGGAATATTACACGAAATATTATATGAAATATTTCAGTAATATTGTTGTAATATGTTGTGAAATGTTCCACTTTCTATTAGTGTAAATATTACACCAAATATTTCAATAATATTTAAAAAATATTACTTTCGTAAAATTAAAGAGGACATTTTAAGCAAATTTAAACGTATTTCAAACGTTTTTCAAGTATTAAATTCTAACGTTTAAAGGTTTTAGCCGCAACGTAATTTAAACGTTTTTAAGACATTGTGTGCTGATAGGGATGGTTAAAAAAAAGAAGCTTAAATTGTTCAATTTAGAGCAAAGTTAAGAAAATAATAAATTGAAGAATTTTATAATATTATTGCAATATGTTTAGCATTATTTTAGATTATATTTTTTTGTAAGATTTCATATTGTGTGGAGTGCAATGCCGGATGTCAAATACGTTTCGTTTCGAAATTCTACTACACAAGAAAAAATTATATAATCGAGTCTCCAGGAATATTCCTCAAACATTGTTGAAATATTTCACGTAATATTACACTGTAATGTTTCGACAATGTTACATGAAATATTGTGATGAAAGTCTGTGCAATATTATAGTAATACTCTAAATGATTATTTTTGTTTTAACATGTATTGATATTATAACAATATTTCATAAAATATTGCATACAATATTTATGGAATATTACACGAAATATTATATGAAATATTTCAGTAATATTGTTGTAATATGTTGTGAAATGTTCCACTTTCTATTAGTGTAAATATTACACCAAATATTTCAATAATATTTAAAAAATATTACTATGAATTATTTCAGAAGAATATTTTGTAATATTTTTGATACATTTTCTAAACATTTCCGCAATATTTTTTTATAATATTTCATGTAATATTGCATGCTGTGTGGGTACATGTCAATATTCAACTTGAAAAAAGTGCAAGTGCGCCACATTTGATTTTTTCATCCAAAAGTCTAAAAGAAAGATTGGAGCAATACCTTTCAAATGGTCTGTAGCATTTTTATGGCCTCCAATTCTCTAAAAAGTTATGATAATTTAAAGAAATACGAAATTTTTTTAAAAATTTAAATGGGAATTACCATGTTAATTTTTGTGAATTTTATGTCTTTCTTTAAATTATCATAACTTTTTACAGAATTGGAGGCTATAAAAATGCTACAAACTATTTGAAAGGTATTGCTCCAAGCTATCTTCTAGACTTTTGGATAAAAAAATAAATTGTGGCGCACTTGCACTTTTTCTAAGTTGAATAATGACATGTAGTTTATATAACATTCACCTTGAAATTAGAAATTCTAACCCAGAAGAATAAATTCCAAACACAATTAGCAACGAATGTAACATATAATGTTCTATAGTAAAAGTTGATAGATTTTCAGTAGTTAAATAGCGGTAAACCCAGATGGTGTTGAAAAAACTTGGAAAAATTCACTTTTTGAGGTTAGAATAACTTTTGAGTAAATAGATTCCAGTACCTAATAATTTTTTTCTATATTTTGAAAAACATTTGCAATGTGTACCCAAAATTTGGTGCATTTTAAAATTTTGATCGGATCACTTCACGTGGAATGTCGGAGATATATATATATATATATATAACATAATATCTACTATATATAAAGCCATATTTATATTACATATAATAATATATACAAGTACAATAATGTAAAAACAACGATATAGGTATAATGACAGATAATAATATATTTGCGTAATGTAAACAAAATGACGCTAAGAAAATAACTCCGGCCCATTTTTAGTATACTTTTCATAGAAAAGTTTTTTAATCACAATACTATATGTTATTAACTAACATGTCTTGAATGACAAATAAATATAAAAAGGATAATTCAATGATAATAAAATCTATAAAAAAATAATGGAAGTTGCTCATATTTAGATTACATAAAAATATATATTAATTTTTTTAATATCTGCATACAATTAAAAAAAAGTAAAAATATCTCAGCAATATTATTAAAACGTTTAATGAGCTTATTTTGCTAAATTTACAAAAACTACAGAAAAAAATAACCACCTATATAAATAATACGTCAATTTACTACGTTACTTTAGTGTGATGTATATTTTCGCATTTTCGTTTTTTTCCATAATTAACAGTTATGCCTTATTTTTAATGTTACGATAAGTCTTAGGTACACTACCTTTATCCCCCATGTTTGACATTCAATCCGAATAACAAATGCCGTATGTTCCACTCTCTCAGCATACTATTGTTGGTTGTTAAAAGAACAAGATTAAGAAAAAATGATTATTAATTTTAATCTAGATATCTATTAACAGTAATTGCAGATTGATCAGAACGTCGCAAAATCAACACAGAGATGCGCGCGCATAAAGTCTCTACAGTCTAACTACATTAATATCTGCCTCGCTATATATATAGCGATCGATGAATTTCCAAAAAACCATAGTGATAAAATCAAACAACATGAATAATAATGATAATAATAAATTATGAAATTATAACATAACGTAGTATATATATACCGTGTGACAATTTTAAAGTGATCACAAACTTATTTCAATGGTAAATCAAATTAATAGTTGCAGATCCAATGGTTCTTAGGGTTTTTGGGGTCGAGGAATCTATTAATGATAATAGAAATCAAATTACATTTGAAATAAGAAAAATAAAAAAATTATTTCTTCGAAGAATTGAGATAGCACGTATGTTAGTGTCTTAATATGAAATATTTATTTATTTATTTATTTATTAAACCAGATAAAATTACAACATTATGAATATGCCGCAATTCCTACAAAGATAAAATTAATTTATCTGTACGTAGGTCTGGCAACTTAAAACTATAAACTTAAGACTAATACTTAAAACTAAACCTATAACTAAAGCTTAAGCAAAAAATACTTAAGCTTCCTAACTAGTAACCAATAAAAACAATGATAAAATTTTATAAACATAACAAAGTAAATTCAGCGAAAACAGCACCCCTTAACAAGTATAACTAGTATATATATACAAGGTAGTGTGATGACTGTCTCGCTACCAATACTTAATCAACATTTGTCTAGCTGTCGTATAACTTTCAGTTGATGCATTTCTGCCTCTTGCAAATATAATTTTCTGGACAAGTAAGTCCCACCGCGCATGTAACTCTAAAGTGTGGAAACATTTCTTTATGTTGTTTAGAGGAATCACATTTACAGGTAGATGTAAAAACTATGTCGTCAATAACTACTAGATCTTTATATGGTGGTTGTCGTTTCAATGGGAAAACCGAGCTAGTTAGTAAAAATTTGCTTCCCTCGTATTCCTCTATCAAAATAAAAAATTGCTTTATTCGATCCTATGTAGTTAAGATCACCATAAGACATATACGAATGGCATTATGCTGTTGAACCTTTTTTCCCGCTGAATTTACAACTTTCATTTTTTTACTATTTTCGTTAGCTATATTGTCTATTTTAGAGAAAACTGTCTCAATAGGGATATATTTTTCTTTTTCATTGATTATTTTTTCTTCTGATTTTACTGATGCTTTCACAAATCTTATATACTTAAAAGTTGAAGAACAGCTCTTTTTATCCCATCCCACACAGCATGTAATATTACAAAAAAATATTGCGGAAATGTTTAGAAAATATATCAAAAATATTACAAAATATTCTTCTGAAATAATTCATAGTAATATTTTTTAAATATTATTGAAATATTTGGTGTAATATAAAAGAAAGTGGAATATTTCACAACATATTACAATAATATTACTGAAATATTTCATGTAATATTTCGTGTAATATTTCGTGTAATATTTCATAAATATTGTATGCAATATTTCATGAAATATTGTTATAATATCAATACATGTTAAAACAAAAATAATCATTTGGAATATTACTAAAATATTGCACAGACTTTCATCACAATATTTCATGTAACATTGTCGAAACATTACAGAGTAATATTACGTGAAATATTTCAACAATGTTTGAGGAATATTCCTGGAGACTCGATTATATAATTTTTTTTGTGTAGTAGAATTTCGAAACGAAACGTATTTGACATCCGGCATTACACTCCACACAATATGAAATCTTACAAAAAAACATAACCTAAAATAATGCTAAACATATTGCAATAATATTATAAAATTCTTCAATTTATTATTTTCTTAACTTTGCTCTAAATTGAACAATTTAAGCTTCTTTTTTTAACCATATCTACTTGAACTCAACTACCTCTCAGTTTTTGGATTGATTTCCTATCAATATTCGTTTTCGAGTCATAATAGCAATTAAAGTGAAAGTAACTTTCATTGGAAATATTATTGTCAAATGTCGAATCACTTTCGTAAAAGTGGCAATTGCCAAGTAATAACTTGGCTTTCTTCATATTATTATATTCCAGAAGATATGCCAAGGTTAAGATAAAATATATCCGTTTCCGAAGGTCAAGTACTTCCCTTGTGAGAGAATACCAATACTGTTACAAAGGTAATAATAGTGTAACAATAATGTAACTAATAAAATATGTAATGTTAATATATGCGAATATGATGGATGTTAAAAGTTAAAATATTAAATTTAATCTGACTGCATGTATATAATAACAGACTTAAAACATTTTATTATATTGTACGTACGTAAAAATATAAACTATTTTGCCACTGTATTGCAAAGCGATAGGCAACAATTATACTATCTTACAATTTTTAAACTGTTGCCAATATGTTGGCCATAGCTTATAAATTAAAAGCAAAATAAAAAAATATTTGCTGTCTGTGGGACTCGAACCTTCAATCTTAAGATTCGAACGCTATGACTCTTTCCCGATAAGGACAAAGAAATATAAATAATATTTTTTAAAGAATTCTTTTTAAATTCTATTTTTTCAAAGAATTTATAAAGAATTCTTTACAATAACTTATAAATATATCGAATGTCCGGTATATTGTAATGCTTTAAGTATTAATAAAGAATTCTTTAAATTCGAATGAAATTTTACGAATGGTATATCCCATGAAAGAAATATTAAAGAAGTGACAAAGAAATCTTTTATTACTAAAAAAACTAATTAAATATTTGAAAAGTATTCTTTTATACTTCTAAAATTCATTCCTCATAAAAACAACCCAAAGATTCTCAAAGAACTCTTTTATAGCAGAAATTATATCCTAGAGTTTGGTAAGGATCCGTTTTCCAGAGGGTGTGACCTCTCCTTGTTAGTAATTTTTTAACCATATATTCGTAGATTTTTCTCTCCCGCGAAAGAAGCTACGCTTGGATACGATTGTCTGAATTTAGATACCCGTGCTCTATTTTTGAACTTAATTATTTTAAATAAAAATACATTGTGCACAATTAAGTAGTACTGTTTCCGAAATAGTGTTTCAAACGAAATCTAGCTTTTTCTGCAGTTTGCTCTTTACACTTAAAAAAATGTATCTAACTACGAATTATGTTGTTTTGTCCCGCGAAAAGGTACTTATTATCTTATAGTAAATAATTATTTCTAAATAAGAATAAAGAATCACATTAAATAAAGAATTAAATACAATTTTTTAGGATAATTAATCCAATTTCTAAATGTATAAGTATACAAATTTTTGAAATGTAAAATTTTTTTCTAATTAATAATATAATATCAGAATTGAAAAGGATAGTGCATATACAGTTTGCAGTCTTTATTTAGAAAAAAATCGTTCTGTAATTTTCTTCTATTTGGTTTAAATGTAAGCTCGAATTTTTTGCCATCCTCGATCCTCCTCAGGCTATACTAACCATTGACGAGTAGAATAACCAGAGAAGGATGGCAAAAGTCATCGAAACGTCGCCATTAATTAACATCTTGGTTTATTCATCGAAATCGATTGTTGCAATGTAATATTTCGAGAAATATTGATAAAATATTTCAAATACCTACTTCAATAGGACCAGTAAAATATTTCATTAATATTACCGCGTAATGTTCCAGTGTAATATTTTGTGAAATATTATGGAAATATTTCACATTAAGATTCACAATTATTTCGCATCTTTTGCTTAATCGCCATAATCGAAAAATCGTCGTCTTATATCTTATTTTTATTTTGTACAAGGTTTAAGATAACTTACATATCAATAATGCAGAAAGATTTTGCTTCCTATCGTAGAGAAATTATTATAGAAATTTAACAATAAAATATTTCAACTATATTTTTATGATAACAAAGAAGTAAGATTTTTAATTAACAAGTTTTTTTTTCCAAATCATAGTAAAATCTTGTCAATTTCATTAAAATTGTATAACTATTAAAAACACATTAGATAGCAAATCAAATAGCAGATCGTCATGTGCAAGTTTTGAATATAATCGATAAGCGTTGCGAATAGCGTAGTGGACAAAGCGTTTGTATTTGATGCGTGCATACGGGGTTCGAACCCAGGGTAGGAAATATGTAAAAATTTTTTTCTGCCCTCCGGCCGGAAAGCGGCAACTTCCCGGCCGCTGCGCGAATTGAAGTCGCCGTTTTCCGGCAACGTCGAGCAGAAAAATAGTATACACACCTTGGCCAGTAAAAAAGAAAGCCTCAGATCACATGATCGTCCACCTCGGCTTCGCCTCGGCCGACAATTACATGTGATCTGAGACATTTCTTATTTTACTGGCCATGGTATGTAATATACTATTTCTGCCCTCCGGCCGGAAAGCGGCAACTTTCCGGCCGCTGCGTGAATTGAATTTTATAATTAAATACTGCATATTAAAATAACTGTTTCAGTTTATTCATTTAATATTAATATAAGTGTGTAAACATTAATCAGAAACATTCATACATTGTTAAATTTGTTAAAATTTTGTAATAAACGTATTTAATATAAGTTTCTTATTTAACCTTTACTTTACTTTATATACGTTCCTTCGTAAAAAACTTTATACATTAATTAATAAATAATTATATTCTCTGCACAGATTTTACGTATTTATTAATTATTTATTATGGTGCAGTTGCTTTTTAAATTATCATTTACAGCATGGTAAAGTTACGTACAGTTATTGGGACGTATGCATTCGGACAGAGGTACAATCACGTTTTGTTAGTCCAGATATTGGTTCAATGTCATCAATTGTATTTTCATTTATATTATGAAAATTAAACATGAAGATTAGTGCGTTTGCAATGCAACACACGCTATAAAGCAAATACTTTCTATTAGAACTAATAGTTTTTAATTTTGTGTATATTTTTCAACAAACTATACATTAAACATAATGTCTAATATCCTTAGGTGTCCAGTAATTGGTACTTTTACCTTATTAGTAAATCATAAAAAAATTTTGAAATACTTAACCAACGGTGGTGCAAGTATTATTTTATTTAAAGAGAATAAAAAAGAGAGAAATTACTTTTTTATTAGTTTTGCAGAAATTAATTTTGCACAAATGAATATTATTATTATTATTATATAAAATTGTTTATCCATTGCTGTAAGACACGGGAAGGATAGACATTGTGTATTTAAAGAGAATAAAAGTCAGAAATTTATTTTTTATCAGTTTTGCAGAAATTAATAAAATTATTAAAAAATTATTTATTTATTGCTTGTAGGACATGACAGGACTAGAATTGAAATGTAAATTAGTAGGATGCTTTTCTGAAAAAATGTTTGTTTTCAATTTAATAGATATTTGTATTTTTAAAAATAAATACTTGTTGATTCCGCTTTGATTTCAGTACTTTCTATTGCAGAACTTTTTCTGGAGTTTAAGAAATATATGTAAATGTTTAATTAATCACAAATTTACGGTAATATATACAAAATACTTGTCGATTATGCCGCTTTGATTTCAGTACTTTCAATTGCAGAAACTGTATATATATATGGGTTGTTCTCTGTGACATCGAAGATGAAAAAAATAAATATTGCTATAACTGTGGGAATATGTTTTAGAGGTATCCAGTAGTTCTCCTGAATTTTTTCAGATTTTTTCTGGGCCATTATTTTAAGTTACAGAGAGTCAAAGTTGACATTTTAGCACTTTTTTGCATTATATGCCCATTTTCATGAATTTTTAGCTCCCAGGGGATGCATTTTTCACTAAAAACATAAGTATGACTTTTTTTGTAAAATTTTCCGAACTTTTCATTAAAAATACTTTTAAAGACATAAATGTATGCTGTCACACTCTTGTAAGCCATTTAAACCTTAAATAGTGAAAATCAGCAATTCTGCTCCGGACTCTGGTAACCTGATACTGTCTAAAAGATGTCTTTTTATAGTCAGAAACTGCCTAAAAATTTCTAGAATGGGTCTAAATCATTAAGATCACTTATGGTTAAAATATCCGGGAAAAGTGCCCGAAATATTAATAGAAATGTATATTTGTTGCCTTATAACGATGAATCTAGTAACATGATCATTGCAAAAAAATTTATGCACTTACCTTCCCTGTCAAAAATATACAGCTGTAAAAATAACTGGAAATACAGGTGTAAATCCATGTAATAATACAGCTGTATTGGAGTGGATTTGCCTGGATTTATTAACTGGATTTACAGGTGTAAATCCATGTAATATTAAATGGATTTACAGGTGTAAATCATGTAATATTAAATGGATTTTTTAATTTTACAAATGTTTTTTTATTTAGATTAACATACAATTTCTATATTATTTTTAAATAAATAGTTTGAATTTAAAAATTAGTATTATTTATTTATTTATTTTTTAAATAAATTTATATTAGAAGAATGCCCTTTTACACATAGTAGCAAAATAATATATTATGTTTTAGGGTATAAATAAGTATTATAAAAGTATTCATATGCTTTTAAGAAATTATAATAATATAGAAAAAATGAAGAAGATATCTCTTTGGTAGATATCGTTAAGACCATCACTATTATAATTAGTTAATTACTGCCTAACATCTTATATATATATATATATAGATCAAAGAATAAATAACAATTATTAGAGTCTACTGCTGGACACCGTAGCGAGCAGACGTGTTTATAATCGCGTGTTGTTGATAGTATTTAACTGTGATTATCCGTAGCGAATTTCAAAGTGTAAATATTCTACTGCGAGTGAACAGTGACAATTAAGTAATTTCAAACTGCATATGCAGTCTGAATTGATATAACTAACACCTAAAAAAATGGCTACCACTTCAGATGGGATGCCAAATAGTCAATCTTCAAGTACAAATCAACCTGCCGTATCTCAAACCTACGCAAATGTTACTAAACAACAATTATTGCCAACGAAAGAGCAAGCAATAATAATTGATTCCATTGAAGGTCTTACAAATGACGATTATATTGACGGTCTGGAGTTATTAACTAATGTGACAAACATTACACATATTTCTAAAATATCTGGTTCAAGAGTTTGTGTTTATTTAACGAGTCAAGATCTAGTGTATCAGTTATCAAACCAAAAAGTAAAAGTTAAGGATTACCTGTTAAGTATAAGACCTTTCATGGAAAGAAACAAAAGAGTAGTCATTTCAAATGTCAATCCTGGTATTCCTGACTCTCTTATAATTGCTGTTCTTAAAAGTAAAGGTATCACACCCACATCTCAAGTTAAACCAATTAAAGCCGGATTGCATAAGCCAAATCGTGCCCATATACAGTCATTCAGGAGACAAGTATATATTAAAGAGGAGCAAGAAGAATTAATTCCAGATACAGAACAAATATATTTTGATAATACTACGTACTGGATTTACTTTAGTACCGATTCGACAAGCTGCTTCTTATGTAAACAAAGTGGGCATGTCGCAAAAGTATGTCCGCTTAATAACAGTTCTATTGTAAATTCGCAAACATCAACAAGCAGTAACGATAGCCTTCCAGAAAATACAATGATTATAAGCTTCCCTACAATTTCGGAAACTTTTACACCAAGAGATCATATGAAAACCACTGCAAAAAATAAAAATCTTCTTAAAAGACCTCCTCCACCGTCTGTTACATCTGATGAGTCTTCAATTATTCAAGGTGAAGAAATTAAAGTTAAGGATGACTCTATTAAAGACAATTCTGGAAATCAATCCCTACACCCCGATGCCAAAATTGATGAATTTCGAAAGCCAAAATTAAAAAAGACTAAGAAATCAAACAGTGAAACACAAAGTAAACAAAAGGATACTAAATTTGATTTAAGTGTACCTCTGAATCCAATCAAACAGCTATTTCAAGATAAACAAGATGAGCGTCCTTTAAGCTATGAAGAATTCAAAGATTTCCTAGAAGTCTCACACGGCGTATCTAATATATATAAGTTAGCCTTAGAGTACACAGAAGAAATAGATAACCTTATAGAAATGATAAATTATAGCTACCCTCACATTGAAGACAGAAGTTTAAAAATTAGACTTACGAAAATTAAAAATAAGTTAACTTCTCAAAGTAGTGACACTGAAACAGATCTGGACCAATCACCAAACCCTTCGTAAAAATATATTATAACTGTAAGAACAAAACATAACTATATTTTGAAACCTTGTTATGAGTTTATTGGAAAAAAAATTTAAAATTGTATTTTGGAACGCAAGAAGTATTATTAATAAAAGAAGAGAAGAATTAGAACGAATCCTGCTAGATCTCGATATATTCATTTGTGTTGAATCCTGGCTGTCAAGTAACAAAGTCAACGAAGAAGATTTTCATTTTAGTGGATTTAAAACCTTCAGGAAGGACCGAATACATGGAAGAGGAGGCGGCATACTACTACTTATCCGAAATAACATCGCCTATTTAGAACTTGCGAACCTTAAAACACCGCATATATCTGTCGAAGTAGCAGGTATTAGGATCACTAATTTTAAGAAACCTCTAGATATTGTGGTATGTTATCGATCACCAGGCATTGTACTCTCTCAAATGCAGTTTAATACTATATTTTCAAATATTATTGAAAAAAATGATACTATTTTAATGGGTGATTTTAATGCGCATCATTCCCTTTGGAATTGTGAAAAGACAGACATTAGCTGGATTTCAATGAAATTTGCACAGGATATATAAAATGATGCAGAGAAAAGCGGCGAAAATTGAAAGAAAAACCTTTCTGATTAGTCTAAAACTGCTAACCCACATCGATGCACTCATACAGCGCCACCTCTTGGGGATACCTTACTACATACGTATAACGTACGCGGTTGGGGTTAGCAGTTTTTGACTAATCAGAAAGGTTTTTCTTTCAATTTTCGCCGCTTTTCGATGCACAGCCCAATTCTCTGCATCATTTTATATATCCTGTGCAAATTCATTGAAATCTAGCGGTAAATAACGAAGAATAGTGTGAAACTGATTGCGAATATGTGCCATTAGGTAGAGTTCATCAGTTTTAGACTAATCAGAAAGGTTTTTCTTTCAATTTTCGCCGCTTTTCGATGCACAGCCCAATTCTCTGCATCATTTTATATATCCTGTGCAAATTCATTGAAATCTAGCGGTAAATAACGAAGAATAGTGTGAAACTGATTGCGAGGGGAAAGACTATTAGAAAGTTTAGAAAATACTGACTTATTCCTCCATAATTTAAGAACAAAATCATATTTTCAACCCTACAATAATGTATCATCAAATTTAGATCTCATATTTTCGTCCATTAGTATAGCTCATAATATTAATATTAAAATGAATTCAGAGCCTTGGGGATCGGACCACTTTCCTATTTACATCGAACTCGGAAGCGAAAAAAATTTCTATAGAAAAAAATCATTTAATTTAAAATCGACTAGAACTAATTGGACATTGGTAAATGAATATCTGGAAAAAAATTATTATCAATTCATGTCTCTAGAATATGACCAGGCCGAAGCAAATTCACAATACGAACTCTTTACAAACATAGTTAAGAATGCTATTAGTTTAAATACTCCTAAAAGAAAAACCATAAATAATGCATTTCATAGAAATCCTGTATCTTGGTGGGATTCGGACTGCGATAGGGTTAAAAGACTCAGAATTGCTGCTTTTAAAAAATATGAATTTACAAAAAAAATTGTTGATTATGAAGAATATAAAAAGCACTGTTATGAAGCCAAAAAATTATTTAAATCCAAAAAGAAAGAAAATGTTGTGAAATTTACAGAATCAATTAATTTTCGAACAAAGTCAACGAAGAAGATTTTCATTTTAGTGGATTTAAAACCTTCAGGAAGGACCGAATACATGGAAGAGGAGGCGGCATACTACTACTTATCCGAAATAACATCGCCTATTTAGAACTTGCGAACCTTAAAACACCGCATATATCTGTCGAAGTAGCAGGTATTAGGATCACTAATTTTAAGAAACCTCTAGATATTGTGGTATGTTATCGATCACCAGGCATTGTACTCTCTCAAATGCAGTTTAATACTATATTTTCAAATATTATTGAAAAAAATGATACTATTTTAATGGGTGATTTTAATGCGCATCATTCCTTTGGAATTGTGAAAAGACAGACATTAAGAGGACGTCGAAGCTAGCATTTTTACCATAGAGTAACACTACCTAATGGCACATATTCGCAATTACAGTTTCACACTATTCTTCGTTATTGCCGCTGGATTTCAATGAAATTTGCACAGGATATATAAAATGATGCAGAGAAAAGCGGCGAAAATTGAAAGAAAAACCTTTCTGATTAGTCTAAAACTGCTAACCCCAACATCGATGCACCATACAGCGCCACCTCTTGGGGATACCTTACTACATACGTATAACGTACGCGGTTGGGGTTAGCAGTTTTTGACTAATCAGAAAGGTTTTTCTTTCAATTTTCGCCGCTTTTCGATGCACAGCCCAATTCTCTGCATCATTTTATATATCCTGTGCAAATTCATTGAAATCTAGCGGTAAATAACGAAGAATAGTGTGAAACTGATTGCGAATATGTGCCATTAGGTAGAGTTCATCAGTTTTTGACTAATCAGAATGGGGAAAGACTATTAGAAAGTTTAGAAAATACTGACTTATTCCTCCATAATTTAAGAACAAAATCATATTTTCAACCCTACAATAATGTATCATCAAATTTAGATCTCATATTTTCGTCCATTAGTATAGCTCATAATATTAATATTAAAATGAATTCAGAGCCTTGGGGATCGGACCACTTTCCTATTTACATCGAACTCGGAAGCGAAAAAAATTTCTATAGAAAAAAATCATTTAATTTAAAATCGACTAGAACTAATTGGACATTGGTAAATGAATATCTGGAAAAAAATTATTATCAATTCATGTCTCTAGAATATGACCAGGCCGAAGCAAATTCACAATACGAACTCTTTACAAACATAGTTAAGAATGCTATTAGTTTAAATACTCCTAAAAGAAAAACCATAAATAATGCATTTCATAGAAATCCTGTATCTTGGTGGGATTCGGACTGCGATAGGGTTAAAAGACTCAGAATTGCTGCTTTTAAAAAATATGAATTTACAAAAAAAATTGTTGATTATGAAGAATATAAAAAGCACTGTTATGAAGCCAAAAAATTATTTAAATCCAAAAAGAAAGAAAATGTTGTGAAATTTACAGAATCAATTAATTTTCGAACAAACTCAAATTATGTATGGAATAAATCTAAATTATTAAAAAATAAATGGATAAAAATAACCCCTTCGCATACATCCGAAAACCACCAAGTTAACGAGAAAATAAATGTTGCCTTAAATAAAATTTGTCCTGCTTGGAGTCCTACTAAGCCCAACTGGTTACGTAAATGTAGTAATAACGAATTTTTAAGTTCGCAATTTGACTTTGTTGAATTTGCAACAGCGTTAGAGAGTACTAACAAAAAGTCTGCATGTGGTATGGACGGGATCGATTATCAATGTTTGTCTAACTTACCAATAAAATATAAATTAATATTGCTAGACATTTACAATAATATGTACCTCACGAGCAAATATCCAGATGAATGGAAAAACAATTATTTACATTTTATTAACAAACCTGATGGGAATAATGTCAGGCCTATAGCCTTATCTTCGTGTTATTGTAAATTATTTGAAAAAATGGTAAAACATCGATTGCAATGGTACATTGAATATAAGAATTTACTACCGAAAAGTCAAACTGGTTTTCGTAAAGGTCAATCTACAATTGACAACCTAACCAATCTTTCCCTTTTTATAGAAGAAGCTTTCAGTAAGAAAAAAGATGTTTTGGCAACCTTTCTAGATGTAAGCAGTGCGTTTGATAATGTGAACATTAAAATTTTGTTAAAAAAGCTTGCGAATATTGGCTGTCCAGCTAAATTAGTTAAATTCATAAGACATCTTACATTTGAAAGATACATTCATACATATAATTCTGGCGAAACGAAACTGATAAGTTATAAGGGTGTACCCCAGGGCGGTGTTTTAAGCCCTCTCTTATATCTTATATACGTATCAAGCATAATAGACAATGTACCTAAGAGTGTTAACATCTCCCAATTTGCAGATGACATTGCATTGTATTGCAAACGAGGCACATTGGACACCAGCAAAAAACTGTTAGAAAAATCTATTAATATTATATATAAAAACTTGTATGAATTAGGCTTAGAATTGTTACCTAAAAAAACAGTTTTTATTCACTTTAATACTCGTAACATTAGACCAGGTGTAACAGAAATAACGGTTAAAGATTCAATTATTAAATCTAGTAAAACCGCAAAGTTTTTAGGTCTTTTGTTTGATTACAAACTGTCTTTTAAGGATCAAATATTCAACATTAAAAATAGATGCTCGCGAGCGTTGAACATTGTTAAATTCTTAAGGAGTACGTGGCGGGGAGCAGACCCCTACACGCTATTAACTTTCTACAAAAGTTATGTACGTTCCGTAATTGATTATGGTTGTTTTGTGTATTACCCCAGACAAACTAAAGATGCTTATGAATTGGAGAAGATTCAGTTTAATGCAATTAGACTTGCCTTGGGATATAGAATCAGTACTCCTGTCAATATTCTCATAGGTGAATCTAAATTGCAGCTTATTGAGCAAAGGACAAAATTTCTATGCTTTAATTATTTGAGTAAAGTATACAGCAATAGAAACCTTT
Organism: Theocolax elegans; assembly: GCA_026168455.1. Lineage (NCBI taxonomy): Eukaryota > Metazoa > Arthropoda > Insecta > Hymenoptera > Cerocephalidae > Theocolax > Theocolax elegans. The sequence goes on along the minus strand of JANSJX010000009.1, from coordinate 184,959 downwards.
TAATTTACGATACAATAAACAAAGTAAAAAAAATACTTAGTGATACAACTAATGATTATATTTATAGAAATAGGTTATTAAATCAATGCATTATTGAAAGTGATCATATAACAAAACATATTATTTCTAATACTCATTTCAGTATTTACAATTATAATTATAATGTTTTGACAAAACACATTAACGTAGACATTAATTTCGGCAATACACTAAAAATAGCTCCAAATCCAAATTTAATAATTGAAAATCTTATCTCCGGAAATAATACATGTGCAATATATACTGATGGGAGTAAATCTCGTGATTCTATATCTTGCGGATCTGCTTGCATATGTCCCGAATTGAAAGTGTGTATAACAAAAAGTATTGATAAAAATGCGTCAATATTTACAACCGAGTGTATCGCTCTTAACGACGCTATGGATTTGGCTTTGAGTATGCCAGATCGTAATGTATATATTTTCACAGATTCGCTAAGTGCTCTACTTTCCTTAAAAGGTGCAAGTGATAATATAAGAGTTAATCCTTACATATTGAGCATAAAGAACAAATGTGTTGAATTTTCAATAAGATCGGATAGTAAATGTGAATTAAAATTTCTCTGGATTCCTGCTCATATAGGAATTCATGGTAACGAGGAAGCTGATGGCAGTGCCAAGAACGCAGCCAAAAAAATTGCAATGAACGATGTTAAAATCCCTTTTACTGACTTTCAAGAATTTTATAAAAAACGTGCTCATGATGAAACAGTTACAATTATTACTAATCAAGGCCTTACAAAAGGAACAAATTATTTTCAAAAATATTATAAAGCTAATGCCACCCCTTGGTTTAAAAATATAGACTTACCTCGAAATAAAATAGTTACTATCAATAGGTGCAGGTCAGAACATTACAATCTGGCATATTCTTTGACTCGCGTTAAAATTATTAATGATCCCACATGTCAATGTGGTCATCACCAACAAGACCTCGATCATATTGTATGGGATTGTCCTATATATAACCAGCATCGAATCTTATTGTTACAAAAATTACGTAAATTAAAATGTGTATTACCAACGACAACTTCGACATTGTTAATGTCACCAACCACATACTTATGTAAAACTATATGTGAATATCTAAAGAAATGTGATCTCTCAATTTAATAATATGTAATAATAGTTGTGTAACAAAATAATCCCTTTTTTGAGATTAAAATTGATAATAAAAAAAAAAAAAATAACAATTATTAAGATATTAATACATGGATGATCTGTATATACAAGTTCCAAACATTTGCATATGTAAGCGTTGCGTTAGCTTAGTGGATAGAGCGTTTGCGTTTGGTGCGTGCGTTGCGGGGTTCGATTCCCGGTTAGGGCAAAAATTTTTTCAGCGTTTTTCTGCGTCAAATATATGTAATTAGTGTAAATATATAAACTAAAACAATATAAAAATAAATATAAGTTAATTAAAAATAATAATAAGGTTTCGAAAGAGAAATACTTTTTAATTTCTGCATTATTTTTGTATTCTTTAAAAATGCTTTAAAAATCCTGATTGCTCAATTTATGAGATAGGTAAACTATTGTATATTAATAAAATATTGTTTCTGACTATAACGTAATAACGTTTAAGTAATTTATAAGCCTGAAAAATATAAGATCAAACTTATAACTACTTTATAGGTAGAAAATGCCGAATCCCAATAGACCATATTTAATGTTATATTTAGGGACCAAAAAACGTTACACATATAGGAATAAAATAGATATTTTTTATACCTAGAATATTGGTAGTACAGTATAAAAAATTCCTATTTTATCGGTAAAAAATTGTTCGTATTTCCACCAGGGTTGTATGTTAATCTAAATAAAAAAACATTTGTAAAATTAAAAAATCCATTTAATATTACATGATTTACACCTGTAAATCCATTTAATATTACATGGATTTACACCTGTAAATCCAGTTAATAAATCCAGGCAAATCCACTCCAATACAGCTGTATTATTACATGGATTTACACCTGTATTTCCAGTTATTTTTACAGCTGTATATTTTTGACAGGGTTGGAATGGTAGAAAAGTATCTCCACTTGTTTCAGTATCCATCTAATCCCCTGTAAGCTGCTAAAAATACAAATATTATATAACTTTATAAAAAATTATTTTTTAAACATTTATAATGCTGGATTATTAGTTTTACATCCCTTACAAGAATTATAATACTAATCTGAAGGATTACTATAAATATTGTAAAGGTAAGCTACATACTCTGATGCGTATGAAGCTATACCTTATAACGAGCGCGAGTGACGATCGGAAAAGCTCGTAGGTGATCGGGAAAGCCCGCGCGTAAGCCTCGTAAGGACTAATACTGGTCCGACGCGCAAGCTGACTGAGGAGAGTATATAGAGAGTTTATGCGAGTCATCGTAGATAGACACGTCGCCGGTAACGCCTTCCTTGATATTTCGCGGCAAGAGAACAAGAATCGTTATCGCGGATTCTTGCTCGGGTTCTGGGTTTCGCGCCGTAAAGAGTGAGTGACTTGGTGGAGTGAGCGTGCTGGTGTTAAGTGCACAGCTCCAGCGACTCCCAGGAACCTGCGAGGACGGCGAAGTTGCCGCGCGCGAGAGCCCGACGGAGAGAGGGAAAACAGGCGAAGTCGAACGCATCGACGGGGAGAATCGAGATTTAAGGTACGTGGTGCACCACTCGCGAGCCGCCGAAGCCGTAAAGACTCTCTCTTTACGGCTATAACATTAAGTTAGGAATCGACGGATCTCGCCCGCGCGCGACGGCGAGGAAGCTAACGGGCGACCGCGTACGCGTGCTATAGAAAGAGAGACACCTCGTCGCGAGACCTCACGCGGCCTAGATACGGCTTTTGTTAAATCCTTGTTCTTTGTTAGACTGTATTTATATTTCTTTAACTTGAATAAAATTCATATGTAATCAATATCCGAGTACGAGTTTGATTATTGATTACCGGCGTATGTTATTCCTGTTATCCCGAATACCGCCCTCTCCGTTTCAGGAGCGGCCGAGGTAAACTTACCGCGAATTTATCCCTTTTATTCGCGGTCCTTTTCAGCAAAAGCGTGTACAAAGACGCGAGATCGGCAAGTGATCTCGCGGTTGTTAACGGACATCGCAACGGTAGGTCGTGCGCGGGGTTCACTGATTTGAATCCGCCGCGCACTCTCGGAGCACCGCCTAGGGAGTATAACTAGGCAGTGCCGTAGCAACCGATCCCTTTACCCCTACCGACGCGAAAGATTGTACCCCGTTACAATATATAAACATCATTATTACAATAACTGAATATACGTATTTAATACAAAAGATATATAAATAAATCGGATATATAATTATAATGAATAATATGATAACGTGACAGTGACATGTTTGTGAAATCTAAACAATGTATTGCTAAATAATAATAATAATAATGTTGATACTTTTATAGTAATCCTTCAGATTAGTATTATTTATTCTTGTAAGCATTGTAAAACTAAAAAACCAGCATTATAAATGTTTAAAAAATAATTTTTTATAATTTTATAATAATATTTGTATTTTTAGCAGCTTACAGGGGCGTAAATGGATACTGAAACAAGTGGAGATACTTTTCTACCATTCCAAGGTAAGTGCATAAATTTTTTTGCAATGATCATGCTACTAGATTCATCGTTATAAGGCAACAAATATACATTTCTATTAATATTTCGGGCACTTTTCCCGGATATTTTGACCATAAGTGATCATAATGATTTAGACCCACTCTGGAAATTTTTAGGCAATTTCTGACTATAAAAAGACATCTTTTAGACAGTATTAGGTTACCAGAGTCCGGAGCAGAATTGCTGATTTTCACTATTTAAGGTTTAAATGGCTTACAAGAGTGTGACAGCATACATTTATGTCTTTAAAAGTATTTTTAATGAAAAGTTCGGAAAATTTTACAAAAAAAGTCATACTTATGTTTTTAGTGAAAAATGCATCCCCTGTGAGCTAAAAATTCATGAAAATGGTCATATAATGCAAAAAAGTGCTAAAATGTCAACTTTGACTCTCTGTAACTTAAAATAAAAAAACTTAATAATAAAAACTTGTATTTAAAAAAATAGCGCAAGGCAGTATACTGGGTTCTCTATGTTAGGAACTGTATTAGATTAAAATAATAATTTATATTGTTTCATTGGTGATATAGCATATAATATTTACAAGGTAAACTGTTCCTCACAGCAAATTTGCTTTAATTTTACTTTATACTAATAATTTTTCATTTCAGAGACGTTATTTGCTTAAAATTAATATACTTTAAAAATAACCCTTTCTTATTCAGGGAATTTAATATGATACACTTATAGTTTTAATTAAGCTAAATTTATTTGTAACAAATTAAATTCTATATTATTGGGTTACTATAATAATTAATGACAACAGTACAATTTAATATTATAATTTTAGTACAACACAAGAAATTCTATTTAATTACTTAACTATATATGTTAGTTAGTGTCACTATCAAACATTTTATAGGCATGTGAAAGTTACAAAATTATTAAATGCCTTTTACACTTACCAAACAACTGACACATTGATTTTATTTAAATATTAAAAAAGGTATTCAATAAATATATGTAAAGAGAACAATAACTTATCAACATTCTTTTAAATTATTTAAGTCAGTACATATAATACTATTAAGCAATCATTTCACTTAACGTTGGAAAGAATATCATACTACATATGTTATAGTCCATATAATTATTAAATATTATGTACTTGGCAAAGTATCGAACACATATATTGGCTTTATATAGAAAATAAAATGATTATTCAGTAATTTTAATTAGGATAGAGAACGATCAAGCATCCACTTAATTAAAATCTATTGTTTTTTAAATTATTTTGGTCAATGTGGAAAACATTGAGATATCATGAGGGATTCATTATAAAAATACAAGCATAAGTCCCTTCAAATAATATAAGCTTAAAGCAAACACATCAAATTATACAAATAAAATGAATTAATAATATAATAAATATAATTAAAATAATGTAATAATATACATTTATTTTTTGTGCAATTCATATTAATATTATACTTTAAGATTAAAAAAAGTTATACCATCGCTTGCATGGAAATGAAAACATGGTTAGAATTTTATCAATGTTTGTCTCTCTCTCTCTCTCTCTCTCTCTCTCTCTCTCTCTCTCTCACTCTTTCTCTCGTCGAGATGTCACCGACCCTACCCCAGCCCGACGACCCTTCGAAATATAATTAAAAAAAAATGCTAATCGACGTATTTTTAATTGTACTTTTCAACAAAAAAAAATTTTCAATTGTACCCCCGTAGTTTTTTAGAAAAAAAAATCCTAAAGTACTAGAATATTAATCCGCCAATAGCCCCTTTTAAAGTGGTTTTAACGTTAAAGGAAAGGTGCAGAAAAATTGTACCTTTTTTATACTTAATTGTACCACCGTTACTTTTGCGAAATAATATAATACAATAAATAAAAAATCAAAAAAATTGTACTGACATAGTGCAAATATATTTCCAGTCACCGCGCATGCGCGGTCACCGGAAATACGAGAAACGCATGCGTAGGGGCTTTCTTATGGCGCGTTATTTAAAAGTCATGAATAGATCAAAAAATGCTCGAAAGATCTTATAAAAAATAGTCAACGATGTATATTCATTTATCTTTCATAGACTTTACAGAAAATTTAATTGTACCACCTGAGGTTTTGAGAAAAAAAAAGTTATTGTCAGGTTACAGGTGGAAACGTTGGAAGCAGCGTGTGCAACAGCTGTTTAACAATAAAAAGACAAATTAAATATTCTTTTTTATTTGTTCTTAATTGTATCATCATTAGTTTGTTGGTTTCCACATTAAATTTCAGCAGAGATGATTAAATAATAACCAGGGGGCAAGCATGGGCATCGCGCATGCGCAGTTGTGGCGTACGAAAAGGCGGGTGATTTAAAATTCAAAGAAACGTGAAAGTTGGTATAATGACTCTGAAAAAAATAGTTAACGATGTATTTTTATTTATATTTAATAAACTTTACAGAAAAATTAATTGTACCACCTGAGATTTTGAGAAAAAAAAGTTATTGTCAGGTTACAGGTGGAAACGTTGAAAGCAGCGTGCACAACAGCTGTTTAACAATTAACAGACGTATTAAATATTCTTTTTCATTTGTTCTTAATTGTACCATCATTAGTTTGTTGGTTTACACATTAAATTTGAGCAAAAATAATTAAATAATTACCAGCGGGCCTATGAAGGCAGGCGTCTTAAAATCGCGAAAAAAGCAAGTAATAACAAAAGTGTTTATTATTTATGAGGCTTATGTGAGTATTTGAGACTTATGTAGACAGTCGTCTATAACTCGTTTTGGGTTGAAAAATTGAGAAGTAAGTACGGCCCCGTCTTAGTCAATAACCTGAGGGATAGTTTATTTTTAAAAACATAAAGCAAATCAACAATAAAAATATGGTCCACCCTATCTATGCATACATACATATATATATATATATATATATATATATATATATATAATTATATGGAAAGGTATTTATCTGAACTCTTTATTATTGATTTGCTTTATGTTTTTAAAAATAAACTATCCCTCAGGTTATTGACTAAGACGGGGCCGTACTTACTTCTCAATTTTTCGACCCAAAAGAGTTATAGACGACTGTCTATATAAGTCTCAAATACCCACATAACCCTCATAAATAATAAACACTTTTGACTTTTTTTATGAAAAAACTATAAAAGCCTTATAATAATGCATCTTCTTTAGGATTATAACCAAAAAACGGGGTTACAACGCTTGATTTCATAGGCGTCACAACCGCACATGCACATAGTGCGCCCGTTCGTTCAGCTAATTATTTACTATTCTTTCTAATTGATTCCCATTAATAAATACAAAGTTTGACAATTGTACAATTACGTACAGGTAATGTACATTTTTTTATTTACTCATAGTAGAGTTAAATATCAATGATTCGGAGGGTACAATTACTTTTTCCACAAATTCTGGTAATTAATAATAATAATGCGACGATGGATATTTTATCAATGCCTCCCTTGCATTTTTTCCCTTTTTTACGATTTTAAAATCTCGTGCGGTTGAAAAGCTCGTGTGCATGCGAATCTCGCACTTCCGTTGGCCGCGCATGCGCAGTAGCTGAAAACGGACTGTCAATCAGACGATATTGACGTTAAAGCGATTCTAAAACGGGTAACCGACCTTTCAATATTCCCATACTTTGGCATTTTTTTTCTCAAAAACTAAGAGGGTACAATTCGTAATTCCGACAATTCTATTGATCCTGGTTAATGATGTGTCAATGGGTATTTTTTCCAACGCCTTCCGTTCATTTTTTCTTTGTTTGACACTTTGAAAACTCGCGCGGTGGAAGAGCCCGTGCTCATGCGTCTCTCGTACTTCCGGTGGCCGCGCATGCGCAGTAGCTGAGAACGGACTCTCCATATGACGGTATTGCTTTTTTTATATTTTACTGCTATACCGATGCTTTTTTCATGAAAGTGAGGGTGGTACAATTAAGTGCAAAAAAGGTACAATTTTTTTACACCCTAATTAGGACGAAGGAACGATTGTAAGGTGAGGTATCGGTGTTTTAATATTGCAATAATTTGTCATTTTTTTTCTCAAAAGCGGTGGGGGTACAATTAAAATTTCTTGTTTTTTTAGAAAGTACAATTAAAAATACATCGGATAGCATTTTTTTTTTTATAAAATTCCGTAGGTCGGCGGGCTGGGGTAAGGGCGGTCGGGATGTCAAATCAAAGGTCGACATACTAGTATAGGATATGGGCGAATATGAAATCTTCACCTTGCAATAGTATCTGCATTGCACTACAATAAAAAATACCGAAACGGAATAATGTGAGGTATTGGAAATAATTACGTAAATAAATAATTTTAATTCATAACTTTTCACCCAAAATCAGCCAGATGATTCAGCTGTGACAAAAGTATTCACCTGAAACTAGCTCCCTCTCGTGGCCACGTTTGAACTTCTTCTATAAGTTTTTACTTCTGTACGCGCTCTCTCACGGGCAGCATTGTTTCTATTTCTATCTCATGCCTTTCCTATACTATCTCTATCTCATTTTGTTTGAAGTTGACTATATATATCAAAAGGGAGAAGACGAAAATTGAGGAAAGGAAATCAGCAAGCAATATCTTTGGCATTGATTTTCTTGATTGTGCGTAAATGAATTCGTGTAAAACTTGTTGTACAGTAAAGATTAATAAATAAGGAACGTAATGCGTGGTCAATAGCACACATACATAATGTAATAATGCAGCGGTTAGAAAAGTAAAAATCTGGGGGGCTAGTTAGCTGTATATAATGGCTCTCGCGCCTATACTTGCGTCAGGCGCTATCGCGCCTTTTGATACACACATTGGCCAGTAAAAAAGAAAGCCTCAGATCACATGATCCTCCACCTCGGCTTCGCCTCGGCCGACAATTACATGTGATCTGAGACATTTCTTATTTTACTGGCCATGGTATGTAATATACTATTTCTGCGATAAATATGTGAAAAAAAATAATGTGTAATACTTAATAAATATAAATCGATAGCACGGCTCTTGGGATTGCAAATAATTAAGTTAAAAAATTCAATTAATTGAAATATTTTAACAATATTTTGTAAATATTTCATGTAATATTTCTGTTATATTTTGCAAAAATATTACTGTAATATTTCACTACACCTATTGAAGTAAGTATTTTAAATATTTCATCAATATTTCAGAAATATTTCTTAAAAATTTCATTAAAATATTCTAGAAACATTAAGGTAATATTTCAGTGGTCCTATGCAAGTGTGTGTTTGAAACAATTAAATAACATTTAAATACAATTAAATAAACATTAAATAAACAATTTAAAATTTAAAATTAAATGAACAATTAAATAATAAGTTCAAATTAAATAACTATTATTTTAACTAAGAACAAATTGAATAATTTAATTTTTAACTTTTTTATATTAAGGGTAGAGTATGGTTAGAAAAATATTTTTGTAATTTTTATAAAATATTATGTGAAATATCATCGTTATCAAATAGATTATAAAAAATATTCTTTATTGATGATTACTAACACCCAAATCACGTAAAATATTAAAATATTTAACAAAATAGGCCTAAAAGAGTTGCAAATTCAAAAATTTTAAAAACTAATGAGACTAAAACCTAAAAAAGTTCACAGATGTTGCCGAAAGCAAATAGAATAACGATATAATAATAGAAAATGGACAATGAGTAAAATATGTCTCATTTAACAAACCATAATTTTTGTTATATTATTTAATATATACTCTACTAGTTATACACTATAGCGAACATAATTAATCGTTGCAAATAGAATAACGTTACAGAGCACTTGTGCAAAATAATTAAAGTTAAATTAATGATAAATTAATAAAAAACTCTTTTCGTCGGTAATGATTTGGTATAAAATGTTTATATTAATTTATTTAGTGATTAAATATATTTAAAATATTCATTCATACCATTATCATCCAGTAGATCGATTTTTTAAAAAAATAAACCTATTCTTTATTAGAAGATAAATAAAAGTTTGGAAGAATTTATTATTCGTCAAATTGTATAGTTATTGTTAAAAATCATGAATTTATTGATCGTCACGAACCAAAAATTTTATACATCAAGTGTACTACTTTGCCGACGTTTCGAACATGTTATTACATTCCATTACAATACAATAAATATATCAGTTATGTATTTTACATGGCGCAAGTTTGAAAAAAACGCAAAGTGTGTCTCAAATTTTCGCTATGTAAAACTAGTTTATTTATTGCCTTGAAATGGAACGTTATCACTGTTTTACTACAGATATGTGGACGATACTATCCTATGTGTTAAAAAAGACGAAATAGATTTAGTTATTAGTGTTTTTAACAATCAAAACGAACATTTAAAATTCACGCATGAATTGGAAACAAATAATAAAATTAACTTTTTAGACTTAAGTTTAATGAGAAAAAACAACAAAATTGTAACTAACTGGTATCGTATAGAATCGAATTCAGACAGAGTTTTAAACTTCAACTCTCATCATACAGATCGTCAAAAAAAGAACATTATATATATTTGTTACAAAATTTTAACGTTCGGTAATATTATTACCGAACGTTAAAATTTTGTAACAAATAACTCGCGATACGGTCTAAAAATTCGCGCTCTGGCTGGTGGCTTTTCCCACCACCAGAGGGAGACGACTATCTCTCTACACTCGTTGGAGAGATCGTCGTCTAATTTCTATATATATAGCCGCAGAACATCTTGCTGGCGTCGCATATCATCTTGCGACAGGCGTCTAAGGTAAGATCTCCAGTTCCTTACTGAGGAGTCCAAGCTGGAGATCGAGGACGAAACGCCTTTAATTATTTTAAAAGGCCGTGCTCTGGAAAATTCCACCAACCATAGTGGACAAAGAGTACGATAGGCCTGCTTTATTCTAAAAGTAAAGCATTTGGTTCGGAGAGACCGATATTATTATACATAACATTATATATAATTTAATAGATCGAGCAATACTACTATCAGATTCAACTTTTCACCAAGATAATTTAAACACTGTCAAAAAAATCTTACAAAACAACAAGTATCCAAAATGTTATATTAATAATGCTATTAACACACCAGGTTACGGAAAATAAGATTGACCAACGTTGTTAAACAAAATAAAAAACGAGTAATTACAGTCTTACCCTTACCATATCATACAGATTTTCACAAAAAAATTAGTAGATTGTTAAAAAAGTACAACATAGCAATTATCCCAAGAATCGAAAATAGGTTAAATTCCGTAATAAAATTAGGTAAAGATTCTACTAGCAAGTTAAATACATGTGGTGTAGTATATAAATTTAATTGTAAAAATTATCAATCGATTTACATAGGCGAAACAAAGCGAATGTTAAAAAATAGAATTTCTGAACATAAAAAATCACACAATACTGAATCAGTAGTATCTATACACATGAAGAATAAAAACCATCAATTTGCTTTTGAAAATGTCCAAATATTAGACAAAGAAAATGTACGTAAAAAACGGTTAATTTCTGAAATAATTTTTATAAATAGTCATAAAAACACACTAAATAAAAAAGAAGACACAATGGGTTTAAATTACTTGTATAAGAACATACTGTAACGGCTGTTAAAATTACTCACAATCAGTATATATAGGTATATACGTATATGTATATACTAATCATCTGTTAATTTCTTGGAAAATTGTAAGAGTGTTAGATACTCTATATGTTTATTTCTTGTTATCTCATTATAATTAACGGTTAGTCCGATTTGACATGGCTCGATGTTGAGCTTAACTTATTTTCAATATTGGTAATTATTGCGTTTTTTGTGTATTTATATAAAAAATTATTTCTTGTTGTTCATGTTCAATTTGAAAAATTGTTAATATTTGTGTCTCTGTTAATAAATTAGTGCCAGAAGAGGTCTGAAAATATAATCAGACGAAACGTCGCAATTTTTAATTAAAAGAAAAGGTGTTAAATTTATTCAACATCCTGTGAATTGCCCTACAAGATCGCTTAAAAAACCAAAAAAAATAATGGAGGGTAACTATCCACAACCATGGAACGTTATAACACCTTCGAAGCGTCGGCAAAAAGTACTCTTGATGAATAAGATTTTTTTGATTCGTGGTGATCAATAAATTTATGATTTTTAATAAAAAATAATTCCAATTTTTTTATTTAAAAACTTTTTAAATATTTTTTTCATATAACTTAGCTACGTTCCTGCTTTATGACATCTACTTTATTAAAGCATATTATAAAATAAAAAAATGATTATTATTTGAACCTATGATAAAGTAGCATCCCTAGTAAGAAATTGAGCAATGAAACTTCTAAACGGACTAGTTTTAGCTAAATCTAACTAGCCATTGTCACTGCCCTGTTGAAAAAAATCATGATATTTTCACCTAAAATTTTCACCTGATAATTTTAGGTGACTTTTGTTTCATTTTTTTAAGTAAATTAGGTAATTTTATCAGGTAAAAATTTTAGGTAAAAAATTTAGGTAAAATTTTTTGCTTTTGATTTTTTGATAGAAATTTTGCTTATGTATATGAATTTAAATACGTGAATATATCACTTCAAAATATTATCGAATTAATTTATGTAGTAGTATAAAATAGTGTTCTTAATATTAATATGATTAACAATATATTATATTAATAACCTAAAAAACGTACGTAATAAATTTAAGTAATTTTATCAAGTATTTTGTTGCATGACTATTTATTAGAAAATAATCAGGTGATTTTATTACGTAATAGAATTAGGTAATTTTATCGGGTGATTTTATTAGGTATAATATTTATCTAATATTAAGTTTTTGTTTCAATTGAAGTTTTAAAACTTTTGTAAACTATGCAAATGAAAGAAAAATTAATTTTCTACAAACTTAGGTTTTTAAAAAGTAATGTAAAAAATAAGGTGTATAATTGTAGCTAATTACTTTACTTAATAAAAAGCTGATTAAATTACCTAATTATATTACCAAATTTACCTAAAGAAATTAAAGAAATTGTTAAATTATAGTAGGTAATGTATATAATCCTTGATTATTTTGAACAGGACACGTGGCTAATTTACAAATTTTTAAGCATATTTTTAAATAACGTATTTTAAATATATGACGTCGAACCTTGAAATTACAATATATAAGTCAAAAGACAAAAAGCTACCCTTAATTTAATAATTTTAGTCATTTCAATAATTAAAAAGTTAAATTTGGTGATGTAAACACCTGATAAAGTTTTGTTAAAAATTTGTAAATCACTCACTTGTGACAGCGACATAAATATACACATAAGTCAGGTGAATTAAATATATCTTTATTTTAAACAATTATTTTACGTGATTAAGCGAAGATACATTTTTTTTAATAACACCTTCCATTTTGTAAAAATATAATTATTCTTTTGTTAAAGTAATGTAGATTCCAAGAAGGTGTCAAAACCCGCAAGTATTGTGTTATTCTAATCAAACTTTGAAAATTGTTATCTGATAAATAAATTCTGCAATTCAATCTGACATTGTTATCTAATAAATAAATAATTTTAATTCTAACTACCTTATTTTATATATTTCTTTGAATTTTATTAAACATTTTTTTAAATATTACGAAAATTTCGTATAAAAAATTTCGGCAATTGAAAGAATTGAAATCAAACAGAAATCGACAAGTATTTTGAATCGTACCATAAATTTATATTTTAAATAAACATTTTTATATATATTACTTAAACTTGACCGATGCGGTAGCGGAGTGGCGGAGACGCACCACGACCGGTCACGGAAGTTAAGCAGTATTGAGCGCGGTACCCAAGTGGATGGGTGACGTTCTCGGTCGCTTGGCTTTCGTGGCGGGTTAGGTATTTTTTCACACTTCACAACGTGAGCGAGAGGTGTGAAACATTCGGTTTCGGTGTCAAGGCCTACGCAATGTGACTTTGACACCCAAAAAGAATGTTTCGAATACACCGGCCATCTCGGGTGAGGTTTTCTCTGCTTCACAGGTTTCCCTCATCCACGGGCATAACCCCGGGCGAATGCCAGATGGTGGGGTTTTTAAGGGAGGGATAAAGCACCCACACATCGGTGGTAGGTGGACACCGTTAAAGTCCCCCAGGGGATAAACGGTAGGAAGTGCCAGGAAAAAAGAGAGCACAAAATCAAGAATAAAAAAAAAAAATATTACTTAAACTTCGTAAGAAGTTTCTGCAATTGAAAGCACTGAAATCAAACTGTAATCGACAAGTATTTTGAACCATGCAAAAATTTCTACCAATCTGAATACAGATTTTTTTTTATGAAAAGTATCTTTCACTATTATTTTTCATTTTTGGCCCTCACGTGTTTTACAGTAATAAATAAATAATATTCTAATGATATTAATTTGTGCAAAATTAATTTCTGCAATACTAATAAACTGGACATTTCTTTTTTATTCTTTTAAATAATAAAATAATACTTGCACCACCGTTGGTTAAACCCTTCATATATGTGTTAATTCTGACTATATTAAATGACGTTACATTTTATAAACAATTACATACATCTTAGCTATTATATCTTATTAATTAATTAACCCCCTGGCGCAGTATCCCGAGATATCTCGTCCAAAATATACGTGATTTGTATATTACGCGTACGCAGGGGGTTAATTGGTAAAATCATGTAGATTGTATATACTTAGTTAAGTGAAATAATAATTATTTTACATAACTACTAAGAAAAACTTGTATTTAAAAAAATAACCGCAAGGCATTATACAGAGTTTACTGATATGGAAACTTTTTCTTTTTTTTTTTATTATTTTAACGCCGCTCTTTTTATGCTCCCAAACCGGTGCTAATCTGCGACGAAGGTCATAGGATGTCTTGGTGAAGAAAGCACTTGTTGAAAATACAGTCGGCAGTCGTGCTTGTATCAATCGGCCGGGGCCGGGAATCAAACCTGGGACCTCCAGATTACGAGTCCGACGCCCTACCGACCGAGCCAACGCAGGCCTCTTTTGAGAACTTTATTAGATAAAAATAATGATGTCTATTTTTTTATTGGTGATGTAGGATAATAAAATTGCCAGAAAGTATTGCTATATTTATTTATTATTACTCATTGCAGTTTCTCTACGGTATTATACTTTCATAAATGTAAAAGAATACATTAGTAAGTCAGAATTAACACATACATGAAGCGTTTAACCAACGGTGGTGCAAGTATTATTTTATTATTTAAAAGAATAAAAAAGAAATGTCCAGTTTATTAGTATTGCAGAAATTAATTTTGCACAAATTAATATCATTAGAATATTATTTATTTATTACTGTAAAACACGTGAGGGCCAAAAATGAAAAATAATAGTGAAAGATACTTTTCATAAAAAAAAATCTGTATTCAGATTGGTAGAAATTTTTGCATGGTTCAAAATACTTGTCGATTACAGTTTGATTTCAGTGCTTTCAATTGCAGAAACTTCTTACGAAGCTTAAGTAATATTTTTTTTTTTATTCTTGATTTTGTGCTCTCTTTTTTCCTGGCACTTCCTACCGTTTATCCCCTGGGGGACTTTAACGGTGTCCACCTACCACCGATGTGTGGGTGCTTTATCCCTCCCTTAAAAACCCCACCATCTGGCATTCGCCCGGGGTTATGCCCGTGGATGAGGGAAACCTGTGAAGCAGGGAAAACCTCACTCGAGATGGCCGGTGTATTCGAAACATTCTTTTTGGGTGTCAAAGTCACATTGCGTAGGCCTTGACACCGAAACCGAATGTTTCACACCTCCCGCTCACGTTGTGAAGTGTGAAAAAATACCTAACCCGCCACGAAAGCCAAGCGACCGAGAACGTCACCCATCCACTTGGGTACCGCGCTCAATACTGCTTAACTTCCGTGACCGGCCGAGGTGCGTCTCCGCCACTCCGCCACCGCATCGGTCAAGTTTAAGTAATATATATAAAAATGTTTATTTAAAATATAAATTTATGGTACGATTCAAAATACTTGTCGATTTCTGTTTGATTTCAATTCTTTCAATTGCCGAAATTTTTTATACGAAATTTTCGTAATATTTAAAAAAATGTTTAATAAAATTCAAAGAAATATATAAAATAAGGTAGTTAGAATTAAAATTATTTATTTATTAGATAACAATGTCAGATTGAATTGCAGAATTTATTTATCAGATAACAATTTTCAAAGTTTGATTAGAATAACACAATACTTGCGGGTTTTGACACCTTCTTGGAAGGTGTTTTCGAATTGAATACTTTCAATTGCAGAAAAATATTATGGAATATAAGTTAGATATAGAATAGGTGTAATTAAAATATAAATAAGTAGAGAAAATATGGGAATTAGAATCAAAGATATTTTTATCTTATACTTTAAAATTTATCAGACAGATAACAATTTTATTTATCAGATAACAATTTTCAAAGTTTGATTAGAATAACACAATACTTGCGGGTTTTGACACCTTCTTGGAAGGTGTTATTGATAATAATTTATGCCGTTACGGCTTGCGTGTGTGTTCGCGCTCAATTCAATAGGAGCGGAATTAGTGTAGGGTGGAGACAATTAATCGGTACACACAATTTCTAGCACTGAATTTAATGTAGCTTATTTACACAGTAAGAAGAAAACTATTTTACAATATTATATACAACAAATGAACTGTGCACTAGAGCTGTGGCGAGCGCGCCAAGTTGAGCTACGAGAAATCGGTATTGCGGTGCGCGAGGTGTCTCGGTTGAGAGTCGGGCACGAAGTGGGGTGAGAGGCTAGAAGTCGGCACGCGGCTCGAGAATTTGCTTGCGCGGCCGGCGCTCTCTCTCTGCTGTCGGTAAGGCGGGAGTCTGCGCTTGTGGCACAAGCTCGGCTTGAGGTGCCACAAATTTACTATTAATTTAATTTACTTTTACACACATACATTTTTTACAATACTGTTATAAATGAAAAAATTAGAAAAAATTATTAACTATTACCAACAATGTTTATGAAAATTGATAAAAATTAATAACTATTTTTACTTGTCTCAAATCTAGACATTAATCATTTTTAATCATTTTTTTTATAAGTATATACAGCATAATTAATACCTTATCAACATTTGTTAAAATTATTTAAGTATGTGAAGGTATAATTATTAATTAAACATCCCTACTTTCACTTAACATTGGAAAGAGAATAATCTTGTATTTATTTTAGTTCATATAATTATTATTTATATTAAATATATTATGCGTTTGCCAAATTATCGAACAAATATGTATTGGCTTTATATAGAAAGTTAAAAAAAAGGTTATTCAGTAACATTAATAAGGATGGAGAATGACACAGGGTCCGCTTAAATAACAATATGCTTTTCATCAATCATTCAGGTCACTCAACATTTGAATAAAAATCACTGATATGTGTAAATGTTAGAAAATTTTATTAAATGACATTCAAACTTGTCAAAGAAATGACATAATTGGTTACATTTAAATGTTAAAATACGTATACAATAATATTTGAATTTCAATTAAAGTCACTGATTCATGTAAATGTTACAAAATTAAAAGACTTTCAAACTTGTTAAAGAAATGACTTAATATTATTTCCAAATACTGTTAAAACGGAGTTAAATTTTCATTCTGTTTCCTTTTTTCTTTTACTAATTTTTCAGTCTTTTCTTTAACTCCTATACCCCATGTAAATTCTAATTCAACTTCCTTATTCTTTTTCTCTTCTTCTGCTTGTTCAAAATATTTTATCAAGGATTTGTATTTGTCTATTGGGTTTTCACTAGTATCTGAATGGACTTCTCAGTTACTTGAGTAATATAAAATAAAATATATAATAATTGTACTATTTAATTTCCAATCACTGGAGTTATAGTGAATTTCACCACGTTCAAACAATCATTAATTTATATCCACACAATTATAATAAATAACCTCTTATCTTTCAAATTATAATGTATGTAACGTATATAATATCATACTCCCTTCTATAAGGTCCAACTGTGCTTCGACAAAATGCTCGCTCAATGCCTTTTGTACCAGTGGCCAATATTCTTTCAAATACTTTTCCCTGTACATGGGAAAAAGAGTCGCAGAGGAACTTTCTTCCATTAATCGATGTGGATTGTCCTTCGGTTTGAATTCATGTATTTTTAAAGACTACGCATTACCATTAACATTCAGCTGGTTTTCTCCTTCGGAATCAGTCATTTTTCTTTCAAATCTTTAGGCTCAAATAGTCTATAATATCTAAAAGAAATAATAAATAGTTATCTTTTTATGATAACTAAAAAAAATTAAATTAAGGGAGGTTAAAATTTGTAAGAGGTTAACAGTTAATTGACAATGTGAAAAGAAAAAGTATAATTACCTTGAGAGAGTGTTTATCATTAAACAAGACAATAAGGTCCAACTCTGCTTTGACAAAATGCTCGCTCAATTGCCTTTTGTACCAGTGGCCAACATACTTTCATTTATTCAAATACTTTTCCCTGTACATGGGAAAAAGTCGCAAAGGAACTCTCTTCTATTGATCGATTTGGAATTAACATTCAGCTGGTTTTGTCCTTGGGAATCAGTCATTTTTCTATAAATCTTTATTCTCAAATAGTCAATAACAAACTTTATCTTTTTTTATTATTTTTTCTGACACTATGAAATTACCATTAACATGCATCTCGTTTTCTCCTTGGGAATCAATCATTTTTCTTTTACATTATCTCAAATAGTCCATAACAATCTTTATCTTTTTTTATTATTCTTTCTGACACTATGAAATATATAATATATTTTATTATTCTTTCTGACACTATGAAATATATAATATATTTTATTATTCTTTCTGACACTATGAAATATATCTATATATATACGATGTGTGTAATGCTGAGAGTAGCGCAGTAGCTCCCCCTTGCGGCCACTTCTCAAACAACTTGCCAACAGTTTTTACGTCTGTAGGCGTTCTCTCACGGGCTGGAAAAAATTTCGTCTCTTTCTATCTTTCGCATCTCCTACGACGCTATCTCTTTTTGTTTGCATCGAATGAAAAAGAAAGTGGAAATAGCAAAATTCGAGAATCGGAATTCAGCAAGCAACTTTAATAACATCGAATTTCTCCACTATGCACTTATGAATTCAAACCGGATTCATTGTAAAGTGAAACTTATATAAAAAATAGATGTGAGATTTGTCATTGCATAAATAGATAGTATAATTTTAAATTTACGAAAATATAAAAAATCTGAGGGGTTAGTTAGCTGTATAATAAGGGCTTACGCGCCTGCATACTTGCGTCCAGGCGCTATCGCGCATTTTGATAACAATTTTACAAATATAATCTTAATAACATTAAATGTCAAATCTGAAAGCAAAACCCCCTGTTGCTTCATGTAAGTAGTCTGTTCTATTAAATAGTATATATATTGTGACGTGGTGGATCTGTATATGAGTACAGATCCCCGTCACTTAGGGCTCTGTAGTACCGACGCGGCCAGCGCAAAAATCGGCACTTGGCATATGGCGCGCGTATCGGTAGGCAGAAGACATGGAAAAGTACAGCTACGACCAATTGCGGGCGTAGCGCAGTGGTAGCGTGAACGCCTTCGGATCCGAAGGGGCTCGGGTTCAAGACCTGACGCCCGTTCCTTTTTTTTAATTTGTAGCAAATGAGTCTCATTGTTACAATATATATAACTTATATTTATTTGTTTCTAGTTTTAAAATTTTGAAACTGAACATTATAATAGAATAAACAAAATTGAAATTTCTGATAGGAAATTAAAAATAAGGAAAAATGAACAGTTTTTTAAAAATGGTTAACTTAAAGTCTGTTTGGTGTATTTACGGCAAAGTATATTCCAAAATGCAGCATTTTTATGAAATTTCAAGTCTTAAGATCATGAAATATTACAAAAGTAATAAGAAATATTCAAATTTAATTTACTGATGTAATTTTGAATACAATGAAAACGCCGTATTTCATCATAGATTTTGTTTAACGAATAATGTAGAAAATTTTATAATTTTAATACTAGAATATACAGTAAGTGATCACAGACATATTTGCATTGTAATTCTCGAATACTAATAAATGTTCATATTACAATCTTTATATAAATATAATTTATTTGCAGTATTTCAGATTTGATTTTGTATATAAATATCCTTTACAAAGAACTGCGCTGCTTATGAAATATCTTTTTCTTCTTAAACTATATATAGTATATATAACTGTATATAATTATCACTGTTTGAAGGAACAACTGAAAAAAAATTTATTTAAGGAACAAGTAAGTTATATTTAGGAATACTGATTGTAAACTATTATTATAAAATTCATATGATAAAGATTATTTACAAAATTATAGTTTTGCCTTTTTCTATTCTAATATTTATTTAACGATAAATAATTAAATTATTTACTTGGTGAGAAGGAAAGACTGTTGGAATCCCTTGTACTATATATAGGTTTTGCTGATAATACACCATTTGGTGAATCAATTATAATACAGGTGTTTTCTGAGGTACGTTCTAGGTCAAGAGGCACATTTTGACAATTTATTAAAGGGATTGTTATATTATTAATGCTATCGTTTTGGTGTCACATGTATCTGTTGAACTTTTTCGTTTAAATCACGTATAACATTCTTTAATACAAATAAGCAAAGCATGTTAGTAATATAATAAAAAAAACAGTTAGTAGTAAATGATTATTAGTAAAATTGCAAGTATAACTACAGTTATCAATAAAATTAGCATAATGAAGTCTAACTAGAACAAATATACAAATATTTTTTTAATGTGCAGGGATAATGTGATTATGACTATTTAATCGACACAATCACAATATCCGAAAAACGTTAAATAAGTTTGCAGATGTCCAATTGATATTAAAAGCATTTTATATAATAATTATAACTCATAAACTTTAATTATTCTGAATTATCGTGCATGTTGACGCATAACGAAGGTAAAATATGGTATATCTGGTGTATACCCGTGTAAAAAATCTAAGTTAATATGAAGTTTATATAAACTTTACGTTGGCCAACGAGACTGAGCCGAACTGGACAAATATTGATCAAACATTTGCAGAAACTTAAAAGAATATTCTAAATAGGTTTAATAATAGTTTTTTTGAACGTGCAGAATTTGAATTAATAAAATTAAAAAAATATAAATTCTGGACCCGAGATTCGAATCTTCGATCTTTTCCTTTGGAGTCTCTCGCTGTACCAACTGAACTATTTTATTTGTTTCTGTCATAATGTTAAATGTTGGTTAAAAATTTTGCTTACTTCACAATATATTATAATCAAAAGATCTTTGGTTCGAATCTCGGGTCCAGAATTTATTTTTTTGTAAATTTTTTAATTATTCAAATTATGCACGTTCAAAAAAACTATTATTAAACTTATTCAGAACATTATTTCAAGTTTTTACCAATGTGTAATCAATATTTACCAAGTTCGGCTCGGTCCTGCTAGCTAACGTCATATGAAGTTTAGCCAAACGTAAAGTTTGTATAAACTTCACATAAACTTAAATTTTTTTACGCGGGTAATCGATAACGACGTGATTACTGATTATCAAGAGACGCTGCAGAAGTTTACACATTTTATTATTTAGATACATATTTAATAAAATACAAATTGAATAATTATTGTTATGAAAATACTTTTAGAATGCTGATTAAGAACTCAGCATCAGTTTTCGGAATTTCAGTACGGCTGAATCTAATATGTCTGAGGAAGATGATGAAAATAATTATATTTTTATAATAAGCTGTATTTCATCCCTAGTAGAAATAAAACTATAAAATAAAAATAGCGAGTTATTTCTTTTGTATCCTGAATATTTATATAAACTCATGTACTTGTGCGAAGATAATTGATTATAAGCGAAGAAAAAATTTTCTTGAAAAATAATTGGAATTCCTTTTGGCATTTCATGGGAATATCATGGGATTTTCATGTGAAATTCCTTGCCTTATCGTGGCTAATAGTGAAATGCAAAGAATTTACGATGAAACTACACATAATTTGACACATTTTATTTTTGCATTTTCATTCAGTTCTTAAGATTATTTTGTTCTTTTGCAGATTAATTTGTTTAATTATAGCAGCTATAAGTAATATGTCTTCCGTAATAATAAATAATATACTAAATAAAGCTGCATTACTGTACAGTGCAATAAAAGAGAATATTTTTAAAATCATTGGCATTAAAGGTAAATTGTAGAATTAGGGTTCAAACATACAAAATTAAACTTAAAAGAAATTATTTCCTTAATATTTCAATGCTATGAACTGGCAAAATTGTATATGAAAATTTCATGGGAAATCCCTTGGATTTCGCTATTAACCACGAAAGAACAAGTAATTTTATATGAAAATATCACTATTTTTCTATGAATTGCCAAATATTTTTCAAATGATTTTTTTTAAGACTCGTATTCATAAAAAATAGGATAGAACGCATAGAACGTTAAACTTCAATTTAAAAACTATAAAATGAACAGTAACGTAACAAGTCATAGGAGAATTATCATTATATGTTAGTCTGGATATCCAACTCAAGTATAGATACCAATAAACGTATAAGTCAACCTGAAAGTGCAGCTATAAGTAAACGTATAAATCAATCTAGAAGTATAGTTTGAAGTTGTTTTCACTCAATGATTTTTCTCCCAAATATTGTCAATAGATTGGTAACATATGGCCCACGTATTGCCAATATATTGGCAACATATTACCCACACTTGGCCGCTATATTGCTAATATATTGGCAGCATACTGCCCATATATTGCCAATATAATACCCATTGGTTAGATCTTTTAACGGAAATTAAAAATTTAAGTGAAAAGACTAGACTTCCAGCTTGATTTTACTTGTAACCATAGTTCGAGCTGAATATTCAGATTAACATGAAGTAATAATTTGAATATTACTTGTATCGTTACTATAAAATTAACAATATTGAAATTAAAATTTCGAGACTTTGGCGAGATTTTTAGGGATACTTTTCGGAAAACTTTTCGGAGACTTTTGAGTGACTGTAGAGAGACATGTGCTGCATGTCGCGCCCTACATGAGAACCTAAACATGAGGGCCTATCACGTGCAGCATCACCAGGAGCTAATCTACGATGACCATCGAAGATACCTACGATTTGCTCGCTGGATAACTTTGAAGACGTTTGTAATTTCTCAGCAAGGATTTTATTCACACTTGAAAATTGACATCCCCAATCGAGCTATCAAACGCAACGTATGGGTAAGGGTTTCTGGCGATCGTATCATTGTCCCCAAAATATTTTTCAACAATTATTATCTGTGCACACTCGCATGTCAAATATGGATGATGCAGAATAGAGCCCATGTCCATACAATTGGACAAAACATGGAGGTGTTAAGGCGGTTATTCGGTCGCCGACTCATCTCTCCTAGAGCGGAGTATGAGTGGCCGCCTTGTTCTCGTGATCTGACAGTCATAGATTTTTTCTTTTGACCATACGAAAGATGAGTTGTGCAACCGTATTATAGGTGTCAGCCACAATAACACCTGTCTTGTTAGCAAATTGCAGACAATATTTTCTTCCGCGAATCAAACTTTTTGGGAGAAGTATGGCTTGAGTATTACGTAAATCTAACAGAAGTATGGATTAAGTCTAGGTAAAGTCTAGAAGAAGTATAGCTTAAGTCTAGCTAAAGCCTGGCAGAAGTATGGCTTAAGTCTGGCAGAAGTGTGGCTTAAGTCTGGCAGAAGTATAGCTTGAGTCTGGTAGAAGTATGGCTTAAGTCTAGCTAACGTATTGCAGAAGCATAACTTAAGTCTAGCTAAACTCTGGCAGATGTATAGATTAAGTCTTGCTATCATTCAGCTAGTATTGTCATCGTGTAGATAAAGTCACACATAACTTACAGCTTAAGACTTGCTAAAGTTTTCTGGCAAGTTCAATGCAAGCGACATACGCGAAGTACCAATAAATTAGAAACATGTTGTCCATTGATTGCCATTATATTGCCAATTGATTTAATTTTTAACAGAAATTACAGCTTCTAATGAAAAAAACATCCAGCTAAACTTCCAGATTGATTTATACGCTTTCTTTTAACTATCTAGTCTGCCCAAATTACCGCAGTAGCGAATTACCATAATATATTCCTTTTTCAAAAAAAGTAAAACGACACTTGTCAAAAATTTACTATTTCTGGAAAACTTATAGGGATAGTTGTTGAAATACATTCTGGGTGACTTCTGGGAAACTAATTGGAATTTTTTCTGGATTACTTTCTAGAGCGCTTTTTGGGAGACGTTTTAGAGACATTCAAAGTTAAACCAATGTGCAATATATCGCCAACATGTGGGCAAAATGCAGACATGAATTTTCCTGACACTTAATAAGATTTAAGCAATAAAATTTTACTAAAACTTAAGCCATACTTCTGCGTGACTTTATCCGGACGATGGCAAGACTAGAACCACATATCATCCAGACGTTAGTTAGACTTAAGCAAGCTTTAAGTTATATTTTTTTGCAGTAATGCTTGCAAACGTGTGTGAGCGTAAAGAAAAGTTTGTGCGGCGTCAGGGTACAGTTTGCCGAAGTGTAGGAAAAGTGTAACTAAAGATAGATCAAAATGTGAGACAAGTCTAGCTAAAGTTTGGTCTAACTGGTTGTGAGTGAAAAGCCTCACCTAAATTTGGCTAAAATCTAAGAAAAATCTAACCAAAATTTAACCAGTTTTGCGTCAGAATTGCAATGAACCGATGTTTAAAAATGGATTGACATCACCGACTTGATTACCCGGAAGTTTGATTCCAGCCTTAGCAACGCGTCACCAGTTTGCTGCGCAGTTCATAGTCTTTATAATTTGGAAAACGTAGATTTTCAAACTGAATTACCTACGATTTCATATTAAAAATATTCATAATTATTAATTTTATAGAATGATTATGCAGTCAACATATTTTTATAAATATAAAATCTATAGTTAAGGGAAGTCCGTACTTGATAGCTTCACAAATCCGCCATCCAAAAATTTGCGAGTAGATGTGGCGCTGCCGTCAGATAGGCTGACCTCGTATTCGACAATAATTATGGACATTTAAAGAAAATATAGTTTTCACCACGTAAAATCGAAGTTGAGCGCCATAGCTATTGATGTAATGATTAATTACATATTGCTTAGCTGAGGGAAAAATCAGTATTTTCAACGAAAAGTGATAAGTACGAATTGACTTTGGTATGTGTTTTGAGCACTGATTTGTACTTATCACTTTTTGTTGAAAATACTGATTTTTCAATCAGCTAAGTAATATGTAATTAATGATTACATCAATGGCTATGGCGCTCAACTCTGATTTTATATGGTAAAAACTCTATTTTCTTTAAATGTCCATAATTATTGTCGAATATGAACTGAGCTTACCTGACGGCAGCCCCACATCTGCTAGCAAAATTTCGGGTGGCGGATTTTTGAAGCTATCGGTACGGACTCCCCTTAAGGGGGTTCCAATACAATTCCTGCACCTTTTTCGACTCTACTTCGGTAATGTAGATGATGAATATCACTTACGCCAAAAAGTAGTTCCACCTCATGGTCTCAGTAACCGACGATCGTAGATGGCGCCAACCATATTGTTGCTGAATGAATAATGCATTTTATTACCCACAGTAATTGTGCAAATGAAAAACTTTACTTGTTTGCGTACACATAATTCTTCAAATAGATGACATTTTGCCCAACACTTTGGATGAACATTTTTTAATGCAATATGAACTCTTTCGGGCTGTAGTTATCGGATTTTGTATTTGGTACTACGGCATCCTCTTAAATATAAACACAAGGCTTTTCACTAAACCATTGATAAAAGTTTGAAAGAAAATTTTATACTTATTTATGCAATCTAAATAGTACTTTTGGATACAAGAGCGGAAGTATTGATTTTCGAACGAGCGCGAGTTTATCGCCCGAGCGAAGCGGGGGTAAAATATTCGCACGAGTTAAAAATCATCTTTCGCTAGTGTATCAAACAATATTTTTTGATATCGTGGGCGTGAATGCGATTTTTAAAAGCCAAAATCGCGTTTTACGCACACTGAATAAAAAAATTGCATGTCCTGCTCGAAAAATTAAATCTCATGTAGATTAAACAGATGTAATTTTATATCACTAAATGATTGACATTGTTAAGCAACCTACAAAAAGTAATAATTAATCATTAATTAAAATACAATTAATAATTTTGAATAAATCGCTGGGTAAGCCTGTTCTATCTTATTTAACCATACTCTCTACATTTTTCCAAGTCTTCAGCTCCATCGTTTAAGAAATAGACCGTTAAATTGTACAGTTTTATTATACAGTAAGCAGTTAATTTAGGCTTTACTTTAATTATTTTAGTAAATTACAAGTATGGCAGTATTAAATCACCAATTATTTGATGATATAACGTATTTACTTGTTGTAAATAAAATATGATAGCGTATAAGTGCTAGACAGGACCCACGGCTGCAGTCTTCAACGAAAGCATCCTCGTACAAGCTGATACGGTTGAGTAAACTAGAATAAAGGTACTTTTAATACTTTGTATGCGAAATTAAATTGCTTAAAATTCACCCATGAAATCGAGTTTTAATCAAGTCGTATAGTAAAAAATACTATACTGTACTAACTATACTTGTAAAGTTAAGCTTAAAATAGAAAAAAAAGATTTCAATATTGAACGAAGCTATGACTTTATTTGGAAAGACAGCTTATTTAATTTTATGTCGTTAATTCTTTTTCCTTTAAAATGTGTGATTAAGATGACCAAACAATTTCTCATTCTCTCTGTATTTGCGTGTTTCTTAAATTAAATAAAAAAATCGTAAATCTAACTGTCTGCTCCAATAAAAATGTATAGATAGTTGAACGCGCAACTATCGTCTTTTATTTTGCCAAACATAAAACTAACCTTAATCGAAAATAGCGACTTTTTTATTTTTTTTCTCATAAAACGTTCATTTGTGGGACTTGCACCCATGAAAACTTTTGTATCTAGAGTCAACATCTACAATATGTTTAAATTTCAAGCCATTTGTCCGGGACCCACAAGCCCATTTGATTCATCCGGGGTCCTTTATATAAAATAAGTCGTTTTCTTTACATTTTTATTTATATAAAATGCCTACATCTTTAATTATATTATTTTGTAGTTATTGCTAAAAAATTCGACAAAATTAACATGTGATCTAGATAGTCACTGTTTAGTTTGTGATACATTCACTATGAACAAACTAAAAACTGGTGGATATTTCTAGCAGGAATTTTACGCGCTAAGATTAATAGTAGTGTAGAAGTTATAACTTATACAAATTGAATTTCATATATTTTATATTAAAAGTACTGATAATTACATTTTTTTAATCAGGCGGCATGACCGTGTGAATGTGATGCGCAAATGCTATTTAAATTTAAAGAACAACGGCATTGCTCCTAGTACAAACCAGCTCAAATTTCTTATTAATAAGGAAATCTTGCAAGGCCAGATGATGCATATATTCTACAAGCACTAAAGATCCTCAGCATCGGGTTTTTCTTAAAACCGAAATTGACAATTACAGATTTTTAGTGCTAGGTAAGTATTGTATAAAGGAGATGCAGGCTTTGTTAAAAGATCCACACCTGTTCAAACAACATGAGTGCCAATTTTTTAGATTACATGAGTAAGTATACAATTTGCGAACAAATCTTTTTCAAAGGGTTAGTAAAGAGCATTGTGTTTTTATTTTAAATATAAATTTATCAAAAAATATATAATATAGTTCATTTTATCACGAGGAAAGAAAAGTAAATGTATGGCCTTGCTGACATTTAATCGAAACAAGGAGAAATGTATTTCTCTCCCAAGTATCAAACTGTATTATTTGTCACGACACCTGCAAAACATGAATTCACGAGATCGCCATTGACGCTGCCCCGTAAGATCCTTAATTGACGAGGACGAAGAAGACAGAAAAGAAGAAATAAGAATTATTCAAACGCAACTACAGTTTTAACGTATGTTTCGGTGTGTTTTACATTAAGTATAGTATGAAAATTAATGCCAGTACCAGAGAAAACTTTTGCACTCAACGTCGTTCTATTCATGCACCCAAATGTATGTTCATCAGCGACCGGGGTGGATACGATGCTTTTGTTAAAAAAGCACTTGCTGAAAAATGTATTTCCCTAGTAGTTCTCGTATCAATCCGTCTGTATGTGCGTGCGCGCGCGCGTGTGTGTGTGTGTGTATGTGTGTGTGATTGAGTGAGTGAGTATTTGAAAAAGAGATTGCCTCTGAGCTTCAGCGTGTGCGTGCCTTGTCGTTTATGTGAACGAGTGTGCGCGCGCAAAAGTGTTTGTGCGTGTTTGCGTGTGTAATTGAGCGAGTGAGTCTAAGAGAGAGTCTGTACTTCTGAGCTTCAGCGTATAAGTGCCTAGTCGTTTCCGTGTACGTGTGTGTGCGCATATTTGTGTGTGTGCGCGCGTGAGTGTGTTTGCGCGTGTGTGTGTATTTGCGTGTGCCTGCGCGCATATTTGAGTGTGAGAGTTTGCGTAGAGCGTGTGTGTGTGCGCAAGCACGCGTTTGTGTGTGTGTGTGTGTGTGTGTGTGCAAGAGCGTGTGTGAGCGAGTCTGAGAGAGTGTTTGTGCTTCTGAGCCACGAGACGAGAGCTCGTCCGTGTGGTCGGGCCAACGTCGACGAGCGACGATAGCGCTGCCGATCCAAGTCGTCATCTGGGCCCAACTCGCTAGTTTCACAGGTTGCTCGATCAGCTGATTTCCTTCGTTTCCTTGTGAGTGCGTTATGCGTGCGGGACATGCGGGGAATATTGGGTTTACGGGTTTTCGTAGGAATTCGTGGGTAATGTTTTACTAGAATAGTGTGTGTGTGTGTGATACCCGGGTAGGTACGTTATATGGAGTAATTACTGGTTTTATAATTAACAAATAGTTTTGTGACAGGTGTCGAATGACCTTGTCACACGGTATTCATATGGTACTTTCGATTATCCTTATATTAATCGCGATCGTTGTAAAATGGTTTCTTACCAGCTATTCAGTTTTAAAGCACCTCTGAAGATCGTTGAGTGTTGATGGAATTTGAAAAACACAGATATTATATCTACGCCGACAAGCATGGGAACGCGAGAAACGCGGCTCTATCCCCGTAGAATGTTAAGTGTTTCTGGTACCCCGAAGAACGTCGTGATTATTGTAAAATGGTTTCCCGCTGGCTGTTGAGTTCCAACGAACCTCTGATGATCGTTGAATATCGATTGAAATCGAAAAATCAAGATTTTAAGTCGACGTGGAGAGAGCGTGCATCCAAAGGAAACTTTTGTTGATTAAAGGTATTGTTTCATTGGGTGACAGAGATTCATATTATTAAAATCTGAAAGTATCGTCTTTTTGTCCGAATGTTTTCACTTTTAGTGTAGGAGGTAACTGCTATGTAAAATTCAACAATTTAATCTTCATATTGAAAAGTACTTTTTGATCTAAATAGTGTATAATATGATTCATCACTTTAATCGAGATTAACTCGCAAATTAAAACAAATATGTGAATTCTGTGCTACGCAAAACATTATGGGATTTCGAACCGTCTCTAACAGCTGTTTAAAGCATTATTGCCAATGTTAACTTTTTATAACGTTCATAAGAATCATAAAACAGGATTTAATAGTTAATAATAAAAGTAACAAATTAATAAAGAATTTTACCCTTACCTAGATTATTTATTTTTGAAAGTATTAATGATTATTTTAATAAATAATCATACTCCAATAATTAGAAGATCATGTTATTCATAAATGTGCGTGATGTGCACTCTTCGGCAATTCGTCGAGCAAAAAAAAGCTTTTGCAAGCAACTTTTGTTGTTACCTTCACATGTCGAGAAACTGTCGGCGGCCCTAGCAACGAGCTCGCATCTTCCAAAGTTTCCAATTTCAAAAAAACCATAGTTTTAAAATTAAATTAAATAATAGATGATGCGAAAAATAAAGTTATTAATAATCCTTCCGTATAATTATGCTCTAACTTTCGTTTAAAAATTATTCTAACCAAATTTTGATAATTATTCAAAAAAATAAAATTTTTTTTTTGGAATTTGAAAAGCAATTAAGTTTCTCTCATTGCCAATAGATTCCTTTGTATCGAAAACCTTTAAAACTGCCCGGACCGATATTTATTAACTAATATACTTTTTGCAATATGTAATACACCAACAGTTGTGTAATATATTTTTATACAATTATATACATTTATTTACAAATATTGTTCTATATTTCCCCCAGCATGCTCTAGAACACATTGTAAGCGTTTGACGAAATGTTCCCTTGCCTTCTGCAACTCGGTAATGGTAATTGTATCAAACGCTGCGCGAATCCTTTCAATCATATTTTCCCGAGTTGTGGGCTTTTCCTGGTAGCAGATATCCTTAATCCGCCCTAAAGGTAAAAATCCAAAAGGTTGAGATTCGGAGATCGCGGCGGCCACTTTACGGAGGGTCCATTTTTGCCGATCCAACGCCGCCGGAAGTACCGTGTCAGGCATAGTTGGACATCGTTTGTGTTGTGGGCTGGTGCACCATCTTGTAACAAACACATTGTATTTATATTCACTGGGTTCCCTTCTAGGACACGGGGCAGCTCATTTTCCAGGAAATGTAAATAATTTTCTCCAGTTATATTCCCCTCGAAAAAATACGGGCCCACAAGCCGATCCCCAACTATGCCTGCCCATACGTTAATTTTCCAGCGACGCTGGTTTTCAACTTCACGAACTCACGTCGGGTTTTCTGGTGCACAGTTACGGTGGTTTTGTCTATTGAGCATGCCACGCTGTGTGAATGTTGATTCATCGGTGAAGCAGATCCGCCGCGTTGATTCAGGATCTCTACGGTGCCTTCGTAACATTGTTGTTGCAAACTCCATCCTTTTTGCTTTATCGGGATCCCTCAAAGCCTGGACCATTTGGAGCTTGTATGGGTGTAGCGTCTCTTTGATAATTTTCCGTAGCGTTTCTCTGTTTGCATCTGCAAACATGAAAGAAAATTTACTAACTATCTGTGATATGACTAGCAAATTTTGTTTCTGATAAATCTTATTGATATTGACTGCTTTTTGCTTAATTGGTGTTGTGTGTTTTATTAAATTATGTATTTATTTATTTATTAAATAAATTCTATGATGTTATATAATACGTACGATTCAGAGAAGAAAGGTAAACATACATAAAAGTTACATAATCCAATTTTTGTGCAAATTTTTACACTGACTTTTTTCTACTTGTTTGTGCTTTTGATTTTAGAGTGACATATTAGAGATAGCATGGAAATCATGAAAAATGCCATATATGTGCATTAATTTGACCAAATAGTAAGTAATTTTATTTAGATATATCGACGGCTCCTATTCATAAAGTCCTATACCAGAAGTCATTTCTATATAGTCCTATCTTAAAGAAAATTTTATAAGATCCTATCTTAATTATAATTCTATAAAGTCCTATCTCAGAAGTACAATTTTATAAAGTCCTATCTGAAAAAGTCAGTTCTATAAAGTCCTATCTCATCTCAAATTTTGAAAGCTACAAAATCATTAAACAATATGTTTTTTAATAAAAACAATAAATTATAAAAATAATATTTACACCTTTATCTAAAAATATAAATATATATGCAGAATCGGATAATAATGCTCATGTAAAGAGTACACTTTTACCGAATATATTATATTTCATTAACCTCGTTATCGAGATTTTATAAGTATATAAAAAATATTAAAATTTGAATTTTGTATTCAGGTGGAAATTCGAGCATTTATGAAACGTTTTTTAGACAAGAAATTGGCCATTGCCATTAAAATGGCCATAAATCGTACATTAATGCCCGAAAAAACGTTTCACTTAACCAAAAAATGTTCACTTTTCCACTATAAATATTCTATGAATTGCATTTGAGATAGGACTTTATAAAATTGACTTCCGAGATAGGACTTTATAATACTGACTATATTTTTTTTGAGATAGGACCTTATAGAATTTTCTTTTCAGTTAGGACTTTATAGAATTATTCTTGAGTTAGGACATTTTTTAATTAATTTTTGAGATAGGACTTTATGAATAGGAGCCGTCGATATATGTAAAATTGTAAAATGCTGGTGTAACAAATGATTGATTCAATAAAGGTATAGCTTGATAGGATGGAGGATTTTCATCGAAACGTCGCCAATTAAATAAATTAAATGGTTAGTTCACTAAAAATCGATAAATACGCCTCTTTTTGAACCAACTGCGTGGACGAATAGAACAAATTTATATCATGAAAGAAAATTCGTTTGCTGCAATGGAATTATGACAAATGCAGTACAACTAGAGTTAACCATGCGCGCTCTGCGTGCTCTTGTTCTTTTACACGATATAATAAATTTTATGTAATTATAAAAAACATTTTCATCCCATTCTCCTATAAAATTCACCTTAGTGACCTCGATGAAGAGTTTAAAACTCTATTTTATTCCCTTGATTACTATGGGTCTGAAATTTAAACCGTTGCACTGCAACGATTTTTCAAATTCTTCAAAATCGCATTTTAACTATCCAAACAGCTAAAATATGCCTAAAAACATTAACGTTTATTGAAAAATATAGAGTAAATATAATGGATTTCTGAATAGATAATTTTATAAACATAAATATGGCTTTATTTTAAATTTATAACACAGACAAAAGTTATAAGAAATAAAAAAAAAAGTACTTTAATGTACCTATTACATTGTTCCAAAACCTCGAGTAAATCCAAAATCTCTCAACCGATTCCAATCAAACTGTTCTTTAAAAAATATTAAAATGTATTTCATAAATTTTTAAAGGATCATAAACAGTATGGTAAAACGTCACGCAAGAAGTATCCTAGAAACTACCCGCGTAAAAATTGGAACCATTGGCAATACATTGCGGAGAAATTAGCAAATGTTATGGCCAATATTTTGCAATTACGTCGTAAAGCATCCTATCCAATGTCGCAGATATATTGGCAATAGTTACCAAGTTTCATAAAAATTTTGTGATATTGCAATTGCCAAAACATTGGCAATAGTTCAGAAATTTATTACTTATGTAATTATTTTCTTATATTAATGTATTATGTAAATTAAATTAATGCATAATAAAATAAAAAATTATTTTGGAAATAATTTGTACTGCTTCTAAGAAGTAATATTTTTATTATTTATTTAAATTTTTATATTAACAATATTGTACACTATTCAAACTCTAGACAATTAACAGGATCAATTATATAAGATGTATTTTCGCCTTCTGTAGGAACATGATAACAAACGTGCAACAAATCGGTTACGTTAAGCAATATCGTACAATTTGATTGAACTGTGCACTTATTTATAAAGAATAATTATTCTTCTGTTATATTTACATAAAATGGTTCTGTTACGTCACATTTTTTAATTAAGGCAAAGCTTTTGCCTTCACAATCGCAGTGTTTCTCACACCTACAATTTGTTACCCGTGTTACGTCTAGTAACTCTTATTGCGTATATTGTATATGTGTAGACATATATAGGATATTTTTCTATTATAACCTTATATATATATATATATGAATTCTTAAATGTATTTCTTAGAGTTAGAGCCAGGCAATTTGTATTGGGGAAAACCCGAGAAAAGCGTCGTATACACCTTTAAGTAATAAAATCGTTTGACAGAAAACAGACGTCCAGGCAACGGTTGTCCGACGCATCTGAAAGTCATAAAAAGAAATTCGACTCCTTTCGCTACGAAGCCTAAGAATTTTCCATTCGCTTTATTTTTTAAATTACATGTTAATATTAACTAAATATTAACGTTTGAATATAAATGTTCTAAGAACTAGGCTAAATATAATTATTCCTTTTATCATTTTATTGTAGCTTTTAATTAAAATGATTAATTAAATCTTTTTCTATGATTTTAATATTATTATTATTATCAATATAATTTTTGTTTATTATGCAAATAATAAAAGGAAAAATCATATTTTGTTATTAATTAATTTTTAGATATATTTAGTTAATACTACAATTTGTTAATAAAATACGTATTAATAACGTATGTCTGAAATATTATTATATTATTATTAACAACTTGTTTAAAAGAAATTTACTTAATAAGCATTATTGAATACAATAATTTTTCATTATAGAAATATTCGATTAGAGTTTAAATACTATTTCTGCATATGATTCTTTATTAATAAAAATATTATAAGTACTGTAAAGATTGTATATATGCATATGCATATGTATATACATAAAAATGTAAACGATGATTCTAATCATATAATTAAATTTTCTATAATGATTAATTTAAAGTATGTTTAGTTATAGATTAACATTTAAGGGTATATTTTATTCAATTACACATACATATATACACATGCATATTTATATATATACTAATATTATAATTATATAATATTTGTATAGTTAAAATGCAAAAAGGGTTATAGTAATTCTAATTAATTAATAAAATGTATGCATATATATATATATTAGTCTCTTTTTATAATTAATTATTTGATTTACAAATTATATAGTACATTTTATTATTTTAACAAATAACATTAGTTCTTGTTAAATAAACCAAACCTTTATTCTTTAATATATATATATATGGATATGTGCATGAATGCATATGTAGATGCGCATGTTTATGTACGAATTAGTGTATACATATATATCTATGCGTTTATAGTTATATCTCGTTTATAATGTTATACGTTTTTATTCAATGTTTGCGTTTTATGCCTAGATTATATTACTTTTATATATAGTTAATTTACATTAATATTAAATAGTTATTTATATAATGCGTTATTTTATAATATTAAATATATGTATATATATATGTAAACCCATATGTTTTGGAAAAGAAGCGTGAGTATGAACCCCCACCCTAATCCCTCAATTTTTAAGAGGTCTAAGGGTATAAAAGCAGAGGTCACAAGGCATGCTTATGCTTCTTTGCTCCCAAACGTTTACATACATACATCTCCAAATAAACTCAGTTCCTATACTATCTAAAAGTCATTTTATTTAAAAGTAAGTATATACTTAGGCCTACGGGTGCTGGTATAAAAAAAAGGAAACCCTAACAAATTACTAACATTTTATACATATATTTAAATAATGTTAACAATTAACAAATAAGGACCTTAGGGTACAATTTGTTTACCAAGGACCTTTAATATTTTAGAGGTACAAGTAACAATTGTTAACATTATATGTGCAATTATAAATAAATAAATAAATACATAAATACAAATATAGCTAGTTGAACTTGTAGTGGTGATTGTCAAGCAAGGACCGAAAGGTACAGCTTGATTATTATCAAGGACCGAAAGGTACAGATAAGAATTATCACTATAGGTTTATAGCTAATAGTACTTAAATATACATACTTATATCGATGGTTGTCAAGCAAGGACCGAAAGGTACAGCTTGATTATTATCAAGGACCCAAAAGGTACAGATAATAACCATTGATATAAGTTTATATTAGTTGTTGGTATACTTTTAATTGGTGGTTGTCAAGCAAGGACCGAAAGGTACAGCTTGATTATTAGCAAGGACCGAAAGGTACAGCTAATAACCATTAATTTGAGTTAAACTACAGAAATTTAGTTTATTTTAATTAGAATAAAATTAAATAAATTATAAATATTTTAATGCACATTTAAATAAATGATATACAATTTACTAACAATAAATCAACCAAGGACCTATCGGTACAAGTTGATATAGATATTTTTTTTTATATATAATTAACCAAGTAACTAATAGATAAGATACAAGCTAATTTTATTTTTTATATAACAAATTAAAGGATTTTCAATTACTAATTAATAAATTTAAATGAATTAATATCGGGTACATAAATAATATTAGAAGATATATTAAAATTAATATAACAAGTACGTGTTTGACCTGTCCTTAGCTATAGCATTAACTTGTTGGCTAAAAAGCGGAATTAATTAGTTAGTTACCCCTAGACGTAACACCCGAATAAAATATTTGATACTTTCTATATGCACAATAGAAGTAATTGTATATTTAATGAAACACGATTATTTTTTTTGGTTTTTTTGACTTGCTTCGGATGTAAATAACATTTTATTTTTGTAAAGTTTTGTAAAATAAAAAATATTAGATCTTTCTAGATTGTGTACTAATAATATTTCTTGAGTCTGAATATTTTTTACACGTTCCTGCTGCAGACGTAGATGTATTTATTTTAGTCAATTTTAAATTATGTTTATTTGACATAAGACTTTTATAAAAATTATATACCTCAGTACCAGGAGACATCCATTCATACTCTAAGGTAAATAATATTACATACATACTTAAACTGTTAATAATTTGAACACCCGGATTGTTACTGCTATGAACAAAAGATTTAATTTTCCCATTTAAATCCTCCAAATGGAAGCAAGACATTGCCCAGAGTGGACCTAAGCGCCGAACAACTGTTGGTAAGTGAATAAGGCTGTGGATATTGCACGACATATGTCTGAGTCCATATAAATATTCAAATCTAGATAAGAATTCTTTTATCAAAGTTTCAGCAAGATCAATTTTTTTGATAGGTATTTTATCTTGACATAAAATGTAAATAGCGAGAACAAGCAATTTATAGTGGTCATGATATTCGATCGGTAGTACACTTTCCAATATCGGAATAGAGTAATAAAAAAACCAATTCTTTAATTCTGACGCCTTCCAGTAATGGAAGTGTTCTTTAATTGACCTTGGCCGTCTATTGATTAATGGAGGATGTTCGATTAATTTTAATTTAGAGTCTATATAATCTACTAAATACGAAATTGAAAAGTTTTCATTTGCATAGCAAGAGTCAAACCACAAATCGCCTAATTTTGTAACTGCACCTTCAAACACACAATGCATAACATCAACCGCTGTCAAAGTAACAAGTTTGTAACAAATTTTTGATAAGATCGTAGGACCCTTGACACCATAAACAGGCGTACGAGTTTCGCAAGCTTGTTCGGCATATTTCAGCGTTTCTGTATGCAACTGCAATATATAACGATAAGGGTACACACGAGTTCGTTGAAGCGTTGTACCTTCTTCTTTGCATCGTATCCTCTTAGTGGTAAGAACTCCCACCAACCAAGAGCGCGAAGTGTTTTCACCCGAAGTCGCGAGTTTCTAGAACAACGAATATTTTAACGTTCGCTACAGGTTATTTCAATATAAAATTTATCGGGCTTTGCGAACCAATATGCTTTATTAAGCAAGGCTTTTACTCGTCGTCCACTATGGTTGGTGGAAGTCCCAGAGTAAGCCTTTAAAATTTAAAAATTAGCGTTTCGACCACAGAAGATTTAAAGTTGACCACCAAGAGGATACGACTGTTCTCTCTACCCGCTAGAGAAACAGTCGACAACAGGGCATATATATAGCCGCATTTCTTTCATTTGTCGTCGCTTTCCATCTGCGACGGGCGTCTAAGGAAGGCCTCTAGCTTCTTACTGAGGAGACCAAAGCTAGAGAGCTGTGGTGGAAACGCCAATATTTAAATTTTAAAGGCTTACTCTGGGACTTCCACCAACCATAGTGGACGACGATTAAAAGCCTTGCTTAATAAAGCATATTGGTTTGCAAAGCCCGATAAATTTTATATTGAAATAACCTGTAGCGAACGTTAAAATATTCGTTGTTCTAGAATTTTGATTTTGATTTTGATTTAAAGTTGAATTCTTAAATATTAGTTTATTATAAAATTTTGGACGTTTAAAAAGCGATTTCAATTGAGATATTAACGGAATCTCTAAAAAATATTTCTTTTTCATAAATATTACAATAACAATCTTTGATCTCATCAAAAAATGGTTCTTGTTCAATTGATGTTTCATTATTTGTATCACAATTATTATTTGAAGCAAAAGAATTGCACTCAGTGCAATAATAGTGCTTTTTAAAACATTTATTATGATCATCGTTAAAAAACTTTTGGAACTTATAAATAGTAGTTGGGCATTTGTTTGGTTGTGGTCGAATAAAAGATATCAGTGTCAGCAAAGATTTAACTAGTGCGTTTGTCATGCGAAATTTACTTTTCAATGCAGCCACTATTAATATAAATTCTCCAACTTTTATGCGAGCTCCTAAATACAGTTCATCATCGTAAATACCATGTGATTTCTCGATGTCATCTTCGCTCTCAATGCTCTCGATTTCCATCTCTTCTTCAAAAACATCATCTGATTCTAAATAAATAAATATTGAATAATATTTATTAATAATTAACCAATAAAAAAATACAATGTTCAGTGTAATTGCAATAATTGGAAACTTAGTTGTAGAAAAAAAAAATTATTAACTACCATCCCCCGGCGTGGCTTCGCCCACGCTATAGTTATAATAGGTTTATTTTTTACTATTTAAATCGGGTTATCAATCCCCCCCCCCCCGGTAATTAATCACCAATTCTCTCGTTTACAAAAATATATTTTTCATTAAAATTGTTTTTTATTTAAAGTGCAAAATACTTAAAGTAAAATTTTAATTAAACCTGGCTGTTACACCCCCCCGTATTGTTTATCCATGCACTATCTTACCGCCAATTATTTTTCAAAAATTTAATAAATGTCCAAGCAAGTAAAGGTTGCCAAAAAATTCTCCCCGTGTTCTAATGTCGTTGTCTTTACCGTATCTTTATTGAATATTTATTTGTTTTTACAATTGTTTCGACTGACTTGATCGAATACTGACCATTAAAAATTAGTATTATATGACAAATAAAGCAGAAAGATCAACTATGATTATTGTATCATCTCATTGCACACGTGAACGTGCCCGAAATAAAGCTTTAGAACTATCTTAGTTTTAAAACTTTAATGCAGATACATTTTTTAAAAAACAGTCGCGAAATACGACAGTAGCGGAAAGCACGTGGCAGTAGCACTACGTACAGTTTACAATAAGTATATCGAAGAAAAGCTATAGTGTAGTGAAGTCAGTTTGGAGGATATGTTAGTTTACCAGAAAGCCTTTGTTCTTCACTAAACTTTATCAGTATTCAGTTTATTATAGTACACGTTAATCTCAGACTGATAATTCAAACGGTCATGTCGCTAGATATCGCAGTTGTAGGTATATTGTTATATTGTTAGATATTTTAGCATGCTGTAATTTAAATAGTTTGATGGATATTCGTATTAGAAAATAATGTTTTTAAATATCGTATCGAATTATTATAAAACTTCCGGATAAGTAACATTTTTAGTAGTTTTTGTGGGTGAAGTTATTAAAATGAATTGATTCTTTGGGTTTCCAGTACGTGAAAATGCAATATATAGTTGCGCGTGTGAGAAACATTCTGACCGTAAATCAATTCCGACGTAATTATAAGTTTGACCTTGGGATTTATTGATACTAATTGCAAATGAAAGTTTTACATCAAATGTAAATAGCGAGAACAAGCAATTTATAGTGGTCATGATATTCGATCGGTAGTACACTTTCCAATATCGGAATAGAGTAATAAAAAACCAATTCTTTAATTCTGACGCCTTCCAGTAATGGAAGTGTTCTTTAATTGACCTTGGCCGTCTATTGATTAATGGAGGATGTTCGATTAATTTTAATTTAGAGTCTATATAATCTACTAAATACGAAATTGAAAAGTTTTCATTTGCATAGCAAGAGTCAAACCACAAATCGCCTAATTTTGTAACTGCACCTTCAAACACACAATGCATAACATCAACCGCTGTCAAAGTAACAAGTTTGTAACAAATTTTTGATAAGATCGTAGGACCCTTGACACCATAAACAGGCGTACGAGTTTCGCAAGCTTGTTCGGCATATTTCAGCGTTTCTGTATGCAACTGCAATATATAACGATAAGGGTACACACGAGTTCGTTGAAGCGTTGTACCTTCTTCTTTGCATCGTATCCTCTTAGTGGTAAGAACTCCCACCAACCAAGAGCGCGAAGTGTTTTTCACCCGAAGTCGCGAGTTTCTAGAACAACGAATATTTTAACGTTCGCTACAGGTTATTTCAATATAAAATTTATCGGGCTTTGCGAACCAATATGCTTTATTAAGCAAGGCTTTTACTCGTCGTCCACTATGGTTGGTGGAAGTCCCAGAGTAAGCCTTTAAAATTTAAAAATTAGCGTTTCGACCACAGAAGATTTAAAGTTGACCACCAAGAGGATACGACTGTTCTCTCTACCCGCTAGAGAAACAGTCGACAACAGGGCATATATATAGCCGCATTTCTTTCATTTGTCGTCGCTTTCCATCTGCGACGGGCGTCTAAGGAAGGCCTCTAGCTTCTTACTGAGGAGACCAAAGCTAGAGAGCTGTGGTGGAAACGCCAATATTTAAATTTTAAAGGCTTACTCTGGGACTTCCACCAACCATAGTGGACGACGATTAAAAGCCTTGCTTAATAAAGCATATTGGTTTGCAAAGCCCGATAAATTTTATATTGAAATAACCTGTAGCGAACGTTAAAATATTCGTTGTTCTAGAATTTTGATTTTGATTTTGATTTAAAGTTGAATTCTTAAATATTAGTTTATTATAAAATTTTGGACGTTTAAAAAGCGATTTCAATTGAGATATTAACGGAATCTCTAAAAAATATTTCTTTTTCATAAATATTACAATAACAATCTTTGATCTCATCAAAAAATGGTTCTTGTTCAATTGATGTTTCATTATTTGTATCACAATTATTATTTGAAGCAAAAGAATTGCACTCAGTGCAATAATAGTGCTTTTTAAAACATTTATTATGATCATCGTTAAAAAACTTTTGGAACTTATAAATAGTAGTTGGGCATTTGTTTGGTTGTGGTCGAATAAAAGATATCAGTGTCAGCAAAGATTTAACTAGTGCGTTTGTCATGCGAAATTTACTTTTCAATGCAGCCACTATTAATATAAATTCTCCAACTTTTATGCGAGCTCCTAAATACAGTTCATCATCGTAAATACCATGTGATTTCTCGATGTCATCTTCGCTCTCAATGCTCTCGATTTCCATCTCTTCTTCAAAAACATCATCTGATTCTAAATAAATAAATATTGAATAATATTTATTAATAATTAACCAATAAAAAAATACAATGTTCAGTGTAATTGCAATAATTGGAAACTTAGTTGTAGAAAAAAAAAATTATTAACTACCATCCCCCGGCGTGGCTTCGCCCACGCTATAGTTATAATAGGTTTATTTTTTACTATTTAAATCGGGTTATCAATCCCCCCCCCCCCGGTAATTAATCACCAATTCTCTCGTTTACAAAAATATATTTTTCATTAAAATTGTTTTTTATTTAAAGTGCAAAATACTTAAAGTAAAATTTTAATTAAACCTGGCTGTTACACCCCCCCGTATTGTTTATCCATGCACTATCTTACCGCCAATTATTTTTCAAAAATTTAATAAATGTCCAAGCAAGTAAAGGTTGCCAAAAAATTCTCCCCGTGTTCTAATGTCGTTGTCTTTACCGTATCTTTATTGAATATTTATTTGTTTTTACAATTGTTTCGACTGACTTGATCGAATACTGACCATTAAAAATTAGTATTATATGACAAATAAAGCAGAAAGATCAACTATGATTA
This sequence comes from Theocolax elegans, assembly GCA_026168455.1. Taxonomy (NCBI): domain Eukaryota; kingdom Metazoa; phylum Arthropoda; class Insecta; order Hymenoptera; family Cerocephalidae; genus Theocolax; species Theocolax elegans. The sequence continues at coordinate 143,632 of JANSJX010000009.1, read as the reverse complement.
TTGTATCATCTCATTGCACACGTGAACGTGCCCGAAATAAAGCTTTAGAACTATCTTAGTTTTAAAACTTTAATGCAGATACATTTTTTAAAAAACAGTCGCGAAATACGACAGTAGCGGAAAGCACGTGGCAGTAGCACTACGTACAGTTTACAATAAGTATATCGAAGAAAAGCTATAGTGTAGTGAAGTCAGTTTGGAGGATATGTTAGTTTACCAGAAAGCCTTTGTTCTTCACTAAACTTTATCAGTATTCAGTTTATTATAGTACACGTTAATCTCAGACTGATAATTCAAACGGTCATGTCGCTAGATATCGCAGTTGTAGGTATATTGTTATATTGTTAGATATTTTAGCATGCTGTAATTTAAATAGTTTGATGGATATTCGTATTAGAAAATAATGTTTTTAAATATCGTATCGAATTATTATAAAACTTCCGGATAAGTAACATTTTTAGTAGTTTTTGTGGGTGAAGTTATTAAAATGAATTGATTCTTTGGGTTTCCAGTACGTGAAAATGCAATATATAGTTGCGCGTGTGAGAAACATTCTGACCGTAAATCAATTCCGACGTAATTATAAGTTTGACCTTGGGATTTATTGATACTAATTGCAAATGAAAGTTTTATAGGAAATTGTAAACGTTTAAATTGAAACGGCAAATCTGTAGGGATCATTGGAATGCGCGGAATAAAAGCAGTCTCTCCAGCAGCAGGACCAGTCAATATGATGGCTTTAATAATGTTATTACGCATCACTTTGACTTGTAATCTAGTACCATTACATAAATTAGGAGGTTGAAGATTGCGTAGTAATATTATTGGAGTTCCTATTTTAAGTTTTAAATTATGTGGAGGAAATCCTGCCGGATGTAATGAATTAAGAAATTCTTGAGGATAATGTACGACGTCTTCAGTATTGGCAATTGTATCAATAGATAAATATTCTATTATATCACCATTAAATTTACCTAAAATATAATGATTAATTTCTTCAGCAAGAACATTTCGTGGTGAAATAATTGCTCTTTCACACAGCCAAAGATAAGACTTCTGTAATAAATTTTCAATATCAGGATAAACTTTCGATATAAGATCATCCAGAGTTGAAACAACTTGACCAAGATTATCTTCAATGTGAATGTAACTATTATTATTATCTATAGGACCATTTCCCATTTTTAATAATTGCTCGGAAAAGTCCGGGTTACCCCCACCAAGATACGCTCTCATATTTGTGCGCAAATGTAAAGTTTCAACATTATTCCATATTTGCGATGATTTTAAACATGCTTTAACAATATCAGCTCTTGTTCCTTTTGTTATAACTGGTAAAGTCTGACGAAACAACAAATGTTAGACCACCCATTAACAAATTAATAAATCTGAGATCCCGTAAAGTTTTATCAATAGCTTTTATATGTGCTCTATGAGTCATAGTACATTCATCCCATACAATAAGGATCATTTCTTGGAGAATTTGGCCTTAAGGACCATTTTTACGAATGGAACATACAAAATCTTGATCACAAAATACATTCAATGGTAACTTGAAAGTCGAATGCGCTGTTCTACCGCCTTTAAGAAGAGTTGCAGCAATGCCAGAAGATGCAACAGCTACGGCTATATTACCCGTTGATCGTATTTTGTCCAATAACAAATTATCCTTTATTTATACATAAAACGAATACATTTGAATATACATAAATAATTGTAGGTTTTGTTTTAAGCCTAATGATTAATAACATTTTACTTACTACTTGTCAATATAAATCGATTAACGTTTAAATTTTGATCGTAGTATCACTGAGTCGTCGCACTAAAATAATGAAAACAAGGATATTTAAAAACAATGAAATTTACTTTATCATATGCACAGAAGTTAAGTGATTACGATGACTACCTTCATCTTATCAACAGCTCGATAATTCAACATTATTCAATAAATAAATAAATTAAATAAATAAATTAAGACAACACAAAAAAATGTAAATACACGAACAGAAAGCAAAAGCAGTCAGAGGACTAGAGCAATTTATCACAGACTGTAAACTAAATTTACTCGCAGCTAATATACGCAGCTATAGTAATGTATAGCATGACACTAACTATACACGTGTCAGAGCGCGATTTTTGAATTTAACTCACATTTAATTTTATTAATTTTAAAATAAATTAATTTTTATGGTGCATCCAATATTTATAAGCTAAACATTAAATAGTGTATTATGTTAAAATTAATAATAAAAAATAGAAATAAAGCATTTTTATTTAAATTATAAATTAAAAAAATTTTTTAAAAATATAGAATTAAAAGAAAATTATATAAATAAAAATTTTTTTGACTAGAATCATAAGCTGCAAAGGAGAAAAAAACTTTTCCACATTTGTTAGCAGCACTATTGATAATATGCGTATTTTTGATCAGGTACTAATTTACATAAATTAACTTGAACATTATTTATTAAGTCATCGATATTGAAGCGTGTAAAAGATTCTGTGAAAGGACTATTAGAAGGTTGTTCTTCACGAACTGGAGATTGTATTCCAAATTCCTGTAGATGTTTTTCAGAAAGTTTCACAACTCTATCTTCTATTTCAATTAAACCTTGATTAAAAATATTATCAGAGTAACTTAACGTGATATCGTTATTACGTTGACGTTCTTTGTGAAGAATATCTTCACATAAATCTTTTTGAAACCTTTCCCATAATAAAATAGGTTGAGATGGTTGACAAAACACTAAAGTAATAGCAAATAATTCCCTCATCTTTGATGATGTTTGTGATATTACAGCATCAGCTAATGTGTTTTTCCATTGGTCATCATTTTCTAATAGTCCGAGCGCTTGACATGCTGCTTTAAAAGTGGGATATATTACACTATTAACTGTTTTAAGTGATTCAAATGAAGTTGGTCCACGAATATGGTGTAATAACATCCTTAGGTGAAAGCATTCAACTTGATTAGGATGAACTGTGTAAACTCTACCTAAAGCAGCATCTTTTTAATACCAGGATATCCTTCAACGTCTTGGCCACGTTTCCTTCTAGAAAATTTGTTATTATTCCAAACATAATATATAGGAACCTCGTGATATAGTAATGTTTTAGCAAAATCATCCGAAGAAGCCAAATCAAAGAAAGCAGTGAGTGTTGTACTCTGCGGATGTTCAAGGACTTGTTGAATTGTATCTTCAGTAAAATAAACACGTTGACAATTTTCTAAATAAACAGCTAAATGTACTACAGCTGGATACCTTTCATGTATTGGAAAGCCGAAAAACCTCCACATAGCTTCTGAAGTGCATATGTAACGACCATTGATATAATTACTAATTTCATCATTATTATTGATAGAAAATGTTGCTTGATCTGTACCCTTATTTATATATTTGCATATGTATTTTATGGCTTGCACTGAATGGCAGTATTCAACATTAATATGAGCATTAAAATTAAATTAGTACCATTTGATTGCGAATTTTAATTTGAGTAGTGTGCCCACTATTCTGCGGAGACCTTCGGCGGTATAGTGGATAGCCATTTTCACCACTTATAGTATTCTCTAAAAAATGTCTTGGATAATTTTTTGTACATTTTCTATTATTTAAACAGGGTGAATTCATATTAAATTCACCGCATGGGCCATGAATCATATTTTTGCAAACAATTTGAAATAATTCAGGGTCAATGTCTTTATCTGGTAATTCAGCAGAAATAATTTTATCAATTTCATCTTGTTGAATTTTTATTTGAAGCCATAATAGTATATGCGCGTGTGGCAAACCTCGTTTTTGCCCTTCTATACTAAACATATAACATTCAACAGAACCAAATATACAATTTTTAGTTAATAGGTGCATCAACTTCTTAACTTTTAAATGAAAAACTCTGGAAATGATATCGTGTCTATCAAACGATTTTTAATTTGGAAATAACTCTCTGCCTATTTCAGGCCATTCAGGATTGCATGTAAAAGTTATAAACAAATCCGGGCGTTCTTTTTTACGTACGTATGTCATCGCATCTTGAGTTTTCTCATGCATGTAACGGGGTGAACCTGTAAATGAAGATGGCAAAATAATACATTGCCCAATATTTCCAGGGTTAATATTAGCATCATCATTAATAGCATCTCGAAGATGTATATGATCATCTGTGCGTGATTTTTTTTTATTGCTACGAATGAAAAGTAGCCTTTCGGTTGTCATTTTTGCCTTATTATCTACAACATATTGATTTAATAAATTTTTAAAATACAGTAAATAGTTGATACTATTTTGTCTCACCATTAATCTATAAGCATAAAATTGCATGCAAGTTACTGTTTTAGAAGTATTAGTTCGTTGTTGAATAGTCAAGTAGTATCCATCTTCTCCTTTAGTAAACATTAAAGGATATTGTAAAGGGCCGTAAGAACGATGAAGTTCAGATACACGTTGTAAATGACCACCTCTATGATGTAAGACAATATCTCTAGGACCTTTGTCTTTGTCAACCAATAAAACCGCAACTTCGTTGCAAGTAGGAGCATTGTATCGACCCCTATCTTCATTATTAGGTACACGATCAGAATGTATAATCAGTTTAGAATTATTTAAATTTTGTAAAGAATTATTTTTAAGATTGTGTTTAAAACTTTTTATTAAATTATTATTTTGTAATAGTAGTCTTTGCAATGATTTTATAAGTTCTACTTTTAAATTTGGATTAATATGCGATCGTGCCGAAATTTGATCATTTTCAGACATGAAATAAATGTGTAAAAATTGATGATTTTCATGAGGATTTGGTTACATATTACCAATTAAATGATAAACTTGGCCTTGCATTTTAAATGTAGGCATAAAGCTTCTTTCTTTGATTTCTTTAGCGCCAAAAGAAGTCATTTGAAATAATGTATTATATTGCCTGCAATTATCAAGAAAATGTGCTGAATCCCTATGAATACCTAATATCAAATCTTTCATAAACTGCGGAGGCTCTTCTAATTGTGGAAGATGTACTTTACCATTAGCACAACAAAGTCCAGGTGCTTCGTCTTTCCATTTTTTGCATCACAGTGAATACAAATCTTATTAATTTCACGTATTTGAATATCTTTAATACCTGCATAATCTAATTCAGGTTGATATTCAAATGCCGATCTTTGACGACATATATTTTGTAAGGTACGTCGATTGTTAGTATTACGCAATCGTTGATTTGCAAGCCTTTGAATTCTTTCATCAATAGACTCTCGACGTCTACTAACAGAAGTTTGCATTCGTTGAGTTAACAAACGTAACTCTCTTTGAGAATCTGTTTCTCGAAAAAGTCGCAATGTTTGTTGTGAAGACATTTGCGACAATCGAGATTCACGATCATCACGACTTTCATTAAGTCGTCGATCTCTCATTGCTCTAGTTCGAGCAGTTCTTCTCGACAAATTAGTTTTAATAGATTTAGGCATTTTGATTTTTGCAATAAACGCAAGTAAAAATAATGCCGAAATGACGAATACATCAATGACTCGAGGCGTATTAATATTGTCTGCGTGCAAATTTTGTAATGGGAATAGTAAAACCGGTCGCCACCTATCGGTCGTTGAGCGAAGCATGCGCATTGTATAGCGCCGACCGCAGAACACCTTCCTACGCGAAGTAGTCCCTACTACGCTATGGCAATATAGTCCCATGTTTTTTTTCACAAATAATGCATTAAAAAAATGAATGTTTATATAGCCTATGCCACTCCAGATGTTATAACAAATCTATATGCAAAGTTTCAAAATATTCGGTTTAGTAGTTTTTACGTTTATTGGTTACATATAAACAAACCTTCTCTCTTTATATATTAGTAAGATTACAATAATCTATAAAATTGAAATATATTTTTTAATTAAATTTTTTGTATTAACTTATTAAATGTCAATAATTATGAAGTACTGAAAATAATTAATTTTTCTTGTATTAATTCTTAATTTTTAATCGTAAAAATCAGATTAATTAAATAATAATCTGTATTATTTACCATAACAATCATCTACATTTATATTAGTTGCAGAGGCTGCGTCGGCAAACTCAGTTTCAAAATTCAAATCATTGAATCGTTGATGATTAGTTTCAAAATCAAAACCATGACATTTTTCGTTCGTAACCTGTAATAATTATATTTAAATAATCTAGCGATAATTTTAGTACAAATTTTAATTAATTATTAATAATTTGTAATGAATAATTAATAATTAATAATTATTAATTAAAATGCTTCTTTTAAATTAAATTGTTTATTATTTATATGTGTGAATGAAGGAATGAATGAATAATACAACAATACAAAATGTAATAATTTAATATTATTTTCTACTTACATTATACGTAATACTGTCGATTTTTACATGGCAATTAACTTCAACTTTATTTTTGCAAATCATGTGTTTTGATCCCCGTTTTACAGCATCAGAATAATCTTTGAACAAAATTGGACGCTTAGACATTGGTATCGATAATCGAAGTAATGTTTTCGTAAATTCACATTATTTTGTTCGTGTTCCGCGTGAAATTTCCGCTATGTCATGTTAGTCCATAACCACAAAAGTATAAAAACTGATGACTAAAATGTACGTATTAGTATTTTGGGTTGAAAGCAAAAAAATTAGCATAATATTAGAAAAAGATTTAATTCAAAATAAAGATCAAGGAGATATCACTTGTGCACGTTATAAAAACAAAATTTATGAGGTGAAAATCATAGGAAAAAGTTGTGAGTACGTTTATTTGTATAAAGTTAATTTAATCTAATTAAAATTCTAAAAGGATATTTTTTTATTTCAGTGGATCGTTTTTCTAATAACCAAACAATTTACGAAATTTAATTTTTTTTCGTTGCGCACGAAATTTGGCCTCTCTTCGACGTCCGCGCTACTGCGCGGCTACATCGCAAGTAGGTCCGCGCCAGTCAAGGGATTCCTAATCGTATATTCGTTCATGACCCATTTAATCTAGTTATATTAGACTTTTTTCAAAAAAAGAATATTAAAAAGCAATTTTATTATCGATTATTGTAGCCCGTGTAAAAAATTGAGTCTAGCTGTAGTCTACAATTTAAACCCTAAAGTGTAAAAACTGCACCTAAAAAGTGTATAAACGACAATTCACTCTTTTCGAAAAGATTAAATTGCTAGATTTTCCCTTTTTGAGAGAGTAAATAATTAAAATTACACTTTAACCCTTTCGTGCATATAAGGAACTGACAATCATAACTATTGAATTTCTAGGATATCGGACCCCTGAGTAAAAGCAGATGCATGTTTTATCATCCCGTGCATACAAGAGACTGAAACATCAAACCAAGCGAAATAAAGTCTTTCTATGGAGTAGCTGATGATGAATCTGGGGTCATATTTCCGAAATTACAATAATTGGGCCCAATACCGAGGGGGCCCAATTATTATTGTTTTCGAAAATTCTGGATTTGGGTACTGGGCCCAAACATTAGAATTTCGGAAATATGACCCCAGATTCATCATCAGCTACTCCAAAACTCCATAGAAAGACTTTATTTCGCTTGGTTTGACGTTTGAGTCTCTTGTATGCACGGGATGATAAAACATACATCTGCTTTAACTCAGGGGTCCGATATCCTAGAAATTCAATAATATTTTACTTGAAATTGGTGTGTCTTATCACAAAAATGACAAGAATGATTTCTTCTTAAAATTTTATGTAGAATACGATGGTATTTTTATTTTTCTAAACTTTGCATTCTAAGAGTGGGCTCCTTCGGTATTGGGCCCAATTATTATAATTTCCAAAATCTGACTCCAGATTTGGATTCAGCTCGATGCCGGAAATCGAAATTTTCTAGTCTCAGAGACGTTATGATTGTCAGTTCCTTATATGCACGAAAGGGTTAAGTAGTGTAAAATGCAATAATTTACCTAGACTTCCGCTAGACTTCAGCTAAATTTTTGCTAGATATCAGCTAGACTTTTTCTAGACTGTTGCTAGACTTCTGCTACAATTTTGCTAGACTTTTGCTGGACTGTTGCTAGACTTCTGCTACAATTTTGCTAGACTTTTGCTGGACTGTTGCTAGACTTTTGCTAGAATTTACGTAGAATACATTGTTTTACACGGGAGAGAAGGTTGCAGGATGTATAGAAATTAATTTATGCCAAATTTTTGTAATACTTTTGCCAGATGCTAGCAATACTTCCACCAGATTTCTCCCATACTTTTTTAATGCATTGTATTTTATGGAAACTTGCCAACATACATTTTGAATGACATTTTAGGAGACTTTTATTAAAACTTTTCCGTTCAATTTAAAAAGATTCTTGAAATTATTATTAGGATAGTTTCTAGGATACTTCTTGCGTGACGTCTTACCATACTATTTATGATACTTTTAGAACATTTATGAAATACATTTCAATATTTTTTAAAGAATAGTTTTATTGGAATCGTTTGAGAGATATTGGATTTACTCGAGATTTTGGAACAACCCGCGTAAAAAAATTAAAGTTTATATGAACTTTATATAAACTTGAGATTTGGCTAAACTTGACATGGGGTTGGCCAACGAGACTGAGCCGAACTTGTGCAATTGACTGTTCAAGTTTGGTGAAAGTATATCAAATGTTCAGCTCAAATTCATATAAAGTTTTTATAAAGTTTTTTTACAATTACTGACAAATAAAATATAGTTTATACTAAGTTTAGCTGAACTCAATATCAACGTAATAGCAAGTTCAGGTTTATAAAGTCATATAATGATGATATCAACATACCCAAAAGAAAAATTTTAAAAATCTTCTTTAACTGACATCAGTAAGAATACATCGGTTAGAAAAATGGAGATATATTCCAAAAAATTCGAATCCGTCACTGAAAAGTGTTGTCCATTTCCTTAGTTTTGAAGGCATAACCTGAAAGAAGAAATTTAAAAAACCACAATGTATCTATTTTCACATATTCGTTCGGGTCAAATAAACCATCTGTCTTGTCCAAAGAGCAACTTTGTCAGGAGCCTCATTTTCTCCGTTGTCCATTTTCAAATTATATAATACACAAATTCAATGCAATGCGTCAATATAACCTTTGTAGTTAATGAATAAAACAAATAAAAACCGATGGGATCATCTGACAGCGCGCGCGGAGTTTGATTTGCGCAAAAGCAGCTATGTTCAACTCGCTCAAGAATTGACTCCTGAAGACACAAATCGACAGATATTTTTCTCAGCTTTCGAACAGTGTAGCTATTTTTGTCCTAAACTCCATTTTAAAGTCGAAAAAGTGAATTGAAAATTTCAATTGGTTTTTCTCAGTCTGGGATACATTTTCCTTAATAAATTATACCTATCGAAAGAGAAAATTTTAAGGGGATTTCGGAGCTACAGTCTTCGTCAATACCCGCTGGATACGCAAATTTAAAAAATGACAGGTACTTATGGCTATTGAAAGATACTTTCACCCTTAGCTATCAGTAAAATTGAAGTAACCACGCAATTACAATTGGTAGCAAACGTTGATTCTTTTTAAAGAAATGTGAAATACATTGCGTATATTAGTACACGCAGAGATAGACTCGCTGTACACAGAGACACTGTTCTCAACGCCGAACTACATACGATACGTATTTCACATTTTTTTTAAAAATAAACAGTTGCTGTCAAGTGTAATGTCATAATAACTTGAATTTTAGTTGTAGCTAGGCGGAAAATACCTTTCACTAGCCCTAAATAGCTATACATTTTATAATTTATGTTTAAAGTACATTTATCGTCAACTTCGCCATGTGATCGCAGCGATACTGAGATCAAGCGGTTATTGCCGGATACTGTAGCTCTCCAACATCTCCTTAAATTGACAAAATTGACTGTACAGTCAGAAGGCAATTATATTACGAATAACTGCTAAAAATTTGACAGTGATCGGTGAAGCCGTTTTGAACCTTTCACGGCAAAACGGATTTTTTTTTTTTACCTTCCGCAGATTCACTGTAACTTACGTAATTATAACAATTTAATCGTGAAAAAATTGCTAAGTTCAGTTGAAAAATATATAATTAAAAGGTCAAAAGATTAATTTCAAAATAAATAAACAAGTCTTTAAAAATAAATTCGTGAAAATTTACAAAATTTTTAGATGGTATACACCAATGTAACACGCGTTTGTGCTAAGAATCTGCTCTATTTTTTACCAGGATAATAATATTAGCATATAGTTCCCTAATATAGTGCGTATTTCTGATTTTGTATAACATTACTTGCTTCATGCTCCTAGTATTTATTTTTATTTCTTATTTCTTTCAAGAAAATGTACGGACAATTGTCCTTATACATATGTATAATAAAGTATGCTACTTGAGAAGATGTAAACCCATTAAAGCAAACTCAGTATTTATTTTTTCTCAAGCAAACAGTATACTTTATCGAAAAAAACGCTCTGTAACGGTGTTGTATTTACATTAAAGATAGTCTATGAATTTTTTCAAATTTTTTTATCAATAAATCAACGAGATTTTTGAGCAGCCGTGCAGCTTTGTTTTTAGCTACATATTACCGACCAAAAAATGGTTATTTCGATATAATTCATTTTAAATTAATTATTTTGAAAAAATCGCTCTGTAACGGTATTCTATTTGCTTTCAACATTACCTGTAAATTTTTTCAGATTTTTAATTCCATTAGTTTTTTAAAATTTTTGGGATTTTAGATGTAGGTTCCTGTAATTTGGGTATCACATCGCCTTAAGTAGTACAGTTAAAAACAGAACTAGTATGTAAAATGTTTTAACAAATTTTAAAATCAAATATCTTCGTAAAGATCTATCTAGTGGCAACTAATAACACAATTTGTGTTATCTGTGACCCGCTGAATCCGAATTTTTTTAGTAGAGTTTGAAATTGTGCCTTCAACCCGCGTAAAAATATAAACTATTGCCAAGATATTGCAGGGATATTATTAATAGTTATTGAAAACATATTGCTAATATATTGCCGAATCAATAAAAAAATAATGGCAATATATTGCCAATATAACGCCAAACCTCATCCTGCCGCATGTTGGCAATATATTGGCAATAGTTACTATCTAACCACTTCCAAACTATCGCCAACATATTGGCAATAGTTGTTAAATTTTATTAATTCTTTTTATTGTAATAAATAAGGTTAAAAATTGAATCGGCACTTAGCTAGAATAAGGTAAATTTAAAAAAAATTAAAAAAAAGTTTCAGTCCCGGGAATTGAACCTTCGATCTTTATATCCGGACTCTCATACTTTACCACTGAGCTATTTTGTTATTTGGTTTTTAAGAGTTAATTACAGGTTATAAATAACAGTTGAAAATTCGATTGAAAAATTTTCTAAGTCCAAACTTCATTAATATTTAATTTGATCAAATTTTCATGTGCAACCTAATAAATTATTTCAACCAACTACAAATGATAATTTGGACATCAGTGAAATAAGTAGAAGAGAATCTGTAAATACCAATAATCATAATAGCAGTAGTAGTAGTACCAGAAACCTAAGACGTTCTCGTAATTAAAAAAATTGTATAAATTTAAAATTGTTAATATTATTTAATTATGGTTGCAAAACACCAATATATTAAGTATATGATGGAATGTGCATCCAATAATTAAACACATTATTTTTGTACAATATACAAAAATATTATAATCAATAATTAAAATATATTTAGCCATTATTGTTGCACAGTGCACAAAAATAATGTGTTTAATTGATCAATAATGATCAATAATTTATACTGTAACGGGGTGGGTACTGGGGATATGTAAGGCTCAAGGTTAGGCCCAATCGGTCCCAACTTACCAACCTTAAGTGTACAGTCCCACGATGCGGCCGGGAATCCCTTTGATTCCCGTGCAATGCCGTTAACAACGTCAAACACTCCGTTTGACTTATATACCGTCTGTTGGGCCATATGCCCAAAATTGCCAACTAGGATAAACACCGGAGAGGGCGGTATTCGTAGGATAGGACGGTAACCGGTAAAACACTATCAACAATCGATATTATTGTTAATCGGCGAGAAAGATTATCTCGCCGAGTCAATTTATTAACTAAACAATTAACTATTAATAAATTAACTACAAAATTAACGTTAACAATTTGCGGGGAGTCGTACCGATGACTACCCCCGAGGTCAGCGCGAAAGAATCAGTTAAAATCTATTGAACTGTCGATTACGAGCAACCGATCCGGATATGATCGGCTGCTTAACCTGATGGCATACATCACACCGTGTGACGTATGTATCTCTGACGTAGAGAGCTTTGACGTAGAAGCTTCCTACGTCCCGCGCGCCTTCTCTCGTGAAGTGGCTCCCGCGAACCACCGACCTTTCTATCCGTGCGGGTATTGTCACGAGAGGGAGAAATGAGGAACGCTTCCTCACCTGGACCGTACCAGGTAAATCGGAACGCGAAATATTAAGTAGACACGCGGGTCTAAATGTGGTGCACCACTTACCGCTTGTCTATATATCGCGCCTCGGCGGGAAACGACTGAGCAAAGGAGAGACAGCTCGTCCTCGTGCTTATCTCTCTCTCTCACTCCTACGGTCGGGAAGGCGGCCGACTCTTGGCTTCCTTCTTTCTCACTGCCCGTGAGACGTGCTGCTCTGCACGCCGACGTGGAGGCTGGTGGGGAGGAACCCTCGCACCCACACACTAAAATGCACCAGTCTTTCGCTCGTTTATCCCGTAAAAAACCGTGTATCTCGTACACCAACACGTTTCTGTTGCCGATCGCGTGCGAACTCTCACGATACTTCCCTTGCGCATCATTCTCGCGCGCGTTCCTTGCGCGCGCATCAATCTCGATAATCTTTTCGGTTACTCACCTGATCGGTAACTCGTTTACCGTTATACCCCCCTTCCAGATTCCGCATACTCTGTATGTGGACTCAGTACCGCGAGGAACAGGAAAGAGGATAAATAATCAGGAGGTACACCTTATTTTTAATATAAAACTTTAATAAAAAACAAAAGTATCTACATTTGGAGGGTTGGGCCGTTGTCTCCTTATGGTTCTCAGCCCTGCCTCCTGCGCCCCGCCTTGATTTCGACGTGCGCCTTGAAGCGAGGGCATTTCTTTGGGTCAACGACCCCTTTGCAGCGGCAGAGCGGATACTTCGGTTCCTTGTAACCGCTCGTTCCGCTCATGGGTGGCTGTGACTGTAGCCGCGCCTCCAGCTCAGCGGCTCTTCTTTTAGCGTTATCCGCTTTCTGCTGGAGACGCCGGTGCTCTTCAGCAGCCTGCCTATAGGCTGCCTCAGCCCTCAGCCGCTGCTGGCGCTCTTCCTCGCGCTTCCTCTCTTCTGCCGCCGCCTTTTCTTTGTCCTCGCGCTGCTGAGCACGGAACGCTGCCAGGAGCTCGCGCACCTTTTTGAGGTCCTGAACTCGCTCACCCCAGACACCCTTGGTGATGGGAGCCGTTGGATGAGCCTCGGCAAAAGCATCGAACTTCGCCAAGGCCTCTTGTTCGCCTGCCCGTAGCTGAACCCTCAGGGCTTTCATGTGCCTGAGGGCAGCCTCCGTCTCCTGCCACTCCTCTTCCTGTGTCTTGGGTCGCGCCTCCTCTGTCGCCGCAGAGGTTGCGGGTTGGGACCCGGTGGAGTGGGGACGACGGAGCTGGGGTCTGGTGTTGGCTTGTTCCGGCTCAGCCTTCCCCTGCGGACGATCCGATACTGGACTGCCCTCCTTCTCCATCCGCCCTTCTGTCGCGGATGCTGTCTTCGGCGGAGAGGGCAGGGGTATCGTCCCTTTTGCTTGTCTTAAGCGGTCCGCAGGGGTCGCTACGTAGGCCGTATCCTGGCCCTGACCATCCTCCAGGACCTCTTCTAGGACGACGGCGGCGATATCCTCCTGGCCACGGCGATGCTCCTCCTGGAGCTGTTGCTGCCGATGATCAACGGCAGCAACTACTGCAGACAGGACATCCGCCGTCTGCATCTCGCCGTGGCTGGCCAGGGTGTCTATCATCCTGGCTAGGAGGAACTCCAGGGCTTCCTGCTCAACCTCGATGATCATCTGCAACAAAAATCACGATCTCAGGTTATGGCCCATCGTTTCAAACAATACTGTTCTTTATTTGGATTTCGATCCCCGAGGACGCCCTCGTCCTCGTCTAAGGGGAACAGTTTCTGGCTGCGCATCTAATTGCCGTGTTACTGGGGATCGTCGTCGCACTGTCCGGGGACGACCACGTGGTCGTTTAGTAGCGGGGGCCCTATCTAAGGACGTACGCGACGTCTTACGCGTTTTACACCGAGTCCCTTCGCTAGGTGACTCGCTCGCATTATACTCCCTCGCAGGGGAGGCTTCGCTCGCTACAGGTGGGTCGCACTTCACCTGGTGATCCCTCGACGGTTGAGATCTCGTAGGTTGCTCTTCATCGTTTGGTTCAGCATCATCTTCAGGGACGTATCTCTTCAGATGCTCTATATGAGATACCTCTTGGTCCCCTTGATCATCTTGTATGACGTGATAAGGTATTCATGCCTTTCCTACCGATGATCAGATATGGCCCTGTATATTTCGGAGCAAGCTTAGCCGAGATACCTTGTGCGCTGGACGAGAGGATCCGGTTGCGTTCCCACACCAGATCTCCTACCTCGAATTCCGCTGGCGTTCGTCGTGAGTTGAAGATTTCGGCTTGCCGGGCCTTACTGGCAGCCGACTGACGATTTGCGTTCTCGTGCAGTCTTGGCAACTGTTTGATTCTGTCGTTCCAATCCTGCAGTCTACGGAACTCAAACTGTTGCTGGGCAAGCCGGTCTTGCTCTCGACGAGCTGTACTAGGCGCCTCGGGTTGGCGACCATAGTTCAGCATAGCCGGGCTCCATCCAGTAGAACTTTGCACCGCTGTGTTTAGTGCAAAGACTAACTCTGGCAGCTTGTCGTCCCAGTCGCTGTGCTTATCCTGGATATACGACGCCACCATTGTCTTAAGGGTCCGATTGGCCCTCTCGACAGGATTGGCCTGTGCGTGGTAAGGGGGTGTCGTCGAATGATACACTCCCTTAGATTCGAGGTACTCGTCTACGAGTTTATTTTTAAACTCGGTCCCGTTGTCCGAATGAAATACTTCCGGGGTGCCGAACCGGTTAATTACTCGTTCTTGAAGCTCGCGGACTATCGTCTTTGCGTTAGCTTTTCGTATCGGGGTTGCTTCAATCCAGCGCGTGAATAAATCCTGGAATACTAGGATGTATTCGTATCCTCGGCTAGAGCGTGGAAGCGGGCCAGTGATATATCCTGCTACCACCCGCCATGGTCTGTCCGATTGACGGTGACCCATTAACCCTGAGGGAGCACGTTGCTCGACCTTGCATTGCTGGCACACTTGACATCGCCTGACGTAATCCGCAACTTCTGCGTAAAACCGTGGCCAATAATAGTTTTGGGCCACGCGGGCGAATGTCTTTTCCCTTCCGAGATGGCCAGCTAAGGGATCATCGTGACACTCTCTCAGAATAGAGTGTCGATTCTCTACGGGTACGACCAGCTTCCATGCTTGCTCATCATCCATTACTTCCTCTAACTCCTTGTCGGGGCGATAGATGTATAGATTTCCTCCAACTATTTTCCAGTCGGGGAAATCACGGGGTCTGTCGGAAACGTTCTTGATCCAGTCTAGGTACCAAGGATTTTCAGTAGTTTGAGCCCACGACATTGCTGCTACTGTAGGCTCGTCGTCTTCATACATGCGAGATAGGGCATCGGGAACGTGATGCAGAGCTCCTTTTCTGTGCTCGACGACAAAGTCATGAGCTTGAAGCTCTAAAGCCCATCTCGCTAGTCGGCTGGTTGGATTTCTCATATTACTCAACCAGCGAAGACTACTGTGATCCGTTATCACTTTGAAGTGGTAACCTTCGATGTAAGGTCTTAACTTATTAATAAACACGGCTCCTATGCCGGTATCGCTCGCGTCCGTGTGCAGGCTAAACAGTCCATCTGCACTGGGACGTTGAAGAACTGGAGCAGTCATGATCAGGGCCTTCAGCTGCTGAAAGGCTTGTTCCTGTTCATCTAACCACTCGTACCCTTGGTTCTTCTTCGTGAGACGGGTAAGCGGCTCGGCAATCGTGGCGTAATCCGGCATAAAACGCCGATACCACGACGTCATGCCGAGGAATCGTCGAAGCTGTTTGAGGTTCTTGGGAGCCGGATAAATCCTTATAGGCTCTGTATTGGCTGGGTCGAGACGAATTCCATCCCTGTTGACCAGCACACCAAGATATCTCACCTCATCTTGACAAAAGACACACTTGTCCTTATTTACTGTCAAGTTAGCTTCGGTCAGTCTTTTCAGCACCATCTCGAGATACTTCTTGTGCCCTTCAAATGTCTCGGTGACTATGATAATGTCATCGAGGTAAGAAAAGGCATTGGGCTCGAGATCAGGACCAACCACTTGGTCAAGCATGCGTTGGAAGGTCGCTCCGGCGTATGCCAATCTGTATGGCATCCGCTTAAACTGATACAGTTCCATCCCCGGAACTGTGAAAGCCGTATAAGGACGCGATTCCTTCTGGAGAGGTATTTGATGATACGCTGAGTTCATGTCCAGAGTACTAATGTACCGACATCTCTTCAGCTTGCGTAAGATATCCTGCATGAACGGGAGGGGATACGCGTCTGGTTTCGTTAGCGCATTGACTTTCTTAAAGTCAATGCAAAACCGACGTGATCCGTTCTCCTTGCGTACCATCACCATGGGGCTTGACCAACCGCTGTCCGAGGGCTCTATGATCTCTAAATCTAGCATCTCTCGGACCTGGCGGTGCATCTCCTCCTGGATCTTCTCCGACACCGGGTAATACTTCTGCTTTATCGGGCGAGCTGATCCCACGTCAATCGAGTGCTCGATGAGTTGGGTTCGCCCGATTTTGGGAGAAGTATTAGACAGCACTTTGCTTACTAGCGCTCGCAGCTTTTCCCTTTCCGCCTCGGTTGCGTCCGCTATCCCAGCGGACGAGAGGGTGGCCATACCCCCTATTCCAGCAAATTCGAGGTGGATCTGCTGCTTGCTGTCCTTGCTGCCGGTATCGCTCGCGTCCGTGTGCAGGCTAAACAGTCCATCTGCACTGGGACGTTGAAGAACTGGAGCAGTCATGATCAGGGCCTTCAGCTGCTGAAAGGCTGTTCCTGTTCATCTAACCACTCGTACCCTTGGTTCTTCTTCGTGAGACGGGTAAGCGGCTCGGCAATCGTGGCGTAATCCGGCATAAAACGCCGATACCACGACGTCATGCCGAGGAATCGTCGAAGCTGTTTGAGGTTCTTGGGAGCCGGATAAATCCTTATAGGCTCTGTATTGGCTGGGTCGAGACGAATTCCATCCCTGTTGACCAGCACACCAAGATATCTCACCTCATCTTGACAAAAGACACACTTGTCCTTATTTACTGTCAAGTTAGCTTCGGTCAGTCTTTTCAGCACCATCTCGAGATACTTCTTGTGCCCTTCAAATGTCTCGGTGACTATGATAATGTCATCGAGGTAAGAAAAGGCATTGGGCTCGAGATCAGGACCAACCACTTGGTCAAGCATGCGTTGGAAGGTCGCTCCGGCGTATGCCAATCTGTATGGCATCCGCTTAAACTGATACAGTTCCATCCCCGGAACTGTGAAAGCCGTATAAGGACGCGATTCCTTCTGGAGAGGTATTTGATGATACGCTGAGTTCATGTCCAGAGTACTAATGTACCGACATCTCTTCAGCTTGCGTAAGATATCCTGCATGAACGGGAGGGGATACGCGTCTGGTTTCGTTAGCGCATTGACTTTCTTAAAGTCAATGCAAAACCGACGTGATCCGTTCTCCTTGCGTACCATCACCATGGGGCTTGACCAACCGCTGTCCGAGGGCTCTATGATCTCTAAATCTAGCATCTCTCGGACCTGGCGGTGCATCTCCTCCTGGATCTTCTCCGACACCGGGTAATACTTCTGCTTTATCGGGCGAGCTGATCCCACGTCAATCGAGTGCTCGATGAGTTGGGTTCGCCCGATTTTGGGAGAAGTATTAGACAGCACTTTGCAGGAACAGGCGGTCGCTATCCGGATCCAATATGGCTCTGAATGCTCGTACGAAATTTACTCCTACGTAGCATTCGGCGTCAAGATTTGGTATGATCGCTACCCTTATTTCACGTGTCTCCTTCCCGACAGTGAAAGGTAAGATCACATGACCGTTTAGCGGTTGGTAACTACCATCCGCCATCTTGACGCGTCCGGCGTTCGCCACAATGAGCTCCTTGCCCGATGCTGCGGCGATTTGCAGACCGCTGGGTCCCATCACGGTCGTGGAAGCTCCGGGATCGTATAAGGCTCTTATACGAAAGCCCTCAATCTCCACGAGAAGCCACCAACAACTCTCATCCTCTGGTTTATAGGATGAGGTTGTTCTGCTGGCTTCTTGGGACCGTTCCTCCTTTTGAGGCCCATTTCCGCTCCTCTCTGGACCATACTCTCGGTTGGAGCGGGTCTGTCCCGGACTCACCTGGGACAGCGGGGACTCAAGCTCTTGGGTCGCGGTTTTCGTCCCGGTTAACCGCTCCCTTTGGCGTTTCCCGAGCACACCGGACAGTACCTGAGGGAATACCCAATTTTCCCGCAGCCCTTGCAAGTAAGAGGATAGTCGGATCGAACGTCGAGCCCATTCGGTTTTTCGGCTGTTCCTTTCCTTTTTCCCTTGGTGGACTAGCACTCTTCTTCTCCTGCCGGTGTCCGAAGCTCTTACTCGGGCCATTAGGTCTGCCAGACCTCCTACTCTTCGGAGATCGGTTGGCCGGCGAGCCTTTCTTAGGAGAGCCAGACCTTGGGCTTCTCCTACGGGACTGTCGGGTCGTCGACGCCAATTGGGAGACGATGGGCCGCAGCGCATCCTCCAGCATCTTTGCGATGCGGTCGACGACGTCTGGCTCGCTTGGTTTGGCTGGGCTTACCTCAGCGGCCGCTACCTTAGCCTTCGGCGAACCTTTTTTCCGCTTCGGCTTATACGGCATCTCAGGAAGCAGAGACCCTTCCTCCGTAGGTGGTGGACGATATACTTTTTCACCTTCTATCGTCTGCTCCGCTTCCGTGGCGAGGTCCAGCATTTGTTCAATTGAGCTCACTTCCGCTCTCTTGAACAGCCGTTGAAGTTGTGGCAGCATGTTCCGATACAAATGATGGAGCTGCTGCGCTTCAGTCGGCGTAGGGACTATCTTTCGCATTATTGCGATAGAGCACGTCATATAGTCCCTAACTGGTTCATCGGGTCCTTGAGTCCGTGCGTTGGACTAGGCGATGATCCTCTGCTGGAAACGTTGGCTCATTCCGTACCAACGTTTAGCCGAAGTCACGAAATCTTGCCAGGAGTGCCACTTGTGTTTCTCGTTCTGGTACCACGTGGCGGCAGTGTCTGTCAGAAGTTCCGAGAGTGGACGGCAATAACTCGTCCTCTGACAGGTTGGCCAGGATCCTGCAATCCTCGATCCTGGTTAGGAAAGCGTCGATGCTCTGGCTCTTGTCGCCAGAGAACTTGACCTGCAACTTCCTAACAATGCCGCCGACGTCCCGTCTGCTCCGCTTCCGTGGCGAGGTCCAGCATTTGTTCAATTGAGCTCACTTCCGCTCTCTTGAACAGCCGTTGAAGTTGTGGCAGCATGTTCCGATACAAATGATGGAGCTGCTGCGCTTCAGTCGGCGTAGGGACTATCTTTCGCATTATTGCGATAGAGCACGTCATATAGTCCCTAACTGGTTCATCGGGTCCTTGAGTCCGTGCGTTGGACTAGGCGATGATCCTCTGCTGGAAACGTTGGCTCATTCCGTACCAACGTTTAGCCGAAGTCACGAAATCTTGCCAGGAGTGCCACTTGTGTTTCTCGTTCTGGTACCACGTGGCGGCAGTGTCTGTCAGAAGTTCCGAGAGTGACGGCAATAACTCGTCCTCTGACAGGTTGGCCAGGATCCTGCAATCCTCGATCCTGGTTAGGAAAGCGTCGATGCTCTGGCTCTTGTCGCCAGAGAACTTGACCTGCAACTTCCTAACAATGCCGCCGACGTCCCGAGGTGTCCCATTCAACCTCGATGACGTCGAGAAGCTTGGTGTTGAGAATGTCCGATCCTTGTTTGGCAAGCTGCACGCTTGAGGAATCCTCTGGGATTCGCGCGCATTCCCCCCCTTCCAAGCTCCATCAGGCTTAGACTGAGGGGCGCTTGCGCGTTGTTGCTCGCCATTTACTTGCGCCTCCCCTATCTCGATCACATCAGGACCATAACACGTATATGTGTCCTGAAATTGCACATGGTGAGATTGGTTGGCACCGTCCAATCTCGTGCTGTGAGCGGTTTGAGTGCGCTCGGACATCAGCTTATCCATCTTTACAGTAAGGTCATTCACTTTTTTGATAAGCTGCACCATGGTCTGGGAGAACGATCGAGAGATTTTAAAAATGTTTCCCTCTTCTGAGACCAATGACAGCCATTCTTCCTCTCGTTCAGGTTGAGGCTCTGTGTTGGTCGCGGCTGATGTCGCTTCATCTAGCTCGACGTCATCGAAATCCTGCACCGTCCTGTGCAGGTTGTCTTTAACCGCAGCGTTCTCCCGCAGTACCAGATACACTTCCTGATCTGGGCTAGGTTCATCAGACTCCTCGTCTTGATGTTCACCTAGCATCTGCAGCCAACTATTTCTCCGTTGGAGACGGCTGCGAATTGCTGTGGCTTCATCTTCCTCCTGGTTAAACTCCTGGGCCGAATAATTTCCTAATAGCCACTGGTGGAGTCGCTCGGCTTTCCTATGAACCGAGCCTGTTGATTTTAGGTTCAAGGCGTCCAGGTGTAATTCAATTTGCTCCCTGGTGAGCGTCTCGATCCACGCATCGATTTGACTATCAACGTCTTTCTGCTGAGCGGCCATCTTCAGTTGTAGCGTCGTTTATACCTTTAACAGTAAGTAGCCTCGCTGGCTTGACGCACTATGTGTGTGCAAGGTTATATGCTGTCGAATATTTAACTTTGGCGTTACTTGCCAAATGTCCAATCCGCGTAACTGGGTTTTGCTTCTACCTAAGCTAACTGCTAAAGCACAAAACCGGATGCCAAAAGTAAGTCCTGTCTTACTTTGATCAGGAAGCACTACCGAGTTTAAACTATTTTTAACAAATTTGCTAATAAATTTACGATAAACTACTGCCTGGCTCTTACCTTGCGCTAACTTAACGGTACTATATAAATATTAATAAATAAATCAATAAATAAATAAATTAAATAATTAAAGTTACCGCGCGCTTGACCTCTTACAAAAATATAACCTATAATACGATTTGTAAAGGTCTGAGCCAGGTTATAAGCTTCCTGTTTTGTGCCAGCATAAACCAGTTAAACCTTGCATACACTTACAAACAATGTATTTATACCGATAAATTTCCACCAGGTTATGTCGCGCTGTGTAGCGTTCTTTCGTTCCTCTAGGTGGCGCTAGTTACTTGGTTTGGTGCAAACTACCCAATTTCCAAGTAACGTTGGTCGGTCTATCGATTCCGTTCGAAAACCCACCAAATTTCATATTTGTGCAACCTTTTTCTAGTGGCGCCACCTATGTTCGACCAAAAACCAATTTCCTGTGTCTACTACTAGTCGAGACAAGAAAAATAAAAAAAAATTTTTATTTGTTATAAAAAAAATTTTTATTTGTTTATAACAATTCTATTTGTTAATAAACAGATCCCGCCTCGAGGGGGAACGAAAGAGTACCGAAATATACTTCACAATTTCGAAACGCGACTGCTGACCTCGTTATTGTTCGCGAGTTATCCAATTGTTAATTAACAATATTATTAACAATTGAACAAGTATATCGTGCTTGTTGATTTTTCCGATGTCCTGTATCCAAAATCCACACGTATTGGGCGCCAGTTGTAACGGGGTGGGTACTGGGGATATGTAAGGCCCAAGGTTAGGCCCAATCGATCCCAACTTACCAACCTTAAGTGTGCAGTCCCACGATGCGGCCGGGAATCCCTTTGATTCCCGTGCAATGCCGTTAACAACGTCAAACACTCCGTTTAACTTATATACCGTGTGTTGGGCCCTATGCCCAAAATTGCCAACTAGGATAAACACCGGAGAGGGTGGTATTCGTAGGATAGGACGGTAACCGGTAAAACACTATCAACAATCGATATTATTGTTAATCGGCGAGAAAGATTATCTCGCCGAGTCAATTTATTAACTAAACAATTAACTATTAATAAATTAACTACAAAGTTAACGTTAACAATTTACGGGGAGTCGTACCGATAACTACCCCCGCGGTCAGCGCGAAAAGAATCAGTTAAAATCTATTCAACTGTCGATTACGAGCAACCGATCCGGATATGATCGGCTGCTTAACCTGATGGCATACGTCACACCGTGTGACGTATGTATCTCTGACGTAGAGAGCTTTGACGTAGAAGCTTCCTACGTCCCACGCGCCTTCTCTCGTTAAGTGGCTCCCGCGAACCACCGACCTTTCTATCCGTGCGGGTATTGTCACGAGAGGGAGAAATAAGAAACGCTTCCTCACCTGGACCGAACCAGGTAAATCGGAACGCGAAATATTAAGTAGACACGCGGGTCTAAATGTGGTGCACCACTTACCGCTTGTCTATATATCGCGCCTCGGCGGAAAACGACTGAGCAAAGGAGAGACAGCTCGTCCTCGTGCTTATCTCTCTCTCTCTCACTCCTACGGTCGGGAAGGCGGCCGACTCTTGGCTTCCTTCTTTCTCACTGCCCGTGAGACGTGCTGCTCTGCACGCCGACGTGGAGGCTGGTGGGGAGGAACCCTCGCACCCACACACTAAAATGCACCAGTCTTTCGCTCGTTTATCCCGTAAAAAACCGTGTTCTCGTACACCAACACGTTTCTGTTGCCGATCGCGCGCGAACTCTCACGATACTTCCCTTGCGCATCATTCTCGCGCGCGTTCCTTGCGCGCGCATCAATCTCGATACTCTTTTCGGTTACTCACCTGATCGGTAACTCGCTTACCGTTATAATACATTTTTATAATTATCAAGTATATATTTTTATACGATTGATTGTTGATAATTACAATAAAAATTTCTATATCCAATTAATTTAAATTAATTATTATTTCATTTAGGACAATTACGATTTAATAGGAATTGTTTTAATAATTCATTTCGTTTGAACATGTAACTGTTGTATATAATAAATAACATAATCAATTTTAAATACGATAAAAAATTTTTTTTCAAACTGTTAAAATTATATTCTACCTTCATTGACGTTGTTTTTATTTACATTTTTTTTATAATTTTATTCATAATAACATTGTAATATTTTTCATCCAAAGCAATTGAATAAACAATTATTTATTAACTTCTAAGAAAGGAAATAAGGATATTTATTTACAAAATGTTTCTTAGTAGAAATAATAAATTATATTTTTTAATTTTGGTTTTTTAAGCGATCTTGTAGGGCAATTCACAGGATGTTGAAAAAATTTTTAACACCTTTTCTTTTAATTAAAAATTGCGACGTTTCGTCTGATTATATTTTCAGACCTCTTCTGGCACTAATTTATTAACAGAGACACAAATATTAACAATTTTTCAAATTGAACATGAACAACAATAAATAATTTTTTATATAAATATACAAAAGACGCAATAATTACCAATATTGAAAATAAGTTAAGCTCAACATCGAGCCATGTCAAATCGGACTAACCGTTAATTATAATGAGATAACAAGAAATAAACATATAGAGTATCTAACACTCTTACAATTTTCCAACAAATTAACAGATGATTAGTATATACATATACGTATACCTATATATACTGAATGTGAGTAATTTTAACAGGCGTTACAGTATGTTCTTATACAAGTAATTTAAACCCATTGCGTGTCTTTTTTTTTATTTAGTGTGTTTTTATGACTATTTATAAACATCATTTCAGAAATTAACCCTTTTTTACGTACATTTTCTTTGTTCAAAATGTTTTATTAATAATGCTATTAACACCAGGTTACGAAAAACAAGATTGACCAACGTTGTTAAACAAAATAAAAAACGAGTAATTACAGTCTTACCCTTACCATATCATATAGATTTTCACAAAAAAATTAGTAGATTGTTAAGAAAGTACAACATAGCAATTATCCCAAAAATCGAAAATGGGTTAAATTCCGTAATAAAATTAGGTAAAGATTCTACTAGCAAGTTAAATACATGTGGTGTAATTTATAAATTTAATTGTAAAAATTGTCAATCGAGTTACATAGGCGAAACAAAGCGAATGTTAAAAGATAGAATTTTGGACAAAGAAAATGTACGTAAAAAACGGTTAATTTTTTTAAATGATTTTTATAAATAGTCATAAAAACACACTAAATAAAAAAGAAGACACAATGGGTTTAAATTACTTGTATAAGAACATACTGTAACGGCTGTTAAAATTACTCACATTCAGTACATATAGGTATATACGTATGTATATACTAATCATCTGTTAATTTCTTGGAAAATTGTAAGAGTGTTAGGTACTCTATATGTTTATTTCTTGTTATCTCATTATAATTAACGGTTAGTCCGATTTGACATGGCTCGATGTTGAGCTTAACTTATTTTCAATATTGATAATTATTGCGTTTTTTGTGTATTTATATAAAAAATTATTTATTGTTGTTCATGTTTAGTTTGAAAAATTGTTAATATTTGTGTCTCTGATAATAAATTAGTGCCAGTAGAGGTCTGAAAATATAATCAGACGAAATGTCGCAATTTTTAATTAAAAGAAAAGGTGTTAAAAAAAAAAAATTTTTCGACATCCTGTGAATTGCCCTACAAGATCGCTTAAAAAACCAAAATAAAATAATGGAGAGTAACTATCCAAAACTATATATTTTCTAATGTCTTTACACTTTCTTAACAAATATATTATACTAAAATTGTTCATCAACATCTTCAATGAACTAATAATTGCACGAGTATTGAACAGCTATGAGAAATTCCAAAAGACCCCTACAAAAGGAAGTTGCCCTAGAATTGGTAACTTTAGCACAGGTTATCATACCTGCTACGGGATGTGGAATAAATGAAATTCATCGCTTTCAAGAATTTTTTGCTGAACAAGGCATAGTAATAATGGTATATAATTTTCAAAATTTCGGACGCGGTGAACAACCTATTTATGACGGCACGAAATTCGTGATTGATACGCATACAAAAATTATCCACATTTTACGTATCATTTACTATGAGGCGTCAAATCATTACCAACCGATTTTAAATTTGACTGGAGCTAGCGGCAGTCGGGGTTATTGCATACCATGAAATAAAATTTACAGAAATGTTGAAGACCATAGATGTTCTCGAAAGTGTTATAAGTGCCTGCAAATTACATTATGCAATATCAATGAAATGTTAAAAAAATGCACGGTGTGTCTTAGAAGTTTCTTTGGTGAAGTGTGTTTCGACAATCATCTCAAACAAGGGTCATTCAAAAAGAATCTTAGTGTTTGTAAAGCTATACAGATTTGTCAATCTTGTTGCAAAACGGTACATGCATATGATCGAAAAGAAAAACACGAATGCGGTATTGTGTATTGCAATATTTGTAATGAACGATTACCTAGTGGTCATTTTTGCTACGTCCAACCTATTAAACGCAATAAACAAACTTTAAAAACAATTTTCTTATTTTAGGATTTGGAAACAGAGCAGACATTATCGGTATTGGGTGATGCCGAAAAAAAATACATGTCCCAAATTTGTGCGTAGTATTTCAAGTCTGTAATTATTGTGTTGAAGATAGCAATATGTCGAACAGATGTGCATATTGTGGAGTACATGAATATATATTTAAAATAGATCCTGTCAAGGAACTGGTCGAACTCGCTTTGACTCCTCGAAAAATATTCAAAAAAGTTATTTGCATTGCCCATAATTCACAAGGGTTTGATACTCAATTTATATTTAAATATCTTGTGGAGAAATATAGCGGTCATTCATAGCGAGATACATAGCGAGATACATAGCGGTCAAACGTAGAGGGTATTCTAGTGGACGGATACTGCATTCCCGTAGAACACGAAAATCATAAAGGTATAATTCTTCAATTTCATGGATGCTACTGACATGGTTGCCCGCGATGTTATAAAATAAATAGAGATGAAATTTCGTTAGACGATCAATCGATGGACGATAGATTCGAAAAAACTAACGCCATTTCTGAAAAAATAAGAGTTAATAATTATGAGTTAATCGAAATTTGGGAGTGCGTTTTTAACAAGAAAGTTTCTCAAAGTGAAGAAATAAAACAATTCCTACGCGACATAAGTAATTTAATAGATCGGAAGCCGTTAGATCCTCATAATGCTTTCTTTGGTGGACGTACGGGTAACACGGTGAAAGTGTACGATTGTGACGAAGGGGAAAAAATTAGATACGTCGATGTATGCTCACTGTATCCTTACATATGTAAACGAGGAAAATACCCTATAGGTCACCAAAGTTGTATGTAGGCGCTGAAGAATATCGAAAACTTTTAGGACACCCAACCGATATATCAAATATCAACGGTCTGATTATGTGCGATGTGTTACCTCCTAGAAACTTGTACCATCCGGTCCTACCTATGAGAAAGCATGGTAAACTGATTTTTCCATTATGAAATGATACAATCTGATTGCCTTCATAAAGATCCTGCCGAGCGAATTGTGCAAGGAACTTGGGTATCCGAAGAAGTTAAAAAAGCTGTCGAATTAGGTTATGTTATTCATGCAGTGCACGAAATTTGGCAATATGAAATGACACAGTATGATCCTAAAACGCAGAATGGTGGTATATTTGCAAGGTACATAGATGGATTTTACAAAGATAAAAACGAGGCTTCAGGATTTCCACCAGACTGGATTACCGAGGAGGAAAATAATCAGTATATAGCAACTATTGAACGTAAGGAAGGTATACGAATAAACGTAAATAACTTTAAGTTTAACCCAGGATTGAGATCCGTGGCTAAATTATCTTTAAATTCTCTGTGGGGTAAGTTGACGCAGCGCAAAAATAAACCTAAAACGAGATCGAAGTAAATTCAATATTACCCGTAAACGACAATACGTTGTACGTGAATTGGCAGTATAAAAATGATTCACTCAGACCATCACACACAACGAGCGTAGTCGATGCTGCTTTTACGACTGCTCAGGCACGCCTGAAATTATTTGAATACTTACACGAATTAGGTGAACGCGTTCTCTATTACGATACTGACTCTGTACTCTATGTAAGCAGAAATAATGAAAAAGATTTACCGCTCGGTAACATGCTCGGTGATCTGACCGATGAGTTGGTTGACAAGGGAGCAGGGACATACATTACATCGTTTATTTCAGGAGGGCCAAAATTTTACGCTTACAAGTATAAAACTCCGAATGGTGAAGAATGCGTATGTAAAGTAAAAGGAATTCGACTAAATTACACCAACAGTCAGAAAGTGAATTATGATAGTATACGGGAAATGATCACTGCAAATACCGATGAAATAACGTTAACCTTAACGGCTATTAAAAGAACACATTTTCACGATGTCATAAGTCTGAATGAGACGAAAACCTGTAAACCTGTTTATGGTAAAAGAAGATTTGTGAGCATGTATAAAAGTTATCCTTACGGATACAAAAACTGAACACAAACGTTTAATCAGAGCTTGTGTCGCGAACGACGACCGTGCGAGCGGTTGCAACATCAAAATGTTGGGAAAAAGTTTAAATATCACTCACCTAAAGTACACTATCTCATTTTACTTTCTACAACCACATGTGTACACCGTTACAAGAGTACGTACAACATATAACGTGGAAATAAAAGATAAAGAACTTTTATGTCGTATGGAAACAGCGGTGCCTAAGTTACGCAGAATCGAATACAAACAGTTCTAAACCAGATAGTAGAAAGTTACGAAATGGGTCAAAACAAGAGCAAGCCAGATCAAATTCCACTGATAGCTAAAAAGAAGGAAACGAAAAACGTCGTTAAGACCAAGTCTCGATGGGAAAAGTACGCTGAAAAATTACGCGTAAACACTACCAGAATGTATAATAATTATGTTTATAAAAGAATGTAATTACAAAAACTGATCGCTGTATTAACTGGAACTCTTGATGTTAATAAAACATTTTATTAAAGATATTTTTAATCATTTCACTCTCACCTCTCTCCTAAAATTACTTTACATTTTTATTTTCAGTTTCTAATAACGATGTATAACATAAAAATAAGTATTAGAGTACTTATAAAATTTATTATAGTATTAAAAATAATTTGTATTCCTAACTCGTTGACTACGACTGAATAATCAAATGTTTAAAGCGTTTGATGAGGTATAAAATTAGCTTACCGGTAATGCAAGCTCATTAGACGCGTTTGCACGAGCGGACTAGGTTTCATTTGAGATTATTTAATCCCGCGGGTGCAGGAGAGCTTCATTGTAAAACACTTGTAAGCAGTTGCGCGCGCGGGGGCCCCACTGCAGTTCACGAGCTCCTCGATCGAGGTACGAGATTCATGGACTTTTTTGGGTTCATTCACGAATACTTAATTTTTCAAATGTATATGATCAGTCGTCATCGTGGACACGAGATGGAAACATCCTTTTACATCTATACTAAGTGGTCCCACAGGTTGTGGAAAAATAGTGTTTGTTAAAATATTTCTTGAAAACCTTGAGCGAATGTGTAATGCACGAATTGATCGTAAAATTTTGTATTACGCCGAATGGCAACCCGATTACAGAGAATTGGGAAATCAAATAGAATTTCGAGAAGGATTACCGCAAAATAGTGATTACGCAAACGATCCACGATCGAAGTTAATAATTATCGACGATTTGATGAGAGAATCATCGACGGACGGAGGTGCAGTCGTTAATTTATTTACAAAAGGGAGTCACCACAACAATTTGAGTGTAATATTTATAACTCAAAACATATTTCATCAGGGTAAGGGACAACGCGACATATCCCTAAATGCACACTACATCGTACTATTTCGAAACTTGCGCGACCGTTCTCAGATTCATCATCTCGCATGTCAAATCTGTCCCGAAGATCCACGATTCCTTCGGGAAGCTTACGAAGACGCGACTGGTCAACCCTATGGTTACCTGTTACTCGATCTAAAGCAGGATACACCTGACAATTGTCGTTTCTGTACAATAATTTTTCCCGACAACAAACATCAATGTGTTTACATGCAGATGAAAAAGATAAAACGCGGCGACTTTACATATCGTGTACCAGTCGTGTCGGTGTAATGGCGTCGAAAAGTCGTCAACACCCACCTTTCAACAGTAAAGTTGCAGTAATTTTACGGGCTCTGTATCATTTGAAAGCCGACCAACGAAAGGCGTTACTCAACAAAGCAGATCCTAAACTGGTAAAACATATTTGCGAGTGTGCATTGAACGTATTACCTGGAAGCGTACCACTTAGTAAGAGACACAAATCTCAGTTACGAAAGCATACAACTGTTTTGAGAAAACTAGCTGAACCGAGAATAAATTTTAAACGTAAAAGGAACCTGATTGTGCAGCACGGTGGATTTTTACCGGCTTTGCTTGCACTATTAATTGGTACGGTTTTAGCAAGCCTTGTGTCTAAGTGAATCACAATATGGAACATGCTCGAAAAATGGTTCTCGTCCCGTACGAAAATGTGGAGCGTATGAGGCAACAATCTGCATTTGACAGCGGTATGAATTCTGTACAAACACCTGGTATGACCATGAGTAGACTCGATGAAGAAATGAACGATATTTTAAATTCCAATACGTACAAAGACGAAAGTGAAAAATGGTATCTTTACAGCCAAATTGTACAAAGATATCCAGAGTTACCATTTAGGAATTTTCTGTCCTCTATTATCTAATGTAAATGAGGTCATACTGTGTGAGTGCAACAAAGAAAAAATACCTCTATCTGGCAACACTGAAGATATCTTCATTTTAGAAACAACAAAACTCGTCGGGCTGAAATGAAAGAAATAAATGATTTTGGCGATGATGAGGTGACGAAAAGATCGCCAGAAGACGAGGCAGAAAAAAAGCTATCGACGAACGCGTGATTGAGACCGTTCCTACCAAGTTTAAAAAAATGGCTGCTAATTTATTACATCATCTGAGAAGTCACGAAAATATATCGTGGAATAATAGATGGTAAAATGATCATAGATGGCGCACCGATGAAGGGTATGAACATTATTGATCTGGTAAATGACGCTGTGAGAAATAGAAAAAGAACGCCACCACAGGGTGATGCTCAGTTTGCGTCATTGCTTCGCCGTGCATCGGTTCCCAGAGAATACATTGGAAACTAACGCGTTGATGTTACAAGTGGTAGTCATTTGAAAAGAAAAACAAGTTCCATCTCTGGGAGTAGCTCGAACGAGGACGATCGAACTCCGCGTGCTAGTAGGGTTAAGACGTCTGTGAGAGCAGGTAATTTATTGGTGAATTCATGGCAGCGACTAGCGGGGAAGAAAAGTTAGAAATTAATGACGAAAAGAGTGTACTAGACTCGATGATCGAGTTACTTCCTTTTGAAATGCATGTACCTGGCTATAAATTTTGTGGTCCAGGTACAAAACTAGTCGAACGTCTCGAGCGTGGTGAAATTGGAATCAATCCATTGGATGATGCTTGTCGAGAACACGATATTGCCTACGCTGATAAGAAGACGAATCGAAAACAGGCTGATCGAGTTTTGGCTGAACGTGCTTTTTCACGTATGTTGGCGGGGGATACTCCGAGCGATGAAGGAACTCTGGCGATGATGACTGCTTGCTGTATGGTTAGTAAAATCACGTTCGAAAAATTTTTTGGACGTATTAAGAAAGCTATCAAGTGCAAGAATAAGAAAAAGAATAAAAAACAAAAAACCTTATCAAAAGAGGCTAAGAATCATGAATAATCAATTAGAACTCTTGTATTACGGTTTACCAAGACCTACCGCATAGGCTGGAGCTCACAAATTGTTACAAGCCACCCGTAAAACGTTTAACTCGGAACGTGTGATTGAATGGCTCGAGAGTCAGGATGCATACAATAAACACAAATTTGTTAGACGTAGATTCGTTCGACGTAGTTATAACGTTCGCAATATCGATCATGTTTGGGAAGCCGATTTAATGGATTTGAGATTATTGAAAATGTACAACGATGGATTCACTTATATTTTGACCGTTATAAATGTTCTTAGCATATATATATGGATAGAGCCGGTAGAGACGAAAAGTGGTAATAACGTCGCTAAAGCTTTCGAAATTATTTTAACCAAGACTGGTGGACGAAAACCGATATGTCTGCAGACCGATAAAGGCCGCGAATTTAGGAACCGCGAATTCCAACAAGTCCTCGAAAAAGAAGGTATAATCTACAGAATCTTACGTAGTCCTGACATTAAAGCAGCTATCGTTGAAAGAGTTATAATAACAATTAAAGAACGAATATGGCGATTCTTTACTCATACCAATACCAGGCGTTATATCGATGTATTAGGAAATATAGTCGATGCTTATAATCATACAAAACATTCAGCTATCAAAATGAAACCAGCCTCAGTCACCATACACAATGCCGCAGAGGCACGTAAAAATTTAAAGCACCGATACGAATCAAAACAGCAACCTAATGTAATGAAACATGTTAAATATAGAGTTGGTGATTTGGTTCGTGTCAGTCTCGCGAGAAACGTTTTTGCAATAGCATACGAAGGTGGATGGTCTGAGGAAGTTTTCAAGATTTACAGAATTTCAACATATCGTTATCCGGTTGTATATTTTTTAAAAGATCTGGCTAATGAAGAAATTGATGGGTGTTTTTACGGGGAGAAGCTTTGCAAAGTAAGATTGGATTTTACGAATAAAGTTTTTGAAATCGATCAAATCTTGAAGTCGCGAGGACGAGGTGGGTTAAAAGAATATTTTGTAAGTTGGAAAGGTTATTCTGAAAAATTTAGTTCGTGGGTAAAGGCTAGCGATATTGCTGAAACAAGATGATGAAAGATCAATTTTACGTCGTCTTACCGAGCAACAAAAGTATACAATTTTTTCCTGATAACACAACAACACACTTTGTTACACAGCTACCGCAAACTATTCGTTTACAAGGATCGTGGAACGTTGCTCTCTCAGAGATTGAAATACCGCTCACATTCCAACACTTGACGTCGGAGGAGGAGAGGTCGGTATATATGCTGTGACGTGATATTCGCGAACCCGGTATAATTTATTATTTTTAATAATTAAAATTAACCGTTGGGCCGCGTTGACCAATACCGCGCACACAATTATTTATTTGTTTATCCGAACTGCGGGCTGTCGCCAGGAACGCGAGTTCGCTGGGACGAACGGTGTGGAGGATTCGGGCGATCCTCCTTGCCTCGACACGATTTAAATTAATATAACGTCGGCGGGAGCGGGAAGAATAAAATAAACACACAGAAATTAATTCAAATAAAATAATTAACAAAATGGATACTCAGGCCGTGTGCCGCGACAAAGTTATTCCGCGCGGGCGGAAGTCCCGGGAAACCTGCCGGATCGAGATCTTCGCCTGCGACAGGTTTCACTCCCGGGAACGGCTGTTCGAGTACCGTTGTACTCGAACACACTCCCGAGGTACACACACACACAAGGGAGGGGGAGGGTCACGATAGTAAATTGTCACTTAACGGTGACGCTCCTCGGGGATGGCCCAGCCGATCCTCGGTGAGTGGTCGCCCTCCTGCACAAGGAGACGACCTCTAGTTGAGGCAGTGAAGGCGGCCCTTGTCGTGGCGAGCTCCTGGCGGTCCGCGTTTCACTCGCGCACGACCCCGTCCTTAAACACACACACACACACACCTCGCGGAACACGCGTTTAAGTCCACCCGGGTCTCCGCACCTAGCTCTGCTCCGGAACAACCGTTCACAGAGCTTAATGCAGGAAGGGGTGGGGCGCACTCTCGGCACTCACGAGCAGTACGGAACGTCTAGACAATATAATAATCCGTCCCGATCGATGGATCATTACGCACTGATTAGGCGATCGCCTAATTTCTCGAAAAAGGGATGGGAGTGGGGAAACTCACACACTCTTTCGCGCTCCCATCCCTACGTATTGTCGCGCGCGTAATTCTACACTCGTAGAAAAGTAAACAAGTGTCGTCGGTTGGCCTTGACATTCAAAAGGCTCCGACGACTTACAATTCGCGAATTTAAGTACTCTATTCGTCGTGAATAGATTGTGTGACGATTTCCGTCACAATGCGTATCGCACCACCTCCGGCTAAATCAAGAATCTCGGCTATTGAAGTAATTGATATACTAAGCTCCAGCTCATTTACCGTTGACGATGTATCGTATATACGACGCGGGGTTTACAAAAGTATTGAAAGTTTGGTAGAGGAAATCAATGAATTGCATTGCCTTAAAGACCATTTAAAGTTTAGCGTTGAAGGAGGCGGGTACACATCGGTACGTCGAGTATGCCATCAAGAATATTGTTCGGGACTGGTACACCAAATACATTTTTTGAGCAAAGTTAGAAAAACTCTTGGATTTGATTTCCGGAATGAGCACAACGAATTTATTTATGTTGATAAAGATAATTTGATAATTTCCGATTGTCCCGCTAATATTGCGAGTCGTTTACCAGACATGTTGATGATATATACAGATGTCTGTGAACCATATGTAACCGGTGATGTACAGACACGATTATTAAGAGCTGTATCGTTAAATATCGACGATTATAAGTACGGTGGAATGAGATTAAAAAGTTTCTCACCATCCATGTACTTACCACTGTTATTCAACAACTTTCAAACCATTGAAATTGATATAAGAGATCAGCACGGAGTATCGATACCATTTGATTACGGCACGTTGGCAGCGACGCTACACTTTAAATGAGTTGACTAAATAAAAATAATGGAACGTTACGAGGAATATTTTAATTTACAAGTTGGATGCTGTAGCAGTGATGGTGTCGGCCGGATTTACGCTGGATATCCCTATCAGAAAGGTCACGGCGGTATCGGATCTTTTCTCGCCGGTATTTTTCGCAGAGTTTTCCCCCTTTTATCGAGGGGGGCTAAAGCTGTTGGGAAAGAAGCATTGCGAACCGGAATAAATATCATGTCTGATGTAGCGACGCACAATTCGCCATTGAGAGAATCATATAATAATCGTATGCGTGAATCTGGTTAGAATCTAAAGAGAAAAGCAAATGAAAAAATTGATAAATTGATGGAGGGGTCGGTATATAAAAGACAAAGAATTGACGGAGCGTTACAGTTGATGTCTGGTACAGCGGGGAGACAAGTCAAACGCTCGAAAAGTAGAAAATCGAAAAAAGCACGTAAGTCAAGAGAAGGTAAAGTCTCAAAGAGGAAGAAGAATAAGAAGGAAGCTAACAAAACCAAAAATAGACATTACACTCGAACAACAAGAGACATTTTCGGTTAGCAATGGCTTTCTTACATACACAATCCTGCGAGTGTCTTAAATTGGAATTATTGTTATTTGAAATTCCACCAACGTAAACGACCATTGAAGGATCGCACTGGATACAATATAAACCGATAGCATCGTTAACAAATGATTCACCGATAGAATTTGTAATACCTGGAAATGGTGACGAATATTTGGACCTTGCTCACACAATGTTGAGTCTGCGAGTTTCACTTAAACCTTCTACGGACACGTATGCAGAAGGTGTTGAGGCTGAATTAAAAAAATCTGGAATAATTCTTATGCTTATCGAGCGTACATTGAAACTTTATTGAATTATGGTAGTGCTGCAAAAGAGTCACATTTGACAACTGTTTTATGATCGAACGACACAGCTGTAAAGATGGATGACACGGAGGGTGGCAATGAAGGTCTCACTCATCGAAAAAATCTCTTAAACTATAAAAAACCTGTAGATTTAATTGGACATTTACACAGTGATGTATTCAATCAAGATAAATTATTAATAAATGGTGTGGACGTACGGGTTAGATTAGTTCGTTCCAGAGACAATTTTTCGCTTATGGATACGACCGGATTAATGTCTGTTCATATCGAAGAGGCAAATTTGCTCGTTAGACGTGTGAAAATTAATCCTGGTGTGTTACTTGCACACGCTAAAGCTTTGTCAAAAACAACAGCAAAGTACCCTATCACAAGAATGGAAGTGAAAGCTGTACCAATGCATAGCGGTATACATAGTGAGACGTTGGATAATATAATATTAGATCAATTACTGCAAAGAATAATTGTAGGATTCAATAAAAACAAGGCTTTCAACGGCAACCAAAATTTTAACCCATACAATTTTGAACATTTTAATATTAATTTCCTGTGTCTGTACATTGACAGTGTACAAATACCTTCGAGACCGCTGCAACCTGATTTCAGAAATAAAAAATTGTATGTTGACGCCTATCATACGTTATTTTCGGGCACAGGTATACACTTTCTAAATGAAGGTAACAATATTTCGCGAGAATCATACTCTAACGGCTACTGTCTTTTTACCTTTGATTTAACTCTTGACTTATCAACAAACGATCAGTCACATTGGAATTTGATTAAACACGGTAGCGTTAGGCTAGACGTAAGATTCGAAGAACCATTATACAGTACTGTAAATTGTATCGTATACGCCGAGTACGAGAATATATTGGAGATTAACGCAGCGAGACAAATAATAGTAGATTTCAGCGGCTAAAAAGTTTTGTATAGATGGCGCTTTTAATGTTCACTTTGAATATAAGATGCTCTGAGAAGTCATGAGTCAGTCTACATAAAAGTTTGCTACAGTCAAGATGGATATGATCGTTGACATCCAGTGTTTCAAAGATAAGGACAATGTTACCGTTCCAAAGGAAATCGCAATCGTCTCGTTGGTTGGAGATTTTAGTGCACACTGGATTCTGGTTCCATCGATAAATATCGAGCGACTGCCCGACGATATACATTTTGCAAAAATTGACAGTCTGTGAAGTTGTTAATTTGGAAAATGACAAGGATTGTCCATCATT
Organism: Theocolax elegans; assembly: GCA_026168455.1. Classification (NCBI taxonomy): domain Eukaryota; kingdom Metazoa; phylum Arthropoda; class Insecta; order Hymenoptera; family Cerocephalidae; genus Theocolax; species Theocolax elegans. The sequence continues at coordinate 107,526 of JANSJX010000009.1, read as the reverse complement.
TCAAAATCTACCTTGGAGCAATAAATACTGTATTCAGCACAGGTTAAAAAACATTCATTTAAAATATAACTGTGCTTTTAATAACGCGTTTCGGTTAAAAGAGTGGTTGCGTTTACGCGAACAAGATATTTTTGACGAATTCATATTAACCGTACCTGCAAAGCTTTGCGATGAACAGTTTGGAAATTCTGAAACTCCTAACCAAGATTCGGTCACATACAGTGGGCGTATTCCCAGCAGATCAGATTCCACGGGTGTGGACGAAACCGACGGCATTTATCTTCAACACTGATCACCATACAAAACCGGGAATGCATTGGGTTGCTGCGTACGTAGATAAAAACAACAATGCGTATTATTTTGATAGTTATGGAAACCCGCCGTTTGTACCCGAGCATATAAACAGAATAAAAAGAAATTGTAAACGATATCGTTGCAATTCCATGCAGTTGCAAAGCGAAACGTCTGACGCATGCGGTCAGGTTTGTATAATGTTTCTGCAATGTATGAGTAAAGGTATCGGTATGCAAAAGTTTCTCAAACGTTTTTCTGCTGATCTTGTATAGAACGATGGCATCATACGAAGACACGTGCGATATAAAAAAGATGACGAGGGATTCACCAGAAATGGTGGCTACAGTGTCAGATGTTTACAAAATTCGAGTAGTAAGATGTCTTTGCTATAATATACGGGTTAATCACCCGACAACTACCTCCACTACCAGACTTGATTCCACCTCTTCTTCAGTGTTGGTTACGTGGCAGCTCGCTGATGGTTACATTTTTGCACATGACTCCCCTGTCTATCGGTAGACGTTGTTGAAATGGCGCCTCCGTAACATCAAACGGCATCAGTCTTGAAGTGCTGTTTCTGTACCGCTGCTCAATCTTTCATTTTTGAAGTGAGGATGGCTGCTAACCACCGAAGTATTGAATCGGGAACAGAAGTCCAAAGGTTGAGACCACACCAGATTATATCTCGTTTTTACAATTTCAATAAATCGTACACAAAAAAGATTGTTATCGGTCTCGAATTCGACGATATAGACTATGTGGAGATACGACCAGTGGTACGCTTACTCGGTACAGATTTCGTTGGTATACCATTTTCAACGCTTGGACGGACCGAATTACTTTCATCTTTTGATGATGTTGATGGCTATTTTCGAGGATTCAAGGACCACCTGCAGGATCATAAAGTTTATGGCCACTGATGGGTCTTGAGGTATACACATGTCCACAAAGATAAGGCGATAGAAATCGAGGAGGATCGGAAACTAACATCAGATGAGCCACCTTCAAAACGTTATGATCGCAGTATAGTGATGAAAAAAGTTACGTTTGATAAATTAAAGAAATTGGTTCCATGTGTTAATTTTAGGTTAAAATATCTCAATTTAATATCATCTTTTGTAGACTCTGTGACGCGAAAAACATTAAACTTTGTTTACGATAAAAATGTTGCTTTGTATAACGCTCAAATCACCGAATTTACTGTAAAAAATGTTCTAGCGATATATCGGCGGTCGAAGACGAAATTGTTAATACAGTGTATGTAGAAATTACGAAAATTGCGGAGAGTGTTACAAGTTTAGTTTGTAAAAATGGCGTGCAATACATTATGTATGAACTTTTAACGTTACACAGCGCAATTATTGTAAAAATACTAAATAATCAATTTACATAGAACTTTATAAATATTGTAAAATGGTAATAGTGAATAAATATAAGATATATTTAATCTACATGCTTTAATCGATTACTTGGTTATCCTAGTAAATCCTCGTCTAGTCCTTTTTCCTTTGTCATTGCCACGTGTTAAAATAAGTACATACGATTTTAAAAATTGCTAATTTAAAAATTAATAATAAATAAATACTCATATTTGCATTATAATAAATGTTTAATGATATAATTCACGAATAAAAGCGCAAACATGTCAGAGAAATATAAAGTGTACGTGCCAGATTATATAAAAAATAACCGATTTACTTAGAATTTTATAAGTATTGTAATAATACATTGTAATATCTTATTATACGTAATTAATGAATAAAATATATTTTTTGTACATAATTTAAAGGGGTATCCTGCTTTGGAAGGCCTAAAAAAACCGTTTTTTAGGGAATTTTTTTAAGATAGAAAAAATAAAAAACTCCAGAGAACTTTCAGGAATATTTTATTATATAATTGAACATTATACAAAAATTTTTTTAAAGAAAAATATCAAAATGCAGCCGATTATTAGGCACATTTGTTGGGCAATCCGTAATCCAAGTCTTCTATTGGCGAGTGTGATAGAGCTCTTAATCTTGATCTGAAACAGAAAGCCAAAAAAAAATTTCATTTTCATACATGTATTTTCTATTTAAACCAAGAATAATCCGAAGAAATTGTGAAATTTGAAATTTTTTCCGAATTTGAAGCAAAAAGTGCTTTTTACGAGAAAAAAAAATCTCTTCAATGTGCAGAAAAAGTCTTTTAGAAATTTATTTCCAAAAACCTTTTCGGTTCATATTGAAGAGTCGATAAAACTGAAGCTAAAAGACTTCGGATCGTTACGCTAGCTTATTTATTTTTTTTGCAAACACGCCCGCCAGTTTAGAAAAAGTGGAAAACCGAAAACTCGAGAAAAAGCGCTTTAAAGTTTATGAACTGGCAAATGTTAAATTTCGACTACTTATGGCAATAATTCGCTAATCAGCTATTCCTGCGCCGTACAATAGACTTTCAGCTTCCTCATGGAACTCATTTTGCTGAAGTTGTTCAAGTCTACGGTCCGTACAAGCTTCCTTACTGGAAAGGGAGAACGTCGTCTTTCTCGTTCAATCCATTGTATGTCGACATTACCCGCAAACATTTTACATTGCTGGCCAATTTTCAAATTGAGTAATTGCATGGTATGCAGAACTGCTGAATATCCTTCATTGAACACTCCTGCAGCCATATACGCAGATCTATCATGTTCTATATTTTTTTCTTTCTCTTCTTTCACAGCTTTTTCACAAACGCTTTTGAACATTGATTTTGACGCTGTATATAAATGCTGCACAATTTGATCATACGTTGATTTTGCTGAACCTTGACATATATCCATAAGTCCGCAAAACACATTGAGACCTTCTCGTCCAACACCGAAAAGCCTCATAACAAAAACAATTCGTCTATTTATTTCGAATCCAGTGTTTATAAACGGTCCTGAATTTATTTCTTTATGACCACACATACACGATAATACAATTTTGAAACCTAAGCCTCGATGTCCGCTCTCTGAAAATTGTATATTTTGTTTGCAAGATCTGCAAATTACGATATCAGAAATTGCAAAAAATACTGTGACAAACTCAAGACTTCTTCAAGAATACTTTTTAAATACTTATATTGTATACATAGAATAATTTTCATTTAATCAATAATTTTATATATATTATTCAAATTTTGGATCATAAAGAATACTTTACAGATACTTATTTAATACTTATAGAATTATTTATCGCGGACATTCGTTAATTCTTAAAGAATTCTTTTTTTCAAAAGTGCGCTTATCGGGTTTTCCCCCTCCCGTGACAAATCCCGCCCGGGTAGACAGGTCGGTGGTTCGCGGGAACTACTTCACGAGAGAAGACGCGCGTGACGTAGGAAGCTTCTACGTCAGAGCTATCTACGTCAGAGACGTATAGCTATCAGGTTAAGCAGCTGATCATTCCCGGATCGGTTGCTCGTAACTAGTCAGTTAAAAGGTTTTAACTATTTATTTTCGCGCTGACCTCGGGGGTAGTCATCGGTACGACTCCCCTTAAATTGTTGTCGTTGATTTGTTATAGTTAAATTATTAATTTAATAAATTGACTCGGCGAGACGATCTTTCTCGTCGATTAGCTCCAAAGTCCTCTCCTACGAATACCGCTCTCTCCGGTGTTTCTCCTAGTTGGCAGTTTTGGGCATAGGGCCCAACACACGGTATCTAAGTCAAACGAGGTGTTTCACGTTGTTAACGGCATTGCACGTGAATCAAAGGTTGGTAAGTTGGGACAGATTGGGCCTAACCGGGGCCTTACATTTCCCCAGTACCCACCCCGTTACAAATGTTAATATATGTGAATATGATGGATATTAAAAGTTAACATATTAAATTTAATCTGACAGCATGTATATAATAACAGACTTAAAACATTTTATTTTTAAGCAGAATCTACTTATTAAGTTATATTGTACGTACGTAAAAATATAAACTATTGCCACTGTATTGCAAAGTGATGAGTAACAATCATGGCAAACATATTGCATTATAGCAGATCATCATGTGCAAGTTTTAAACATAATCGATAAGCGTTGCGAATACCGTAGTGGATAAAGCGTTTCTATTTGATGCGTGCATATGGGGTTCGAACCCAGGTTAGGAAATATGTAAAAAAATTTTCTGCGATAAATATGTGTAAAAAAATAATGTGTATTAATACTTCATTAATATAAATCAGTAGCACGGCTCTTGGGATTACAAATAATTAAGTTAAAAATTCAATCAATTGAAATATTTTAACAATGTTTTGTAAATATTTCATGTAATATTTCTCTTATATTTTGCAAAAATATTACTGTAATATTTCACTAGACCTATTGAAGTAATTATTGGAATATCTCATCAATATTTCAGAAATATTTCTTAAAAATTTCATTAGAATATTCTAGAAATATTAAGGTAATATTTCAGTGGTCTTATGGATGTGTGTGTTTGAAACATTTCATCAATTTTTCATAAATATTTCTTAAAATATTACACAGAAATATTATAGTAATATTAATGTAATATTTCATGGAATATTACAAAGTGAGAAATTCGCGGACATAACAATATTTCAGTAATCTTTCATTCTAATATTATTGTAATATTCCGAATCTTAATATAAAAAATATTTCCGTAATATTGACGTAATATTCTGTGCTGTGTGGGAAGTTAATGTTTATTTATAAGTATATTTACAGTAGAATGGGAAATTCACAGAAAAGTGCTCATTTTAGATATATTTCTAAATCTAATTTGTAATTAACATTATAAATAATATACATTTATTATAACTTTTTATGTTTTCAGTTTACCTGGCACCACGATCGATAAACAATTGTTGACAAAAAATTATTTATCGGTTGTATAATTGTAATAATTAATGGTATATAAGATCACATAAAATTAAGTGAAGAAAATGGGCACGTACGTACGGACGTATGGACGCGGACATGTCCGTCTTATAATATTAAAATAATTAAACAACTACGTTCCGAAAATAAATTTTTTTAGTCGGTAGTTATTTGTCATAGTGCCAGGTACACATTAAGTCTAAAAAAGTTAATGTTTATTTATAAGTATTTACAGTAGAATGGGAAATCCATCGAAAAATGCTCATTTTAGATATATTTCTAATTCTAAATTGTTATTAATATTATAAATAATATACACTTATTATAACTTTTTATGTTTTCAGTATGTACCTGGCACCACGATTAACAATTGTTGACAAAAAATTAATTATCAGTTGTGCAATTATAATAATTAATGGTATATAAGATCTCATAAAATTAAGTGAAGAAATGGACACGTACGTACGGACGGACGGACGCGGACATGTCCGTCTTATAATATTGAAATAATTAAACAATTACGTTCGGAAAACAAATTTTTTTAGTCGGTTGTTGTTTGTCATATGACTTAAGTATTATCGACGGTTATTGGTGGTTGTTTTGAATTAATTCAGTTATTTGCCGTTGCAGATAAATATATGCAATTATTAGCATTAAATTAAATGTAAGCAATTTTTATTAGTGTTTAAATATATTACAATTATTAAGTTGTAAAATATTTTGTATAAATTGAATATTGTATAGTATGTTATAAATATTTTCAAGGAAGAGGTAATGATACGCATGCTTATACACACTGTGTGAAAGTCATCATGTATTTCTAAATCTGCATACTTTAAAATTTTATTGTCTACCGGACAACTATGAAATTATAGGTATTAACATCATTCTTTTCATTCAATTGAGATAATAATATATTGATTTTACTTTTTCATTATTTTTATTTTATATTTTGTTGCTTTATTTATTTTACTATCTTAGATTCATCTTTAGATGATATAAAGTATGTTTTACAATCAACATTTGATAAATCTCAAATTAAAAACTTATGATAAAGGAGGAGGATAATAATGATAAATTGTCTAAAGCTATCGATGGCTCAATGTATTCTCCAGGGATTGTGGGTATGAACAATATAAAAGCTAATGATTATATTGTAATGTGATCTTGCAAGTTAGTATATTCTTTTATTATATTTACACGTAAATTTTTATTTTATTTATACGTCTATAACGTATTCATTAAATCTTGTATTAGGTTTCAATTTTCTTTTCGGGCGATTTTCAAAAATATTTTCTTTTTCAACGTCGAAACCTGGACTTTTCGATATACTTTGTAGGTATGTAATGTAACTGCATTTTAAATAGTTTCCTTATCAAGAATCACCTTGCCATGTTTGAAAGGTTATGGTATGCAAATTCTCACCAACAGAAATTTAAAGATGAACATTCCCAATAAGCACAAAGTATTATATAAGTAATCCAAAAGTATTCTTTAAGTATTTGTATACTAATATTTTTATAAAAAAAGATTTCTTTAAGAATTTTTTCCATATTATCATATAATTCTTGAATGTCCGCTGAAAGATACTACTTAAAGTATATATGGAAAGAATTCTGTATATGTATAAATATAAACCTTGTCGCACTTAATTAAAAAAAATATTTAATATAATGTTTGCGTATTATTATTAGAAATCCGCTTAGCAGACATAAATAGAAATGGTAGTATTAAAAAAAAATTATCCTGATGGGGATTCGAACTCAGAACCTATAGTCCGAGTGCCATGCCTTAGCACTTGTAGCCTTACTTGCACATGCTAATTATCAGCTGCCTATCTTTCATATAATACGCGGTTGCTTTGTTTATAAATAATATTTATTAATTTCATAATTAAGTTTTGCATTACAATTAAAAGTACAAATTTACATAAAATATGCGTGTGTCTTGTATAGAAGATTTTCTTGTATAATCCTTTAAATTGATAGAAGAACAGTTTGTGATTTCTTGTTTAATATTAATTCACTACTATATACATAGACTTATATAAAGCTGTATCGTATACCGATTATTGTTTATTAGATACTTTAAAATTATTTATATAGTATTTGATTTCCAATACTTAAGTAATACTTCCTTACTACTTATTGCTTTCAAAAAGAATTATTTTTTTGCGGACATTCAAGATTTCTTATAGAATACTATTTCTCTGAAAGTGTGCTTATGGGGTTGGTATTGAATAACGGTGTTTATGGTATACTAACTACATGTACGTAAGAACTATTGTTCAATTTAATTTGAATCTAACGTAAAATTTACTTAATTACGTGTATTTTCGATAGGGCAAACCAGCCCCACGGTTTTGAGCAACTTAGCCCCGAATGGTACAAATAACTTTAAATACACGTAGCTCTGCTAATAATTGACTGTCAGAGACCAGTCGCACCTCAAAATGTTCGCCTCAAAGTATAGAATTTAACTGTCAACCGCCGCGAATCGCAATATTCTTCATTCGCTCGCGAAATGGATTTCTGCACGGGCAAAAAGAACCCAATACAAAGTGCAAAAACAGTTTTTTGGTACTAACTTTTCGAGTGTTTTGAAATTCATAAATTTATCTCGGGACAAAGATTTGTAAATGACAAAGTAACTTTTTTACACGGGCATAATTTTAAAAACCGCATTCTGCCTGAAAATATTTCACAAGGTCAAATTAGCCCCGTGGTCAACTTAGCCCCGTCCTCTCCTATATTGATTGTTTATTTATTTTCCATATTTTGATTTTTGACTAATACTGCTAATAATTTTCTTCTTTTTTCATAAGATCAAGTTTAAAACCTATAATAATAAGAAATTGAATGACAAATGGAAAAATAAAATATTAAAACGACAAAAACTCGAAATCATGTTAAGTGAAGTAAGCCCAGTCTTCCATTAATTATTGACATACAATAATACAGGAAACTTAATTACATATATTAATGTAATTCTACAGGCGACAAATTTTGTATATCAGTGCCCAAAATGCAAAAAACTTCAGAAGAAAAAAAACGAAGAACGAGACTGTTTCTCATGGCGCCACCTATGTTCGACCAGGAACCAATTTCCTTTGTCTACTACTAAGTAGTCGAGACGAGAAAAATAAAAAAAAATTTTATTTTTATCAAAAAATTTTTATTTGTTGATAACAATTCTATTTGTTAATAAACAAATCCCGTCTCGATATGGAACGAAAGAGTACCGAAATATACTTCACAATTTAGTTATCCAATTGTTAACTATCAATATTATTAACAATTGAACAACTATGTCGTACTTGTTGATTTTTCAAAGAAATTTATTTCCAAAAACCTTTTGGTTCATATTGAAGAGTAGATAAAACTGAAGCTAAAAAACTTCGGATCGTTACGATAGCTTATTTATTTTTTTGCAAATACGCCCGACAGTTTAGAAAAAGTGGAATACCGAAAACTCGAGAAAAAGCGCTTTAAAGTTTATGAACTGGAAAAATGTTAATTTTCGACTACTTATAACATAATTCGCTATCAGCTATTTCTGCGCCATACAATAGACTTTCAGCTTCCTCATGGAACTCATTTTGCTGAAGTTGTTCAAGTCTACGGTCCGTACAAGCTTCCTTACTGGAAAGGGAGAACGTCGTCTTTCTCGTTCAAATCCGTTGTATGTCTACATGAGTATTGCATGGTAATGCAGAACTGCTGAATATCCTTCATTGAACACTCTCCTGCAGCCATATACGCAGATCTATCAATGTTCTATATTTTTTTCTTTCTCTTCTTTCACAGCTTTTTCACAAAACGCTTTTGAACATTGATTTTGACGGTGTATAAAATGCTGCACAGTTTGATCATACGTTGATTTTGCTGAACCTTTACATATATCCATAAGTCCGCAAAACACATTGATACCTTCTCGTCCAACACCGAAAAACCTCATAACAAAAACAATTCGTCTATTTATTTCGAATCCAGTGTTTATAATCGGTCCTGAATTTATTTCTCTATGACCACACATACACGATAATACAATTTTGAAACCTAAGCCTCGATGTCCGCTCTCTGAAAATTGTATATTTTGTTTGCAAGATTTGTAAATGACAAAGTAACTTTTTTACACGGGCATAATTTTAAAAACCGCATTCTGCCTGAAAATATTTCACAAGGTCAAATTAGCCCCGTGGTCAACTTAGCCCCGTCCTCTCCTATATTGATTGTTTATTTATTTTCCATATTTTGATTTTTGACTAATACTGCTAATAATTTTCTTCTTTTTTCATAAGATCAAGTTTAAAACCTATAATAATAAGAAATTGAATGACAAATGGAAAAATAAATATTAAAACGACAAAAACTCGAAATCATGTTAAGTGAAGTAAGCCCAGTCTTCCATTAATTATTGACATACAATAATACAGGAAACTTAATTACATATATTAATGTAATTCTACAGGCGACAAATTTTGTATATCAGTGCCCAAAATGCAAAAAACTTCAGAAGAAAAAAAACGAAGAACGAGACTGTTTCTCATGGCGCCACCTATGTTCGACCAGGAACCAATTTCCTTTGTCTACTACTAAGTAGTCGAGACGAGAAAAATAAAAAAAAATTTTATTTTTTATCAAAAAATTTTTATTTGTTGATAACAATTCTATTTGTTAATAAACAAATCCCGTCTCGATATGGAACGAAAGAGTACCGAAATATACTTCACAATTTAGTTATCCAATTGTTAACTATCAATATTATTAACAATTGAACAACTATGTCGTACTTGTTGATTTTTCAAAGAAATTTATTTCCAAAAACCTTTTTGGTTCATATTGAAGAGTAGATAAAACTGAAGCTAAAAAACTTCGGATCGTTACGATAGCTTATTTATTTTTTTGCAAATACGCCCGACAGTTTAGAAAAAGTGGAATACCGAAAACTCGAGAAAAAGCGCTTTAAAGTTTATGAACTGGAAAAATGTTAATTTTCGACTACTTATAACAATAATTCGCTAATCAGCTATTTCTGCGCCATACAATAGACTTTCAGCTTCCTCATGGAACTCATTTTGCTGAAGTTGTTCAAGTCTACGGTCCGTACAAGCTTCCTTACTGGAAAGGGAGAACGTCGTCTTTCTCGTTCAATCCGTTGTATGTCTACATGAGTAATTGCATGGTATGCAGAACTGCTGAATATCCTTCATTGAACACTCCTGCAGCCATATACGCAGATCTATCATGTTCTATATTTTTTTCTTTCTCTTCTTTCACAGCTTTTTCACAAACGCTTTTGAACATTGATTTTGACGGTGTATATAAATGCTGCACAGTTTGATCATACGTTGATTTTGCTGAACCTTTACATATATCCATAAGTCCGCAAAACACATTGATACCTTCTCGTCCAACACCGAAAAACCTCATAACAAAAACAATTCGTCTATTTATTTCGAATCCAGTGTTTATAATCGGTCCTGAATTTATTTCTCTATGACCACACATACACGATAATACAATTTTGAAACCTAAGCCTCGATGTCCGCTCTCTGAAAATTGTATATTTTGTTTGCAAGATCTGCAAATTACGATATCAGAACTTGCAAAAAATACTGTGACAAACTCGATTAATCGATAGCAGTGAGTTGGATGCACAATGATGTTCTCGGTGCTAGCGGTGGCTAATATTCTCTCAGTACTACTTGTGTTGTACTCTGTATCGTGTGATTCTGTTGTGAATTGATTACCATTGAAATTTCATTTCCGTGGTTTTGCAGCACGATTACTACTCGATTTGTCACTTTTCAAATAACTAGACATGATTATATTGAAGCGCACTCGTCAATAGTCAGAGCAGAACTAAACGTTACGCCACAAACAGCTCTATAGGAAGCAGGTACACACAGATTATATACCGATGACACATACTAAGGTTCAAAAGACGCTTCTATGAAAGCAAAATATTATTTCGGACAGCTGCTGAACCTTTTCAGGTATATAGTTTCGAGTTTAGAGACGAGGGGAGGAGTACGCGCGTTTTAGTCTGACCGAGCACTGGCACTTGCTCGATGCCCCGTTGCGTTTAGTGCTGTATCTTCGGAAATACTACGAATCCGACTCTATAACTTCGGATATATGTTCTTATACATGTAAGGAATAGATTTCCTGGATGTTTTGGGATTTTCTGAGGTATCCTGGAATAAATCAACCAATTTCGGCATTTCCATGATGTTTCGGGATTTCCTGGAAATTTCGGGATTTTCTGTGTTATTTCCGGATATATTAATTAATTCAGGGATTTCCTGGAAATTTCGGGATTTTCTGTGTTATTTCCGGATATATTACTTAATTCAGGGATTTCCTGGAAATTTCGGGATTTTCTGAGGTGTTCCGGGATAAATCCACCAATTTCGGGATTTTCTGGATGTTTCGGGATTTTCTGACGTATTCCGGGATAACTCCACCAATTTCGGAATTTCCTGGATGTTTCGGAATTTTCTGTGGTATCTCGGGATAAATTCCCTAATTTCGGGATTTTCTGGTTGTTTCAGGATTTTCTGTGATTTTGGGAATTTTCATGTATTCCGGGATAACTCCACCAATTTCGAGATTTACTTGAAATTCCAGTAATTTTTGAGGTATGCCGGGATAACTTCACTAATTTTGTGATTTCCTGTGTATTTCGAGAATTTGTGAGTTATTTCGGGATACTTCATTAATTACGGGATTTCCTCGATATTTCGGGAATTTTTGAGGTATTCCGGGATAAGTCTACTAATTTCGGGATTTTCTAAATATTTCGATAATTTCTGAGGTATGCCGGGTTAACTTCACTGATTTTGGGATTTAGTGGATACTTCGGGAGTTTCTGAGTTATTTCGGGATAACTTCACTAATTACGGGATTTCCTCGATATTTCGGGAATTTCTGAGATATGCCGGGATAACTTCACTAATTTTGGGATTTCCTGGGTATTTCGGGATTTTGTGAGTTATATCGGGATGACTCCAGTAATTACAGGATTTCCTCGATATTTCGGGAATTTCTCAGGTATTCCGGAATAATTCCACCAAATACGGGATCTATCGGATATTCGGAAATTGCCGAGGTATTCCGGGATAACCCAACTAATTACGGGATAAAATATTAAAAAAGTGTATAAGAACCATTGTCAGTACTCCAATTTTTGCATATTTTTGTACCAAATTAAATTATTATATTAGGAACATATAAGTAATATTATAAGTAATTAATAATAAATAATTGTTACTACACACATAAATAATGTTAAAATAAAGTGGTCACAGTAATACTAACATAGAGTGAAACAGTACTGTCAGTCTAATAATTTTTAATAACTTAAATAATATATTTTAATGTAATGTATATTTTATTTGATGATTCGTTCTGTTTTTTATCACATTTAAATATACGTTTTTACACATTTTTCATCATACTCTATTACAAAGGTGTAAAATGAGTGAGAAAGGTGGATAAAAAAATTAAAATTTTATTTTTGGTTTATTATCTATATATATATATATGGCTATTTCACGTCAAGTAATACGATGAAAATTTTAAATCGCTCCAAAATTTGAAAATAGGCTGAAAATATCTTCAAGAAGATACAAAAAAAATTTTAGGTGTTAAAAATAATTTGCCTGAGAGTTATTCCACCATAAAAAATGGAAATTTTTCAATTTTTTAGGAAAATTTCTATTTTCAAAGCCATTTATCTCAAAATCTATTGATTTTTTTGAAAAAACATTACAAACAACTTTTGTTCAAAATAATCTTTAAAATTTATCTACCTGGGTTACAATTCTTAATTTTAAAATCTCGAAGAGATAGAACGCCCGGAAATATTGAATATCAAAAAAAGGAGACCACGCCACAATCGATTTTGAAGAATTGTAACCCAGGTAGATAAGTTTTAAAGATTATTTTAAACAAAAGTTGTTTGTAATGTTTATTAAAAAAAACAATAGATTTTGAGATAAATGGCTTTGAAAACAGAATTTTTCCTAAAAAATTGAAAATTTTCCATTTTTTATGGTTGAATAACTCTCAGGCAAATTATTTTTAACACCTAAAATTTTTTTCTATCTTCTGGAAGATATTTCCAGCCTATTTTCAAATTTTGGAGCGATTTAAAATTTTCATCGTACCACTGGACGTGAAATAGCCCATATATATATCAAAATTCATCCGTTCCCTGGTGTCCGGTATCCCAAAAGTTACAAGAATTAAACGTATGTGTGGAGTGGAAGGGTTAACGCTGAATACGACAACCACTCATCATTTATCTCACATGTAATGATAGGTGCAGGCGGAGTCATGAGGGGGGGGGGGGGTAAAATTAGAAAATTTTTTTAATATTTGATAGGGGTTATCGGCATATCGTCGGCTGAGCGGAAGAGCAGTCTATCTCGGCACAAGCTTGGAAAACGCCCTATCTCGGAACTTGCTTGGAAAATGCCCTATCTCGGAACTCGCTTGGAAAACGCCCGAACTCGTGCCTCGGTTGAAGAACGCCCTATCTCAAATGAAATTTTTCGCTAACAAATTTTGTAGTGACACCACTGCGCAACATAAAAATACGGTCTTTTTAATTAAAATAAATTAATTATTAAAGTGTTCAAAATTCGGAAAAAATTGTTTAGGCGGCATCGGGCATCCTCAGAGAAAAAGAGACTTCTCTGACTTATCTGTCTATCAGCGGCGATGTATCGAGTACTTATTATATCAGCCAACCTGTGTGCAATTTAAAAAATGTTTTAAGTTAATAAAGGATAAAAAAAAAGTTGAGGAAACGGATGAGATTTTTAAGCTTAGAATTTTTAAGTTGCACAGTGGTGCCACTACAAAATTTGAAAGCGAAAAATTTCATTTGGGATAGGGCTTTTTCCAAGCGAGTTCCGAGATAGGGCTTTTCCAAGCGGATCGCGAGATAGAGCGTTTTCCAAGCACGGTCCGAGATAGGGTGTTTTCCAAGCGGATAGACCGTTCTTCCACTCATAAGAGAATCATCTAATAATTTGTTAATAAAAAATATTTTTAGTAATTTTTAAGCAGAAAAGGATTTGCGACAAATTAAAGATATTAAACTATTAGATAACAATTTTAAAAGTGTGATTGAAATTACACCATACTTGCGAATTTTTACACCTTAGTAAAAGGTGTTTTTAATATTTAATAATTCAATTAATGAAATATATGTACTCGAAATATTAAATAATATAAACTTAAAGAGATGTTATTACTTCCATATTGATTTTAGTATTTTCTATTGCATGATACTATGTTCCAGCTGCTAAATTCACGAACAGTTTCAAAGATAATGAAAACATATTTATAGACGTTTCAAAAAGCCAAGTTACAATTAATATGAAATTGCTGCAATATATTACTAAATATATATGGGTGAATATAAAGATGAAAAAAATAAATATTGCTATAACTGTGGGAATATGTTTTAGAGGTATCCAGTAGTTCTCCTGAATTTTTTCAGATTTTTTCTGGGCCATTATTTTAAGTTACAGAGAGTCAAAGTTGACATTTTAGCACTTTTTTGCATTATATGCCCATTTTCATGAATTTTTAGCTCCCAGGGGATGCATTTTTCTCTAAAAACATAAGTATGACTTTTTTTGTAAAATTTTCCGAACTTTTCATTAAAAATACTTTTAAAGACATAAATGTATGCTGTCACACTCTTGTAAGACATTTAAACCTTAAATAGTGAAAATCAGCAATTCTGCTCCGAACTCTGGTAACCTAATACTGTCTAAAAGATGTCTTTTTATAGTCAGAAACTGCCTAAAAATTTCCAGAGTGGGTCTAAATCATTAAGATCACTTATGGTCAAAATATCCGGGAAAAGTGTCCGAAATATTAATAGAAATGTATATTTGTTGCCTTATAACGATGAATCTATTAGCATGATCATTGCAAAAAAATTTGTGCACTTACCTTGGAATGGTAGAAAAGTATCTCCACTTGTTTCAGTATCCATCTAATCCCCTGTAAGCTGCTAAAAATACAAATATTATTATAAAATTATAATAAATTATTTTTTAAACATTTATAATGCTGGAATTTTAGTTTTACATCCCTTACAAGAATTATAATACTAATCTGAAGGATTACTATAAAAGTATCAACATTATTATTATTATTATTCAGCAATACATTGTTTAGATTTCACAAACTTGTCACTGTCACGTTATCATATTATTCATTATAATTATATATCCGATTTATTTATATATCTTTTGTATTTAATACGTATATTCAGTTATTGTAATAATGATGTTTATTTATTTATAGTAATCCTTCAGATTAGTATTATAATTCTTGTAAGGGATGTAAAACTAAAAATTCAGCATTATAAATGTTTAAAAATTAATTCTTTACATTTGTATAATAATATTTGTATTTTTAGCAGCTTACAGGGGATTAGATGGATACTGAAACAAGTGAAGATACTTTTCTACCACTCCAAGGTAAGTGCACAAATTTTTTTGCAATGATCATGCTAATAGATTCATCGTTATAAGGCAACAAATATACATTTCTATTAATATTTCGGACACTTTTCCCGGATATTTTGACCATAAGTGATCTTAATAATTTAGACCCACTCTGGAAATTTTTAGGCAGTTTCTGACTATAAAAAGACATCTTTTAGACAGTATTAGGTTACCAGAGTTCGGAGCAGAATTGCTGATTTTCACTATTTAAGGTTTAAATGTCTTACAAGAGTGTGACAGCATACATTTATGTCTTTAAAAGTATTTTTAATGAAAAGTTCGGAAAATTTTACAAAAAAAGTCATACTTATGTTTTTAGAGAAAAATGCATCCCCTGGGAGCTAAAAATTCATGAAAATGGGCATATAATGCAAAAAAGTGCTAAAATGTCAACTTTGACTCTCTGTAACTTAAAATAATGGCCCAGAAAAAATCTGAAAAAATTCAGGAGAACTACTGGATACCTCTAAAACATATTCCCACAGTTATAGCAATATTTATTTTTTTCATCTTTGATGTCACAGAGAACCACCCATATATATATATACTGTAACAATGAGACTCATTTGCTACAAATTAAAAAAAGGAACGGGCGTCGGGTCTTGAACCCGAGCCCCTTCGGATCCGAAGGCGTTCACGCTACCACTGCGCTACGCCCGCAATTGGTCGTAGCGCTTCTTATCGCTCTTATATGTTACCGAACACGCGCCACCTAGCGTGTCGGTATAGCTGAAATCTATGACAAGTGGATTAAATCTACCTTGTCACATTCCCCCCCACCTAAACGTCGAGTGTCTTCCAGACCTCATCGTCTGTAAAGACATCGAGACGCATTGTAAGGCTGAGGAGGAGGCACAGGACTTGCTGCTTGCTTGCACTGCTATGCTTTGCTTTTGCTTTGCTGCGGGAAAGGTTAAAATTGCTTTTTAGGGACTATTTACATGTGGGTTTTTATCGTTGGGCGCCATGTAACAATGAGACTCATTTGCTACAAATTAAAAAAAGGAACGGGCGTCGGGCCTTGAACCCGAGCCCCTTCGGATCCGAAGGCGTTCACGCTACCACTGCGCTACGCCCGCAATTGGTCGTAGCGCTTCTTATCGCTCTTATATGTTACCGAACACGCGCCACCTAGCGTGTCGGTATAGCTGAAATCTATGACAAGTGGATTAAATCCACCTTGTCACAATACATGGGGTATTCCACGTGAAGTGGTCCGATCAAAATTTTAAAATGCACCAAATTTTGGGTACACTTTGCAAATGTTTTTCAGAATACAGAAAAAAATTTTTATGTACTCGAAATATTAATAATATAAACTTAAAGAGATGTTATTACTTCCATATTGATTTTAGTATTTTCTATTGCATGATACTATGTTCCAGCTGCTAAATTCACGAACAGTTTCAAAGATAATGAAAACATATTTATAGACGTTTCAAAAAGCCAAGTTACAATTAATATGAAATTGCTGCAATATATTACTAAATATATATGGGTGAATATAAAGATGAAAAAAATAAATATTGCTATAACTGTGGGAATATGTTTTAGAGGTATCCAGTAGTTCTCCTGAATTTTTTCAGATTTTTTCTGGGCCATTATTTTAAGTTACAGAGAGTCAAAGTTGACATTTTAGCACTTTTTTGCATTATATGCCCATTTTCATGAATTTTTAGCTCCCAGGGGATGCATTTTTCTCTAAAAACATAAGTATGACTTTTTTTGTAAAATTTTCCGAACTTTTCATTAAAAATACTTTTAAAGACATAAATGTATGCTGTCACACTCTTGTAAGACATTTAAACCTTAAATAGTGAAAATCAGCAATTCTGCTCCGAACTCTGGTAACCTAATACTGTCTAAAAGATGTCTTTTTATAGTCAGAAACTGCCTAAAAATTTCCAGAGTGGGTCTAAATCATTAAGATCACTTATGGTCAAAATATCCGGGAAAAGTGTCCGAAATATTAATAGAAATGTATATTTGTTGCCTTATAACGATGAATCTATTAGCATGATCATTGCAAAAAAATTTGTGCACTTACCTTGGAATGGTAGAAAAGTATCTCCACTTGTTTCAGTATCCATCTAATCCCCTGTAAGCTGCTAAAAATACAAATATTATTATAAAATTATAATAAATTATTTTTTAAACATTTATAATGCTGGAATTTTAGTTTTACATCCCTTACAAGAATTATAATACTAATCTGAAGGATTACTATAAAAGTATCAACATTATTATTATTATTATTCAGCAATACATTGTTTAGATTTCACAAACTTGTCACTGTCACGTTATCATATTATTCATTATAATTATATATCCGATTTATTTATATATCTTTTGTATTTAATACGTATATTCAGTTATTGTAATAATGATGTTTATTTATTTATAGTAATCCTTCAGATTAGTATTATAATTCTTGTAAGGGATGTAAAACTAAAAATTCAGCATTATAAATGTTTAAAAATTAATTCTTTACATTTGTATAATAATATTTGTATTTTTAGCAGCTTACAGGGGATTAGATGGATACTGAAACAAGTGAAGATACTTTTCTACCACTCCAAGGTAAGTGCACAAATTTTTTTGCAATGATCATGCTAATAGATTCATCGTTATAAGGCAACAAATATACATTTCTATTAATATTTCGGACACTTTTCCCGGATATTTTGACCATAAGTGATCTTAATAATTTAGACCCACTCTGGAAATTTTTAGGCAGTTTCTGACTATAAAAAGACATCTTTTAGACAGTATTAGGTTACCAGAGTTCGGAGCAGAATTGCTGATTTTCACTATTTAAGGTTTAAATGTCTTACAAGAGTGTGACAGCATACATTTATGTCTTTAAAAGTATTTTTAATGAAAAGTTCGGAAAATTTTACAAAAAAAGTCATACTTATGTTTTTAGAGAAAAATGCATCCCCTGGGAGCTAAAAATTCATGAAAATGGGCATATAATGCAAAAAAGTGCTAAAATGTCAACTTTGACTCTCTGTAACTTAAAATAATGGCCCAGAAAAAATCTGAAAAAATTCAGGAGAACTACTGGATACCTCTAAAACATATTCCCACAGTTATAGCAATATTTATTTTTTTCATCTTTGATGTCACAGAGAACCACCCATATATATATATATACTGTAACAATGAGACTCATTTGCTACAAATTAAAAAAAGGAACGGGCGTCGGGTCTTGAACCCGAGCCCCTTCGGATCCGAAGGCGTTCACGCTACCACTGCGCTACGCCCGCAATTGGTCGTAGCGCTTCTTATCGCTCTTATATGTTACCGAACACGCGCCACCTAGCGTGTCGGTATAGCTGAAATCTATGACAAGTGGATTAAATCTACCTTGTCACATTCCCCCCCACCTAAACGTCGAGTGTCTTCCAGACCTCATCGTCTGTAAAGACATCGAGACGCATTGTAAGGCTGAGGAGGAGGCACAGGACTTGCTGCTTGCTTGCACTGCTATGCTTTGCTTTTGCTTTGCTGCGGGAAAGGTTAAAATTGCTTTTTAGGGACTATTTACATGTGGGTTTTTATCGTTGGGCGCCATGTAACAATGAGACTCATTTGCTACAAATTAAAAAAAGGAACGGGCGTCGGGCCTTGAACCCGAGCCCCTTCGGATCCGAAGGCGTTCACGCTACCACTGCGCTACGCCCGCAATTGGTCGTAGCGCTTCTTATCGCTCTTATATGTTACCGAACACGCGCCACCTAGCGTGTCGGTATAGCTGAAATCTATGACAAGTGGATTAAATCCACCTTGTCACAATACATGGGGTATTCCACGTGAAGTGGTCCGATCAAAATTTTAAAATGCACCAAATTTTGGGTACACTTTGCAAATGTTTTTCAGAATACAGAAAAAAATTTTTAGGTACTGGAATCTATTTGCTCAAAAGTTATTCTAACCTCAAAAAGTGAATTTTTCCATATTATTATTCAGCAATACATTGTTTAGATTTCACAAACTTGTCACTGTCACGTTATCATATTATTCATTATAATTATATATCCGATTTATTATATATCTTTTGTATTTAATACGTATATTCAGTTATTGTAATAATGATGTTTATTTATTTATAGTAATCCTTCAGATTAGTATTATAATTCTTGTAAGGGATGTAAAACTAAAAATTCAGCATTATAAATGTTTAAAAATTAATTCTTTACATTTGTATAATAATATTTGTATTTTTAGCAGCTTACAGGGGATTAGATGGATACTGAAACAAGTGAAGATACTTTTCTACCACTCCAAGGTAAGTGCACAAATTTTTTTGCAATGATCATGCTAATAGATTCATCGTTATAAGGCAACAAATATACATTTCTATTAATATTTCGGACACTTTTCCCGGATATTTTGACCATAAGTGATCTTAATAATTTAGACCCACTCTGGAAATTTTTAGGCAGTTTCTGACTATAAAAAGACATCTTTTAGACAGTATTAGGTTACCAGAGTTCGGAGCAGAATTGCTGATTTTCACTATTTAAGGTTTAAATGTCTTACAAGAGTGTGACAGCATACATTTATGTCTTTAAAAGTATTTTTAATGAAAAGTTCGGAAAATTTTACAAAAAAAGTCATACTTATGTTTTTAGAGAAAAATGCATCCCCTGGGAGCTAAAAATTCATGAAAATGGGCATATAATGCAAAAAAGTGCTAAAATGTCAACTTTGACTCTCTGTAACTTAAAATAATGGCCCAGAAAAAATCTGAAAAAATTCAGGAGAACTACTGGATACCTCTAAAACATATTCCCACAGTTATAGCAATATTTATTTTTTTCATCTTTGATGTCACAGAGAACCACCCATATATATATATACTGTAACAATGAGACTCATTTGCTACAAATTAAAAAAAGGAACGGGCGTCGGGTCTTGAACCCGAGCCCCTTCGGATCCGAAGGCGTTCACGCTACCACTGCGCTACGCCCGCAATTGGTCGTAGCGCTTCTTATCGCTCTTATATGTTACCGAACACGCGCCACCTAGCGTGTCGGTATAGCTGAAATCTATGACAAGTGGATTAAATCTACCTTGTCACATTCCCCCCCACCTAAACGTCGAGTGTCTTCCAGACCTCATCGTCTGTAAAGACATCGAGACGCATTGTAAGGCTGAGGAGGAGGCACAGGACTTGCTGCTTGCTTGCACTGCTATGCTTTGCTTTTGCTTTGCTGCGGGAAAGGTTAAAATTGCTTTTTAGGGACTATTTACATGTGGGTTTTTATCGTTGGGCGCCATGTAACAATGAGACTCATTTGCTACAAATTAAAAAAAGGAACGGGCGTCGGGCCTTGAACCCGAGCCCCTTCGGATCCGAAGGCGTTCACGCTACCACTGCGCTACGCCCGCAATTGGTCGTAGCGCTTCTTATCGCTCTTATATGTTACCGAACACGCGCCACCTAGCGTGTCGGTATAGCTGAAATCTATGACAAGTGGATTAAATCCACCTTGTCACAATACATGGGGTATTCCACGTGAAGTGGTCCGATCAAAATTTTAAAATGCACCAAATTTTGGGTACACTTTGCAAATGTTTTTCAGAATACAGAAAAAAATTTTTAGGTACTGGAATCTATTTGCTCAAAAGTTATTCTAACCTCAAAAAGTGAATTTTTCCATATTTTTTTTCAACACCAGCTGGGTTTACCGCTATATAACTCACAATCTATCAACTTTTACTATAGAACATTATATGTAACAGTCGTTGCTAATTATATCTAGAATTTATTCTTCTGGGTTAGAATATCTAATCTCAAGGTCAATGTTACATAAACTACATGTCAATATTCAACTTGAAAAAAGTGCAAGTGCGCCACCTTTGATTTTTTTCAAATGGTCTGTAGCATTTTTATGGCCTCCAATTCTGTAGAAAGTTATGACAATTTAAAGAAACACGAAATTTTTTTAAAAATTTAAATGGGAATTACCATGTTAATTTTTGTGAATTTTTTGTCTTTCTTTAAATTGTCATAACTTTTTACAGAATTGGAGGCCATAAAAATGCTACAGACCATTTGAAAGGTATTGCTCCAAGCTTTCTTTTAGACTTTTGAATGAAAAGATCAAAGGTGGTGCACTTGCACTTTTTTCAAGTTGAATATTGACATGTAGTTTATGTAACATTGACCTTGAGATTGAAATTCTAACCCAGAAGAATAAATTCTAGATATGATTAGCAACGAATGTTACATATAAGGTTCTATAGTAAAAGTTGATAGATTTTGAGTTATATAGCGGTAAACCCAGCTGGTGTTGAAAAAATATGGAAAAATTCACTTTTTGAGGTTAGAATAACTTTTGAGCAAATAGATTCCAGTACCTAAAAATTTTTTTCTGTATTCTGAAAAACATTTGCAAAGAGTACCCAAAATTTGGTGCATTTTAAAATTTTGATCGGATCACTTCACGTGGAATACCCCATATATATATATATATGGGAGATTCCATGTGAAGTGATCCATTTAAAAAATAGAATTTTGTTTTAATGTAGGGAATCAGTAAAAAACTACTTAAATAGAGTGTAGCTAAATTTTTAGACCTAAATTTCAATTAGTGCCAGAGCTGTAGCCAATCAAAAAATCGAATTTTTTGAAAAAAATGACTTTATGGCCATTTTTATCACTTAATAACTCAAAATCTAACAATTTTTTTCTATACATTAAATTTAAAAAGTTTATAAATTTCAAGAAGAATCTGTTGAAATATTTCATTTACATTAGTTTAACACATTGAATATAGGGTCTTGAACCCGAGCCCCTTCGGATCCGAAGGCGTTCACGCTACCACTGCGCTACGCCCGCAATTGGTCGTAGCGCTTCTTATCGCTCTTATATGTTACCGAACACGCGCCACCTAGCGTGTCGGTATAGCTGAAATCTATGACAAGTGGATTAAATCTACCTTGTCACATTCCCCCCCACCTAAACGTCGAGTGTCTTCCAGACCTCATCGTCTGTAAAGACATCGAGACGCATTGTAAGGCTGAGGAGGAGGCACAGGACTTGCTGCTTGCTTGCACTGCTATGCTTTGCTTTTGCTTTGCTGCGGGAAAGGTTAAAATTGCTTTTTAGGGACTATTTACATGTGGGTTTTTATCGTTGGGCGCCATGTAACAATGAGACTCATTTGCTACAAATTAAAAAAAGGAACGGGCGTCGGGCCTTGAACCCGAGCCCCTTCGGATCCGAAGGCGTTCACGCTACCACTGCGCTACGCCCGCAATTGGTCGTAGCGCTTCTTATCGCTCTTATATGTTACCGAACACGCGCCACCTAGCGTGTCGGTATAGCTGAAATCTATGACAAGTGGATTAAATCCACCTTGTCACAATACATGGGGTATTCCACGTGAAGTGGTCCGATCAAAATTTTAAAATGCACCAAATTTTGGGTACACTTTGCAAATGTTTTTCAGAATACAGAAAAAAATTTTTAGGTACTGGAATCTATTTGCTCAAAAGTTATTCTAACCTCAAAAAGTGAATTTTTCCATATTTTTTTTCAACACCAGCTGGGTTTACCGCTATATAACTCACAATCTATCAACTTTTACTATAGAACATTATATGTAACAGTCGTTGCTAATTATATCTAGAATTTATTCTTCTGGGTTAGAATATCTAATCTCAAGGTCAATGTTACATAAACTACATGTCAATATTCAACTTGAAAAAAGTGCAAGTGCGCCACCTTTGATTTTTTTCAAATGGTCTGTAGCATTTTTATGGCCTCCAATTCTGTAGAAAGTTATGACAATTTAAAGAAACACGAAATTTTTTTAAAAATTTAAATGGGAATTACCATGTTAATTTTTGTGAATTTTTTGTCTTTCTTTAAATTGTCATAACTTTTTACAGAATTGGAGGCCATAAAAATGCTACAGACCATTTGAAAGGTATTGCTCCAAGCTTTCTTTTAGACTTTTGAATGAAAAGATCAAAGGTGGTGCACTTGCACTTTTTTCAAGTTGAATATTGACATGTAGTTTATGTAACATTGACCTTGAGATTGGAAATTCTAACCCAGAAGAATAAATTCTAGATATGATTAGCAACGAATGTTACATATAAGGTTCTATAGTAAAAGTTGATAGATTTTGAGTTATATAGCGGTAAACCCAGCTGGTGTTGAAAAAAATATGGAAAAATTCACTTTTTGAGGTTAGAATAACTTTTGAGCAAATAGATTCCAGTACCTAAAAATTTTTTTCTGTATTCTGAAAAACATTTGCAAAGAGTACCCAAAATTTGGTGCATTTTAAAATTTTGATCGGACCACTTCACGTGGAATACCCCATATATATATATATATGGGAGATTCCATGTGAAGTGATCCATTTAAAAAATAGAATTTTGTTTTAATGTATTGGAATCAGTAAAAACTACTTAAATAGAGTGTAGCTAAATTTTTAGACCTAAATTTCAATTAGTGCCAGAGCTGTAGCCAATCAAAAAATCGAATTTTTTGAAAAAAATGACTTTATGGCCATTTTTATCACTTAATAACTCAAAATCTAACAATTTTTCTTATATACATTAAATTTAAAAAGTTTATAAATTTCAAGAAGAATCTGTTGAAATATTTCATTTACATTAGTTTAACACATTGAATATAGTTATAATTAATAAAAACCTTTATAGTAAAAAAAGGGTTGTACGATCAAAAATATTTTATCCATCCAAGAATCTAATTCATCGATGATTAATTACCTTCAAAATGGTCCAAAGTTTGAGTGCGGCAGAGCATTTCAGACAAAGTTATGGTGATTTTAGGCAAATTTCTTAAAAAAGAGAGCGAATGCATTTTATGAAAAAACAGAGTAACCGTATACTTGCATTCAAACACATGACACTAATATTCTTCAATAATACTAAAATATACTATTTAATGTTAGTTACTGATACTTTTCAATCTCTAAGCTGCTTACAAACACAAAGCAGTAGGTGTAAGCAGTTATACCTGTTATTTAATTATATAACATATTAATATTATATAATATATATATTATATAACAGGTATAACTGCTTACACCTACTGCTTTGTGTTTGTAAGCAGCTTAGAGATTGAAAAGTATCAGTAACTAACATTAAATAGTATATTTAGTATTATTGAAGAATATTAGTGCCATGTTGTTTGAATGCAAGTATACGGTTACTCTGTTTTTTTCATAAAATGCATTTGCTCTCTTTTTTAAGAAATTTGCCTAAAATCACCATAACTTTGTCTGAAATGCTCTGCCGCACTCAAACTTTGGACCATTTTGAAGGTAATTAATCATCGATGAATTAGATTCTTGGATGGATAAAATATTTTGATCGTACAACCCTTTTTTTTACTATAAAGGTTTTTATTAATTATACTATATTCAATGTGTTAAACTAATGTAATTGAAATATTTCAACAGATTCTTCTTGAAATTTATAAACTTTTTTAAATTTAATGTATATAAGAAAAAATTGTTAGATTTTGAGTTTAAGTGATAAAAATGGCCATAAAGTCATTTTTTTCAAAAAATTCGATTTTTTGATTGGCTACAGCTCTGGCACTAATTGAAATTTACGTCTAAAAATTTAGCTACACTCTATTTAAGTAGTTTTTTACTGATTCCATACTTAAAACAAAATTCTATTTTTTAAATGGATCACTTCACATGGAATCTCCCATATATATATATATATGGGAGATTCCATGTGAAGTGATCCATTTAAAAATAGAATTTTGTTTTAATGTATTGGAATCAGTAAAAAACTTAAATAGAGTGTAGCTAAATTTTTAGACCTAAATTTCAATTAGTGCCAGAGCTGTAGCCAATCAAAAAATCGAATTTTTTGAAAAAAATGACTTTATGGCCATTTTTATCATTAATAACTCAAAATCTAACAATTTTTCTTATATACATTAAATTTAAAAAGTTTATAAATTTCAAGAAGAATCTGTTGAAATATTTCATTTACATTAGTTTAACACATTGAATAGTTATAATTAATAAAAACCTTTATAGTAAAAAAAGGGTTGTACGATCAAAAATTTTTATCCATCAAGAATCTAATTCATCGATGATTAATTACCTTCAAAATGGTCCAAAGTTTGAGTGCGGCAGAGCATTTCAGACAAAGTTATGGTGATTTTAGGCAAATTTCTTAAAAAAGAGAGCGAATGCATTTATGAAAAAACAGAGTAACCGTATACTTGCATTCAAACACATGACACTAATATTCTTCAATAATACTAAAATATACTATTTAATGTTAGTTACTGATACTTTTCAATCTCTAAGCTGCTTACAAACACAAAGCAGTAGGTGTAAGCAGTTATACCTGTTATTTAATTATATAACATATTAATATTATATAATATATATATTATATAACAGGTATAACTGCTTACACCTACTGCTTTGTGTTTGTAAGCAGCTTAGAGATTGAAAAGTATCAGTAACTAACATTAAATAGTATATTTAGTATTATTGAAGAATATTAGTGCCATGTTGTTTGAATGCAAGTATACGGTTACTCTGTTTTTTTCATAAAATGCATTTGCTCTCTTTTTTAAGAAATTTGCCTAAAATCACCATAACTTTGTCTGAAATGCTCTGCCGCACTCAAACTTTGGACCATTTTGAAGGTAATTAATCATCGATGAATTAGATTCTTGGATGGGAAAATATTTTTGATCGTACAACCCTTTTTTTTACTATAAAGGTTTTTATTAATTATACTATATTCAATGTGTTAAACTAATGTAATTGAAATATTTCAACAGATTCTTCTTGAAATTTATAAACTTTTTTAAATTTAATGTATATAAGAAAAAATTGTTAGATTTTGAGTTTAAGTGATAAAAATGGCCATAAAGTCATTTTTTTCAAAAAATTCGATTTTTTGATTGGCTACAGCTCTGGCACTAATTGAAATTTACGTCTAAAAATTTAGCTACACTCTATTTAAGTAGTTTTTTACTGATTCCATACATTAAAACAAAATTCTATTTTTTAAATGGATCACTTCACATGGAATCTCCCATATATATATATATATTATATATATAGTTCTTCTAATATGGTACCGATATGTACATTAAAATTTTAACTTGTATGAAATTGCCCATATTTTTAAACATATGTTTATTCCATTAAAATTAATACCATTAAAATAAATTCCAACTGGGCTTTTTGAAACGTCTACAAATTTTTTATAAAATAAGTAAATAAATAAATAAAAGAATAACTAACATAAACTGAAAAATGTGTAATACTTTGTTTTATTTATTTTATGTTTTTTTGACAATTTTATTTGTTTTTACCTCATTTTTTTTAGAGAATTATACTACATACCTTTGTCTTGGAAATGTACAACGAAATAATCACGTTATTTAACATGTAAAAAATCATGTGATTAAACACGTGTTACGGTATGTGATTAATCACTTTTATTAATAACATATAAATTAACTTTTATTGTTTTATTACTCTGCGTGTAACTCTGATTCGTCGAAGATTCAGTAAACATTCAATACCGATTTTGTACTAATTAAATCCTGATATTGTACTGATTCTGTACCAATTCAATTCTGCGTTTTAAAAGTTAAAAGTTACTGCAGATTCAGTACTGATTTTACTCTGATTCGGTGATGATTTTATATTGGTGCAGTGACGATTTCATATTGATTATAATATGCAATCAGTACTGAATCAGCGTGAATTTGTCCAGAAATGACTTGCCTCAAATGTAACAATAAATGACATATAAATAAAAATTGTAAAAATGGAAAAATTAATTTTTGTTCAATATGTAATGAAGAACATGTATCAACTGAATGTGAATAAATAAAATTAATGGTTGCAAAATTTAAAGCTTTTCAAAATTATAATAAACAAGTAAATTCGAGAAATATGAATAGTAATTTTCAAAATAAAAATTTCAGTAAGAATGTAAATAAAATTTATAAAAATATGTCTCAAAGAAAAGTTTACGAATATTGTAAATTGAAAGGTCATGTAATTGATGAATGTTGGAAATTATAAGCATTAAAAAATTATAAACAACCTAAAAAACAAATACAAATAGATATATTGTATCGAATGAAACGACAAATTGCGCCGAAATGTGATTGTACGATACATGTACTATAAAAGGAAACCGCTACATACGACCTCCACGTCCGTCTACTGCAGACCCAAGGGAGCGGAGCAAAAATCGAGTTGCGAGCCGTGCTCCGCTCCCGTGGGTCCTGCTATTGTTGTACTTGGGTGTAATGCCGTTTTCACTGCTAGAAAATCGAAGAATGGAATTGTAGATACTTCGTAATGTTTCCATAAAATTCTTAAACACTTATATCATACCTTTTACGAATTTTTGGCCTAAAGAATCGTCAAATTTTTATGCTAAATTTTCGTTAAATTTTATTAAAATCGACATACATATTCACGCTAGGCGTATGCGTTGTTATTAAGAAACAGTTACACCATTATTTCTCTCTCTCTTCTTCGTACTTCGTTTACGCGCAGACATTCTGCGCGCGCATCCGCTGGCCAGTAGTTAATCTAAAAGAGCGGTGTAACGACTGTAGCCACAGCGATGCCTCGCTTTTTTTGGCCTGTTTGCTAAGCAACCGGTAGGCAAGACGCATTTGAACATGTTTGTTTTCAATATCTGATCGACTAAGTCGCCCCTGAACAGTGTGTGTGTACGCTGCGGCCGTCTGTCTGTATATAAATAGTGTTTTGGATATTACATCTGCTCATCCGTAATTCGAAACAGAATTGCAACATAACTATATTCAATGTGTTAAACTAATGTAATTGAAATATTTCAACAGATTCTTCTTGAAATTTATAAACTTTTTTAAATTTAATGTATATAAGAAAAAATTGTTAATTTTGAGTTATTAAGTGATAAAATGGCCATAAAGTCATTTTTTTCAAAAAATTCGATTTTTTGATTGGCTACAGCTCTGGCACTAATTGAAATTTACGTCTAAAAATTTAGCTACACTCTATTTAAGTAGTTTTTTACTGATTCCATACATTAAAACAAAATTCTATTTTTTAAAGGATCACTTCACATGGAATCTCCCATATATATATATATATGGGTATTCCACGTGAAGTGATCCATCAAAATTTTAAAATGCACCAAATTTTGGGTACTCTTTGCAAATGTTTTTCAGAATACAGAAAAAATTTTTAGGTACTGGAATCTATTTGCTCAAAAGTTATTCTAACCCAAAAAGTGAATTTTTCCATATTTTTTTCAACACCAGCTGGGTTTTACCGCATATAACTCAAAATCTATCAACTTTTACTATAGAACCTTATGTAACATTCGTTGCTAATCATATCTAGAATTTTCTTCTGGGTTAGAATTTCTAATCTAATCTCAAGGTCATGTTACTAAACTACATGTCAATATTCAACTTGAAAAAAGTGCAAGTGCACCACCTTTGATCTTTTCATTCAAAGTCTAAAAGAAAGCTTGGAGCATACCTTTCACTGAATGTGAATAAATAAAATTAATGGTTGCAAAATTTAAAGCTTTTCAAAATTATAATAAACAAGTAAATTCGAGAAATATGAATAGTAATTTTCAAAATAAAAAATTTCAGTAAGAATGTAAATAAAATTTATAAAATATGTCTCAAAGAAAAGTTTACGAATATTGTAAATTGAAAGGTCATGTAATTGATGAATGTTGGAAATTATAAGCATTAAAAAATTATAAACACCTAAAAAACAAATACAATAGATATATTGTATCGAATGAAACGACAAATTGCGCCGAAATGTGATTGTACGATACATGTACTATAAAAGGAAACCGCTACATACGACCTCCACGTCCGTCTACTGCAGACCCAAGGGAGCGGAGCAAAAATCGAGTTGCGAGCCGTGCTCCGCTCCCGTGGGTCCTGCTATTGTTGTACTTGGGTGTATGCCGTTTTCACTGCTAGAAAATCGAAGAATGGAAATTGTAGATACTTCGTAATGTTTCCATAAAATTCTTAAAACACTTATATCATAGCCTTTTACGAATTTTTGGCCTAAAGAATCGTCAAATTTTTATGCTAAATTTTCGTTAAATTTATTAAAATCGACATACATATTCACGCTAGGCGTATGCGTTGTTATTAAGAAACAGTTTACACCATTATTTCTCTCTCTCCTCTTCTTCGTACTTCGTTTACGCGCAGACATTCTGGCGCGCGCATCCGCTGGCCAGTAGTTAATCTAAAAGAGCGGTGTAACGACTGTAGCCACAGCGATGCCTCGCTTTTTTTGGCCTGTTGCTAAGCAACCGGTAGGCAGACGCATTTGAACATGTTTGTTTTCAATATCTGATCGACTAAGTCGCCCCTGAACAGTGTGTGTGTACGCTGCGGCCGTCTGTCTGTATATTAAATAGTGTTTTGGATATTACATCTGCTCATCCGTAATTCGAAACAGAATTGGCAACATAACCAATTTTGTGTACAGTGTAGAAAGTGTAAAATTGTGCAAATTATTGGCAGTGAGAAGTTTAAGTGATTGGTCTGATCTTCAAACATTCACCAATACACAGGAACAAATATAGTCGTCCATTTGGAGGTTATTAACGTAAGAATCTGCTGCTCCTCCTTATATTAGGTAGGCTACACATGTAACATACATTTTACTGCTACTTATATTGATGTTACTGCTATCACAGGTGCTAAAACACTATTGTAAAAACAATTTGTAAAAAGTGTTATTTATAAAGTACTAGCGTGCTTTGTGTTTAGGGGTTATGTTATATAGTATGTAATTGTTATTGTTTGTCCTATATAGCCACCATGTGCAGAGAGATTGATTCAAGATTTATTGCTAATGGTATACCTAGAGGTTTGGCTATTTCTTCCTGTCTCGGATCCACAGCGTCTGCAAGTCCAAAGTTTATTCCTATCCATGTGTATGCTGCTACGGCCACTGTTGTTATTGCGATTAAGTTCAATTGTCGATTAACTACAATTTTAAGTATAGTCAGCTTTTTCTGCTGATAATCATCCAGGGAACTGTAGTTGCTCATCCAGGTTTTACTGTACTACAAATGTAAAACTTCTCATCAAGGGTCAGTATCGACTACTAGAATCTCCTGCTATACTTATGATACTATAGCTACAAATGCTACCAGTTTCTTCTATAGTTTGTTTATAATTACCACTTCTGTTACAGGCACTTATTCTAATGCTTCTTTATTTCCAGGTTGTGCGTTAGCATGACCTTCATCAGTTTCTTCTACATGTTCAGCGTTTACTACTGCTGCTTCTTCTAGGACTTACTGCAACATTTGACTGTCTACTGTTGTCAAATAATATAAAAGTGTATTTATGATTACGATAAGACTACATGTGCAGGTATAGGATCTAATAGTTCTTATATCGTTGACAGTACTAGAACTCTCGTTGCAACTGCAACTGCTTTTGTAGCACTATTGCTGCGTTTATATCTTCTAATCATGCCTTTTTTCCAGAGTCCGCTGTAGCTGCGCGTTTAAGCTCATCTTATGTTGGTGCTTCTTACGTTAAAAAATTATAAACAACCTAAAAAACAAATACAAATAGATATATTGTATCGAATGAAACGACAAATTGCGCCGAAATGTGATTGTACGATACATGTACTATAAAAGGAAACCGCTACATACGACCTCCACGTCCGTCTACTGCAGACCCAAGGGAGCGGAGCAAAAATCGAGTTGCGAGCCGTGCTCCGCTCCCGTGGGTCCTGCTATTGTTGTACTTGGGTGTAATGCCGTTTTCACTGCTAGAAAATCGAAGAATGGAATTGTAGATACTTCGTAATGTTTCCATAAAATTCTTAAACACTTATATCATACCTTTTACGAATTTTTGGCCTAAAGAATCGTCAAATTTTTATGCTAAATTTTCGTTAAATTTTATTAAAATCGACATACATATTCACGCTAGGCGTATGCGTTGTTATTAAGAAACAGTTACACCATTATTTCTCTCTCTCTCTTCTTCGTACTTCGTTTACGCGCAGACATTCTGCGCGCGCATCCGCTGGCCAGTAGTTAATCTAAAAGAGCGGTGTAACGACTGTAGCCACAGCGATGCCTCGCTTTTTTTGGCCTGTTTGCTAAGCAACCGGTAGGCAAGACGCATTTGAACATGTTTGTTTTCAATATCTGATCGACTAAGTCGCCCCTGAACAGTGTGTGTGTACGCTGCGGCCGTCTGTCTGTATATAAATAGTGTTTTGGATATTACATCTGCTCATCCGTAATTCGAAACAGAATTGCAACATAACCAAATTTTGTGTACAGTGTAGAAAGTGTAAAATTGTGCAAATTATTGGCAGTGAGAAGTTTAAGTGGATTGGTCTGATCTTCAAACATTCACCAAATACACAGGAAAAATATAGTCGTCATTTGGAGGTTATTAACGTAAGAATCTGCTGCTCCTCCTTATATTAGGTAGGCTACACATGTAACATACAATTTTACTGCTACTTATATTGATGTTACTGCTATCACAGGTGCTAAAACACTTTGTAAAAACAATTTGTAAAAAGTGTTATTTATAAAGTACTGCGTGCTTTGTGTTTAGGGGTTATGTTATATAGTATGTATTGTTATTGTTTGTCCTTATATAGCCACCATGTGCAGAGAGATTGATTCAAGATTTATTGCTAATGGTATACCTAGAGGTTTGGCTATTTCTTCCTGTCTCGGATCCACAGCGTCTGCAAGTCCAAAGTTTATTCCTATCCATGTGTATGCTGCTACGGCCACTGTTGTTATTGCGATTAAGTTCAATTGTCGATTAACTACAATTTTAAGTATAGTCAGCTTTTTCTGCTGATAATCATCCAGGGAACTGTAGTTGCTCATCCAGGTTTTACTGTACTACAAATGTAAAACTTCTCATCAAGGGTCAGTATCGACTACTAGAATCTCCTGCTATACTTATGATACTATAGCTACAAATGCTACCAGTTTCTTCTATAGTTTGTTTATAATTACCACTTCTGTTACAGGCACTTATTCTAATGCTTCTTTATTTCCAGGTTGTGCGTTAGCATGACCTTCATCAGTTTCTTCTACATGTTCAGCGTTTACTACTGCTGCTTCTTCTAGGACTTACTGCAACATTTGACTGTCTACTGTTGTCAAATAATATAAAAGTGTATTTATGATTACGATAAGACTACATGTGCAGGTATAGGATCTAATAGTTCTTATATCGTTGACAGTACTAGAACTCTCGTTGCAACTGCAACTGCTTTTGTAGCACTATTGCTGCGTTTATATCTTCTAATCATGCCTTTTTTCCAGAGTCCGCTGTAGCTGCGCGTTTAAGCTCATCTTATGTTGGTGCTTCTTACGTTATATAATTAGATACCTTCAACTCTTAGTACTATATATACAGCTGCTTCGCCATTATGCATATGAACGTCAAGCAATGATTGCTGATAATACTGGTATGTATTCATTTTAATGCTATTGCTTGAGCATAGCATTATAACACAAAGTTTTTTACCAATAAGTACATTTTAATATTAAAAGGCGCGATAGCGCCTGGACGCAAGTATGTAGGCGCGTAAGCCCTTATTATACAGCTAACTAACCCCTCAGATTTTTTATATTTTCGTAAATTTAAAATTATACTATCTATTTATGCAATGACAAATCTCACATCTATTTTTTATATAAGTTTCACTTTACAATGAATCCGGTTTGAATTCATAAGTGCATAGTGAAGAAATTCGATGTTATTAAAGTTGCTTGCTGAATTCCAATTCTCGAATTTTGCTATTTCCACTTTCTTTTTCATTCGATGGAAACAAAAAGAGATAGCGTCATAGGTGATGCGAAAGATAGAAAGAGACGAAATTTTTTCCAGCCCGTGAGAGAACGCCTACAGACGTAAAAATTGTTGGCAAGTTGTTTGAGAAGTGGCCGCAAGGGGGAGCTACTACGCTACTCTCAGCATTACACACATCGTATATATGGGTGAAAATCATCTAACGTGCACATTTGTGTAATAGTGAAATATATCCCATTATATCATATATAAAATTACGAATAATATATTCTAAATACAATATATGTAATTTAATGTAAGTCAGCCGTGAAACTTGATAAAAGTTGATTTTATTGCCAAGTTTAAGTTGCTTAAAGTTTGAAATGTAACGTCCCCTGTAACAAGGCCATAATCGCATATTAACTAGTGCGATTATAGGCGTATTTCTTTATTTCAAAAACGGGTTCAAAACTTAATTGTTCATTTTGATAACCACAATTGAGGAGCTGGATGCAAGAACACGCTGAGCGCGGCGAATGGATAGAGGAGGCGGAGAGAAATTAAGAAATTGACGTCATCGTGACCAAATTTTTTAATTTGCCGAATTTAATTTAAAAAAATACTGTCGTATGCAGAATTAAAAGACGCAACTTTTTTCTATTTAATGTTTTTCTGTACGATGTGCAGATCAGATGAAAAAAATTAAGAATATAAAGATAAATAAAGATATTTTATAGCATCAAAAAGCAGTTATTATTTAAACCATTTTTATGCTGTAGTTGGATACAATATTACAATGCGATTTTCAATAAATAACAAAGACGGCCACTGATTTATGCCGCGAAGCAGATGACCATTACGGCGGCGAAGTCGATGTTCATTTGTTTACAATTTCGTTGTTTATATTGATTAGTGTACACAAAATTTATTTCTCTGATTTTGGCGCTTGCTCTATCTGCGAAATTTTTTATCCAAATAAACTGAAATTTTTAAGAAATTATCTTCAAATATAAACGAACAAATCTCTCGCTGGAAGTTTGCGAAGTCTAAGACTTTACAACACTCTTTCGGGTACTAAATACTGAAACCGTATTAAAAGCTTGTTATTTACGTTAAGTTCAATTGTTGTATAAAATTTGTTTAAAATAGAATTTGTTACAGGTTTATATTTATCGTTAGACTATATTAAGTATCTGTACGAAAAATCAGGGAATTTCATTAAGATTTGTCAAAGTTACAGCGATTCAATTTTGAAAAATGAATTAAAAATCCGTTCTCTAAATTTCCAGTTCTTAATTTTTTTCATCTGATCTGCACATCTTAAACATCTTATAATTGACTGTAAGACCGATAAAAATATTAATCAATTTGATCTGCACATCGTACAGAAAAACATTAAATAGAAAAAAGTTGCCTCTTTTAATTCAGCATACGACAGTATTTTTTTAAATTAAATTCGGCAAATTAAAAAATTTGGTCACGGTGACGTCAGTTTCTTAATTTCTCTCCGCCTCCTCTATCCATTCGCCGCGCTCGGCGTGTTCTTGCATCCAGCTCCTCAATTAAAATCAAGTTGAAAATCTGAACATTTACTGATTTTTGAAGTGTACTGAACTTGCTGAACTTTGTAACAAACTTGTTATTAATAATAGCTGTGTTATGATTAATGTCTTTCAAATTAATTGTAAACATAAAACATTTTTCTGAGCAGGTGAAAATGTTAACTTTTGGTTTACTTTAGAGGTAAAAATTTTATTTTTAATATTTCATGATGTTAAGCAAAAAATACGGGCATGTTTTTGTAGTAATTCAGCGGTTACCTTTTTTAATGTAATTCCGCTGGTAGAGTATAATTGGAAAACTAATAAATTTTTTAAAACCAATTCATAGAGTAAATTTCAGATAAAGTAACTACATAAAAACAGTATTATTCCGATGTGGAAATTTTGAATGTTAACGTAATAAAATTTAAAAAACAATCTATGTAATCTCCCCTGGTATGTAACATCCCCTGTCCAAATTTCTTTTAAAACAAATAATCGATGCTGATCATTACATGCTTTACTGTTTTGACTAAAAATAAACATTATTTCTTAACAATTGTTTTCTCCATTCAAAGGAACTATGCGAGTCCATCAATGGAAATGGAGTAGATGTGAGCCCCAAAAAATTAATTTTAATGAAGTAAGTTGTTACGAATGTAATTTGAATAGACAATGTGAACATTATCAATTAGGGTCGATCTCGTACGAAA
This sequence comes from Theocolax elegans, assembly GCA_026168455.1. Lineage (NCBI taxonomy): Eukaryota > Metazoa > Arthropoda > Insecta > Hymenoptera > Cerocephalidae > Theocolax > Theocolax elegans. The sequence goes on along the minus strand of JANSJX010000009.1, from coordinate 71,772 downwards.
ATAAAACTCAGAAAAAGAGTAAAATTGTTATTTAAGATAAAAGAAGTCACTACTAAAAGAAATAATAAAAATATATAATTTATATTACAAATATAAAAATTATGTTAAATTGATTATATGGAAACATTGCATATATTTTATAAATGGAAGAATTTGTTAATTAATTTTTTTTATTGTTATTATCAATTAGGTATAGTTATATTCAATGTATACTCCATAAAATATGTTTACAAAATCTCACGTGAGAAATTGATTTTTTATTATTTAGCAAATTTAAACACCTCTCCAATTGAAATATCACATGAGATTTTGGCATGAAATCTCACTTGAGATCTCACGTGAGATTTTGTATTAGGGATGTATTCAAGATGTTTATGTTTTATATATCAAAATATATGTAATTCCCCTGGAATGTAAAAATTAAAAATCTTCAATACGTTGAGTAAATCAACTGATCCTGTATGCCCACTGAAAACAGGTACTCTAGAAACTGTAATTGGTCCAGAGAAACCAAAAATATATAATTTTTTTCATCTGATCTGCACATCTTAAACATCTTATAATTGACTGTAAGACCGATAAAAATATTAATCAATTTGATCTGCACATCGTACAGAAAAACATTAAATAGAAAAAAGTTGCCTCTTTTAATTCAGCATACGACAGTATTTTTTTAAATTAAATTCGGCAAATTAAAAAATTTGGTCACGGTGACGTCAGTTTCTTAATTTCTCTCCGCCTCCTCTATCCATTCGCCGCGCTCGGCGTGTTCTTGCATCCAGCTCCTCAATTAAAATCAAGTTGAAAATCTGAACATTTACTGATTTTTGAAGTGTACTGAACTTGCTGAACTTTGTAACAAACTTGTTATTAATAATAGCTGTGTTATGATTAATGTCTTTCAAATTAATTGTAAACATAAAACATTTTTCTGAGCAGGTGAAAATGTTAACTTTTGGTTTACTTTAGAGGTAAAAATTTTATTTTTAATATTTCATGATGTTAAGCAAAAAATACGGGCATGTTTTTGTAGTAATTCAGCGGTTACCTTTTTTAATGTAATTCCGCTGGTAGAGTATAATTGGAAAACTAATAAATTTTTTAAAACCAATTCATAGAGTAAATTTCAGATAAAGTAACTACATAAAAACAGTATTATTCCGATGTGGAAATTTTGAATGTTAACGTAATAAAATTTAAAAAACAATCTATGTAATCTCCCCTGGTATGTAACATCCCCTGTCCAAATTTCTTTTAAAACAAATAATCGATGCTGATCATTACATGCTTTACTGTTTTGACTAAAAATAAACATTATTTCTTAACAATTGTTTTCTCCATTCAAAGGAACTATGCGAGTCCATCAATGGAAATGGAGTAGATGTGAGCCCCAAAAAATTAATTTTAATGAAGTAAGTTGTTACGAATGTAATTTGAATAGACAATGTGAACATTATCAATTAGGGTCGATCTCGTACGAAAATAAAACTCAGAAAAAGAGTAAAATTGTTATTTAAGATAAAAGAAGTCACTACTAAAGAAATAATAAAAATATATAATTTATATTACAAATATAAAAATTATGTTAAATTGATTATATGGAAACATTGCATATATTTTATAAATGGAAGAATTTGTTAATTAATTTTTTTTATTGTTATTATCAATTAGGTATAGTTATATTCAATGTATACTCCATAAAATATGTTTACAAAATCTCACGTGAGAAATTGATTTTTTATTATTTAGCAAATTTAAACACCTCTCCAATTGAAATATCACATGAGATTTTGGCATGAAATCTCACTTGAGATCTCACGTGAGATTTTGTATTAGGGATGTATTCAAGATGTTTATGTTTTATATATCAAAATATATGTAATTCCCCTGGAATGTAAAAATTAAAAATCTTCAATACGTTGAGTAAATCAACTGATCCTGTATGCCCACTGAAAACAGGTACTCTAGAAACTGTAATTGGTCCAGAGAAACCAAAAATATATAATTTTTTTCATTTTGTTTTCTTGCATATCACAACGTCAAATGTTCACGTTAGATGATTTTCACCCATATATAGATATATTTCATAGTGTCAGAAAGAATAATAAAAATATATTATATATTTCATAGTGTCAGAAAGAATAATAAAAATATATTATATATTTCATAGTGTCAGAAAGAATAATAAAATATATTATACATTTCATAGAGTCAGAAAGAATAATAAAAAAAGATAAAGATTGTTGCTGACTATTTGAGATAATGTAAAAGAAAAATGATTGATTCCCAAGGAGAAAACGAGATGAATGTTAATGGTAATTTCATAGTGTCAGAAAAAATAATAAAAGAAGATAAAGTTTGTTATTGACTATTTGAGATAAAGATTTAAAAGAAAAATGACTGATTCCCAAGGAGAAAACCAGCTGAATAATAATGGTAATGCGTAGTCTTTAAAAATACCTGAATTCAAGTCGAAAGACACTCCAAATCGATCAATAGAAGAGAGTTCCTTTGCAACTCTTTTTCCCAAGCACAGGGAAAAGTATTTGAAATGAAAGAATGTTGGCCACTGGTACAAAAGGCAATTGAGCGAGCATTTTGTCAAAGCAGAGTTGAACCTTATTGTCTCGTTTAATGATAAACACTCTCACAAGGTAATTATACTTTTTCTTTTCACATTGTCAATTAACTGTTAACCTCTTACAAATTTTAACCTCCCTTAATTTAATTTTTTTAGTTATCATAAACAGATAACTATTTATTATTTTTTTTTTAGATATTATAGACTATTTGAGCCTAAAGATTTGAAAGAAAAATGACTGATTCCGAAGGAGAAAACGAGCTGAATGTTAATGGTAATGCGTGGTCTTTGAAAATATCTGAATTCAATCCGAAAGACAATCCACATCAATTACTGGAAGAGAGTTCCTTTGCGACTTTTTCCCAAGTACAGGGAAAAGTATTTAAAAAATGTTGGGCACTGGTAGAAAAAACCAATTGAGCGAGCATTTTGTCAAAGCAGAGTTGGACCTTATATTCTCATTTAATGATAAACACTCTCACCAGGTAATTATACTTTTTCTTTTAACATTGTCAAATATATCTGTTAACCTCTTACAAATTTTAATTTCCCTCAATTTAATTTTTTTTAGTCATGATAAAAAGGTAACCAATTATTACTTTTTATAGATATTATTAACTATTTGAGACTAAAGATATAAAAGAAAAGTGACTGAAACCGAAGGAGAAAACGAGCTGAATGTTAATGGTAGTGCGTGGTCTTTGAAAATATCTGAATTCAAGCCGAAGGACAATCCACATCGATTAATAGAAGACAGTTCCTCTGCGACTCTTTTTCCCATGTACAGGGAAAAGTATTTGAAAGAATATTGGCCACTGGTACAAAAGGCATTGAGCGAGCATTTTGTCGAAGCACAGTTGGACCATATAGAAGGGAGTATGACAGTTTAAACTACAAGGAAAACATGTGAGCGTACGAAAAACTCCAAGGAATAAAAAAATTAAGAAACTATACACACCTTTTCCACCCCCTCGGTGAATACTTCCTTAAGGAAGAACAAAGGAGAGCCAAAAAACGAAAGGAACAAGAAGCATTGCTCAAAGAGACTACTAAGAAACGAGAGGAGAGAAGGGCTAAGGCATTTGTACCTCCTGAAGAGAGTAAAGTAGATGTTGTTCAGCCAAAAGGTGATATTGACATTAACGAATTCAAGAAGAAAGTGAATAAAGGACTGAAAAAGCAAAAGAAAAGTGTAACTGTAAGTAAATAGAAATATTACTAGTGTTTAAGAAAAAACATTTGTAAAAAACAAATTTGTAAAAAATATTTTAAAAAAATATTTTAAAAAAATATTTTAAAAAAATTACATTATTATTTACTGATAAATTAAAATACTAATTGTTCACTTATGTTTGGAAATAAAATATTAATTAGATATTATTTTATTTTATATACACAGCAGTATAGTAGTACGGTAACAGTAAATTAATAATTATGAATGAATTTAATACATAATTATTATAGCACTTCACTATGTATTTATAAAGATTCTACATGCTTTAAAGATACTTTTTCTTTAATTACACCTTTTTTATATGTAACTTATACAACACAATAATAAGTAGTTTTCTGCATTTAAAAGTACTGAAAATAAAAACACCTTCCAAGAAGGTGTGAAAATCCGCAAGTATAGTGTTTCTAAGCACACTTATCAAAATTCTTGTCTGATAAATACATATCTTTAATTCGACCTCCCATATTTTTCTATTTCTTTAAATACTAATTACACATTTTTTATATATAACTTATACTTCATAATAGTTTTCTGCTGTTGAAAGAACTTAAATCAAACTGGGATCGACAAGTATTTTGAAATAAATAAATATCTTTGATACTAACTCCCATACTTTTTATACTTATTTATATTTTAATTACACCTTTTTATAAGTGATTTATACTCCATAATAGTTTTCTGCAATTGAAAGTACTCAAATCAAAAACACCTTTCAAAAAGGTGTCGAAACCCGCAAGTATTGTGCTATTCTAATCAAACTTTGAAAATTGTTATCTGATAAATAAAATTGTTATCTGTCTGATAAATTTTAAAGTATAAGATAAAAATATCTTTGATTCTAATTCCCATATTTTCTCTACTTATTAATATTTTTATTACACCTTTTCTATATCTAACTTATATTCCATAATATTTTTCTGCAATTGAAAGTATTCAATTCGAAAACACCTTCCAAGAAGGTGTCAAAACCCGCAAGTATTGAGCTATTCTAATCAAACTTTGAAAATTGTTATTTGATAAATAAATAATTTTAATTTCTAACTACCTTATTTTATCTATTTCTTTGAATTTTAATGAAACATTTTTTTGAATATTACGAAAATTTCGTATAAAAAATTTCTGCAATTGAAAGAATTGAAATCAAACTGAAATCGGCAAGTATTTTGAATCGTACTATAAATTTATATTTTATATAAACATTTTTATATATATTACTTAAACTTCGTAAAAAGTTTCTGCAATTGAAAGCACTGAAATCAAACTGTAATCGGCAAGTATTTTGAATCGTACTATAAATTTATATTTTATATAAACATTTTTATATATATTACTTAAACTTCGTAAAAAGTTTCTGCAATTGAAAGCACTGAAATCAAACTGTAATCGACAAGTATTTTGAACCATGCAAAAATTTCTACCAATCTGAATAGAGATTTTTAATATGAAAAGTATCTTACACTATTATTTTTCATTTCTGTCTCTCACATGTTTACAGTAATAAATAAATAATATTCTAATGATATTAATTTGTGCAAAATTAATTTCTGCAATACTAATAAAATGGACATTTCTTTTTTATTCTTTTAAATAATACGAACCCAGCCGAGCGCGCACGACTCGAGACGCGAGAGTAGGAGCGCATGCGCAATACGCATAGGAGAAACTCTCTCGCTTTGTGCGTGCCGATGATCGACAGACTGCGACCGACCACCGACTTTGTGAGACACAAACCGCAATTTTAAGGGCTACGTGTGTGACCGAGGGATCCAGGAGACGAGCGTCCAGGTGATCCGTGCTCCTTCCTCCCAAATCCAGCTTCCTCAAGGTGTGTGTGCGCGACGCGTAGTTAGGTGCGGGACGGCCCGCAATCGCGCGAACGCGAGCGACCGCGGACAATGTGACTGGCAATTTGAACGGCAAAGCCGCTGCTTTGCCGTGTATTACTCGTGAGCACATTAAGTGCAATAAACCTGCAATCGTTTAACTAGTTCTTTTTGTTTTATTCGTGACTCCACCCTAATCCCCAGTGGACACGTCACAGTCCATTTTATTAGTATTGCAGAAATTAATTTTGCACAAATTAATATCATTAGAATATTATTTATTTATTACTGTAAAACATGAGAGGGCCAGAAATGAAAAATAATAGTGTAAGATACTTTTCATATAAAAAACTCTGTATTCAGATTGGTTGAAATTTTTGCATGGTTCAAAATACTTGTCGATTACAGTTTGATTTCAGTGCTTTCAATTGCAGAAACTTTTTACGAAGTTTAAGTAATATATATAAAAATGTTTATATAAAATATAAATTTATGGTACGATTCAAAATACTTGTCGATTTCAGTTTGATTTCAATTCTTTCAATTGCAGAAATTTTTTATACGAAATTTTCGTAATATTCAAAAAAATGTTTCATTAAAATTCAAAGAAATAGATAAAATAAGGTAGTTAGAAATTAAAATTATTTATTTATCAAATAACAATTTTCAAAGTTTGATTAGAATAGCACAATACTTGCGGGTTTTGACACCTTCTTGGAAGGTGTTTTCGAATTGAATACTTTCAATTGCAGAAAAATATTATGGAATATAAGTTAGATATAGAAAAGGTGTAATAAAAATATAAATAAGTAGAGAAAATATGGGAATTAGAATCAAAGATATTTTTATCTTATACTTTAAAATTTATCAGACAGATAACAATTTTATTTATCAGATAACAATTTTCAAAGTTTGATTAGAATAACACATATACTTGCGGGTTTTGACACCTTTTTGAAAGGTGTTTTTGATTTAGTAATTCTTGTAAATTGTTTGCAAAATATGTTGATTTACAAAAATAAATTTAATACGAAAAAGTTACAGCATATACAGATAATTGCAGATACCTTTCAAAGGAAAATGCAAATTTCTGAACAATTCAACAAATTTAAATGATAATAATTATGTTACTTTATTGATATTTCCAAAAATAATTATTAATGTAATGTAAATATTAATATTTTGTTAAACAGATATAAATAATTCAATTCTTAAAATACTTTTTAAGTTTGAACCAGCGCTGGGCAAGTATACGTTCCCAGCTTCTTGCGTAGCTCTGACTTGAACAAGACGTATTAAATATTTAATTGTTATTTTTATAAAATTATATAATATGGTGCTTATTGATGTTTTATAAAATTTTGTATAAAATTCCAGGTTATACAGGATCATCTACATCTGTCAAACATATGGTTTCTACTGCTGCTGCGTACCCAAAATGTACTGCTACTACTACTTGTACTGCTACTATATGACGTACAGTATACGGTTGCTAGTACGGATATACCTTCAGTTGATCTTGTTACTACTACACGTCACAGGGTGTGGGTACGCTGGTCTTGCTATAAATTTTTTCATTTTCGTCATACAGCTGGTGCAGGATCTGTTGTAGATATATATTCAAGGGCTACAGTTGACGATGCTCTTTTTCCTTCGCCTACTATTGCTGCTGCTTGTACAAGTTCTGCTGATGTTTCAGCTCTTTTTCAATTTATTTTTTACACATTTGCATATAAATAAAATATGCAAAATGTGTATAAGCAAAATACACACGTTCATATATTTATTTTTGCATATATGCAAAATATGGTAAATTCTTTAATTGCGTAAAGGAAAATGCATATATGGCAAAATATGCAAAATTCTTTAATTACGCATAGACCTAATGTGTAAAAAGTTCTATTTATATAGGGACGAAATACGCAGATCTATATATTTATTTTTGCATATATGTAAAATATGCAAAATTTTTAATTGCGCATACGGAAAATAAACAAATATATATTTTATTAACTTGCATATATGTCAACATATGAAAAATGCTACTTGTATGTAGGCGAAATATGCAAAATCTTCTATTTTGTAGGTACAAAAATTGATTTATTTATTTTTGCTTGTACCCGAAATATGCTAAAATCTTTAATTGCGCATACGGAAAATAAACAAATATATATTTTATTAACTTGCATATATGTCAACATATGAAAAATGCTACTTGTATGTTGGTAAAAAAGGGAAATTTACATTTTATTTATTATCATACATATGCATGATGTATCATCAACTTATAGGTAAAATGCGCTAATTATGGATATGCAAACAATTGCAGTAATAGATGCCTTTTGTAAGACGATGTTATTAAGGGGAGGTCGTACAAAACTGATTGATGGGTTAACAGATTTGACAGACTTGACAATTTGAGGTTATAAAGAAATAATTATAGAATCATATAATATGTAGTAATATACATAACAATAGGTAAGGCACACCGCATGTGTGTAATAGCTAACCGATCGATTCGACAGATCGAGGCCTATAAGAATATTACACAGCGCCACCATTAGGCAAAATAAAAAACTTATATGTTTCGCAGATAACCTGCAAAACTGTTTATTATTTACAAACTAATTTTAACTGTTTTGCATAATTTATTGTACAAAATCTTACCAGAGCGCCATTCTATACTTTATTACGATTGTTCTGGTAAAATTTTGTATCATGACATAGCGTAGAAGCAAAAATTAGTGAAGAACCGTAATTAAACTGCATCTCATACAATGATCAGATAAATTACGGTAAATAATAATAATATGAAATTTTTTGACTAAATTAAAACTAGAGCGCTATTCTCCTGACCAAATTAATGATGTGTGCCAAATTTGGAGTAATTTGATCCATTAAAAGAGGAGAATAGTGCAGAATACAAAATTTCCATTTACGCACTAAAACAGTGACATATGTAATTGACAGTTTTCTCTGTTACGACCTCCCCTTAACTAGATTAACATAGCATTAACGTTTTAAGAACCGAGAAATCTATAGGCAGTCATGGCATACATATTTTATTTTTATTTATTATTCAAACGTCGCTCTTTTTATGCTCCCATATTGGTGCTAATCAGCGACGGAGGTCATACGATGTCTTTGTTAATAAAGCACTTGTTGAAAATACATTCCCCAGTGGTGCTTGCATCAATCGGCCGGGGTCGGGAATCGAACTTGGCACCTCCAGATTACGAGCCGGACGCCCTATAACCGACCAAGCCATCGCAGGCCTTGGCATACATATAACCGAAATGCGCATAAACTAAATAGATATAAAATCCGTAAACGAAACATAAGTACACAATTGATATGTATATATATATAAATACATATATGTGATGGCAGATTAATAATAAATGTGTAATGCGGATTGATGAAATACGGATTATAATAGATATAATAGAAAATACGTATAAGTCAAATACGTTATTTTTTAATTTTTATATTGAAAAAAAATAGTCACACTGTTTTTATTACGATGCTCTGGACATCAATGACGCCATCAACGATTACTTCGATTATGACTTTCCACAGATGGCGCTCTTGATGAAAGTTACAATTTTTTACATAACCTGCATTACCGGCGGTTAGAACGGTAAAATCGCAGAATTATGTATGAGACCCCCTTATAAATAATAAATTAAAAATTCAATCCAATAAACTACAGTCATTAAAAAATAAAGATAATTCAATTCATACAATAAAAGATAATTTTGATGAAGTAATAAAAGAAAAGATTATGGTAAGTCAGAAAATAATACATTTGCTCAAAGTACGATAAATGACGATATTTAAAAATTTTTTAATATAATTCAAAATATTCATGATAAATTTGTAAAGAAACACGTCTAAATGAAGTGCAAGAAGCAAATATAAATTATAATTTTGGAAAAAGTGAAGATTTAATTGATTTTTCAAAAGATCAAATTGATTTTTCAAATAAAAAATTAGTTGAATTTTATGAAAATATTGAAACAATAAAATTAATTAATAAGGCTGAAAGTACAATAGATTCGTGTACAAATGATCAATTAGATGTTAAAAATAGAGTAGATTATTAAATATAGAGTAGAAGTTAAAGATAGTGGTAGATTTTTTGCAAAACAGTTTTCTCGACCGAAAAATGTAAAAAATATAAGAGAATTTTTAGGTTTAACAGAATATTATAGGCGATTTATTAAAAAGTTTGCAGAAATAGCCAAACCATTAACAATTTTACTACAAAAAGAAGTAAAATTTATTTGGAATACTGAAATTCAAGTAGCTTTTGATAAATTAAAGGATGCGTTATGCACTGCACCTGTTTTACAATTTCCAGATTTTGATAAACCTTTTATAGTATGTACTGATGCTTCAAAGTATACACTAGGAGCTATTTTATCACAAGGGAAAATTAATGAGGATAGACCGATAGCATATGCGTCTCGTGTAATTAAGGGTGCTCAAAAAAATTATTGTACGTATGAAAAAGAAGCATTAGCAGTAATGTATGCTGTGAAAACATTTAATAAATATATTTTTGCAAATAAGTTTGAAATAGTTTTAGACCATAAACATTTATTAACTTTAAAAATTCTGATAATAAATCTAGAGTGCAAAAATGGCTTTTTAAATTAATGGGATATGATTATGATGTAGTTTATAAATCAGGAAAAAGTAATGTAAACGCTGATGATTTATCAAGAAATCCTATAGAAAGTGCAATTATAAGTTATATGATAAATGAATTTATTGATCTTTACAAGCCAAAGAAACATTCCTCACATCTCACGTAAGGCGGACTGTTTTAATACCAGCCACTTTATAAACCTCACAGGATGAGAGTTTGAAAAAAGCCTAAGACAAGCTAAGTCAACAAAAATATAAAATTTCGTTGATTGTAGTATAAAATTAATAAAAACTTATTAAGACGGAAAAAAAATTGTATATCACCCTGAGTATGCCTGGTGGGCTCATCAGTCCAGGCATTTCGTCTCTAGAGACAAATGACAGATAAAAAAATTTTTGAAAACCAGCTGTATTCTGATGAGGAAGACATGGGGTATATATGCCCTACCGATAGCAAACTTTAATAAGTGCCACATATTAACAGGTAGCCCCCTAACGCACTAAACATAGAACTATTGTCTTAATCGTCAGAATATTGTTACGTAAGGCATTTTCGTGATCCCATGCCATATAATTTTAAAATTTGATTTTCCAACTATTAGAAAAATTCGTGAATTTATTGCTTTCTTACACTATAAGTAATATGATAAAGGAATTTATTGATCTTTACAAGCCAAAGAAATATTCCTCACATCTCAAGGAAGGCGGACTGTATTAATACCAGCCACTTTATAAACCTCACAGGATGAGAGTTTGAAAAAAGCCTAAGACAAGCTAAGTCAACAAAAATATAAAATTTAGTTGATTATAGTATAAAATTAATAAAAACTTATTAAGACGGAAAAAAAATTGTATTTTACCCTGAGTATGCCTGGTGGGCTCATCAGTCCAGGCATTTCGTCTCTAGAGACAAATGACAGATAAAAAAATTTTTGAAAACCAGCTGTATTCTGATGAGGAAGACATGGGGTATATATGCCCTACCGATAGCAAACTTTAATAAGTGCCACATATTAACAGGTAGCCCCCTAACGCACTCACATAGAACTATTGTCTTAATCGTCAGAATATTGTTACGTAAGGCATTTTCGTGATCCCATGCCATATAATTTTAAAATTTGATTTTTCCAACTATTAGAAAAATTCGTGAATTTATTGCTTTCTTACACTATAAGTAATATGATAAAGGAACTTATTGATCTTTACAAGCCAAAGAAATATTCCTCACATTTCAAGGAAGGCGGACTGTATTAATACCAGCCACTTTATAAACCTCACAGGATGAGAGTTTGAAAAAAGCCTAAGACAAGCTAAGTCAACAAAAATACAAAATTTAGTTGATTGTAGTATAAAATTAATAAAAACTTATTAAGACGGAAAAAAAATTGTATTTCACCCTGAGTATGCCTGGTGGGCTCATCAGTCCAGGCATTTCGTCTCTAGATACAAATGACAGATAAAAAAATTTTTGAAAACCAGCAGTATTCTCACGAGGAAGACATGGGGTATATATGCCCCACCGATAGCAAAGTTTAATAAGTGCCACATATTAACAGGTAGCCCCCTAACGCACTAACATAGAACTAATGTCATAATCGTCAGAATATTGTTACGTAAGGCATTTTCGTGATCCAATGCCATATAATTTTAAAATTTGATTTTTCCAACTATTAGGAAAATTCGTGAATTTATTGCTTTCTTTCACTATAAGTTATATGATAAAGGAATTTATTGGTCTTTACAAGCCAAAGAAACACACCTCACATCTCAGGTAAGGCGGACTATATTAATACCATCCACTTTATAAACCTCATAGGACGAGTGTTTGAAAAAAGACTAAGACAAGCTAAGTAAACAAAAATATAAAATTTAGTTGATTGTAGTATAAAATTATTAAAAACCTAATAAGACGGAAAAAAAATTGTATTTCACCCTGAGTATGCCTGGTGGGCTCATCAGTCCAGGCATTTCGTCTCTAGATACAAATGACAGATAAAAAAATTTTTGAAAACCAGCTGTATTCTCACGAGGAAGACATGGGGTATATATGCCCCACCGATAGCAAAGTTTAATAAGTGCCACATATTAACAGGTAGCCCCTAACGCACTTACATAGAACTAATGAATTAATCGTCAGAATATTGTTACGTAAGGCATTTTCGTGATCCAATGCCATATAAGTTTAAAATTTAATTTTTCCAAGTATTAGAAAAATTCGTGAATTTATTGCTTTCTTTCACTATAATTTATATGATAAAGGAATTTATTGATCTTTACAAGCCAAAGAAATATTCCTCACATCTCAAGGAAGGCGGACTGTATTAATACCAGCCACTTTATAAACCTCACAGGATGAGAGTTTGAAAAAAGCCTAAGACAAGCTAAGTCAACAAAAATATAAAATTTAGTTGATTGTAGTATAAAATTATTAAAAACCTAATAAGACGGAAAAAAAATTGTATTTCGCCCTGAGTATGCCTGGTGGGCTAATCAGTAGAGTCCGGGCTTCTTGTCTCTAGATGCAAATAACAGATAAAAAAATTTTTGAAAACCAGCTGTAGTCTGACGAGGAAGACATGGGGAATATATGCCCTACCGATAGCAAACTTTAATAAGTGCCACATATTAACAGGTACCCACTAACGCACTTACATAGAACTAATATCTTAATCGTCAGAATATTGTTACGTAAGGCATTTTCGTGATCCAATGCTATATAATTTTAAAATTTGATTTTTCCAACTATTAGAAAAATTCGTGAATTAATTGCTTTTTCACACTATAAGTTATATGATAAAGGAATTTATTGATCTTTACAAGCCAAAGAAATATTCCTCACATCTCAAGTAAGGCGGACTGTATTAATACCAGCCACTTTATAAACCTCACAGGACGAGGGTTTGAAAAAAGACTAAGACAAGCTAAGTCAACAAAAATATAAAATTTAGTTGATTGTAGTATAAAAGTAATAAAAACTTAATATGGCGGAAAAAGAAACTGTAATTCGCCCTGAGTATGCCTGGTGGGCTAATCAGTAGAGTCCGGGCTTCTTGTCTCTAGATGCAAATAACAGATAAAAAAATTTTTGAAAACCAGCTGTAGTCTGACGAGGAAGACATGGGGAATATATGCCCTACCGATAGCAAACTTTAATAAGTGCCACATATTAACAGGTACCCACTAACGCACTTACATAGAACTATGGTCTTAACCGTCAGAATATTGTTACGTAAGGCATTTTCGTGATCCAATGCTATATAATTTTAAAATTTGATTTTTCCAACTATTAGAAAAATTCGTGAATTTATTACTTTCTTACACTATAAGTTATATGATAAATGAATTTATTGGTCTTTACAAGCCAAAGAAATATTCCTCACATCTCAAGTAAGGTGGACTGTATTAATACCAGCCACCTTATAAACCTCACAGGATGAGAGTTTGAAAAAAGCCTAAGACAATCTAAGTCAACAAAAATATAAAATTTTGTTGATTGTAGTATAAAATTATTAAAAACTTAATAAGACGGAAAAAAAAATTGTATTTCGCCCTGAGTATGACTGGTGGGCTAATCAGTAGAGTCCGGGCTTCTTGTCTCTAGATACAAATGACAGATAAAAAAATTTTTGAAAACCAGCTGTATTCTCACGAGGAAGACATGGGGTATATATGCCCCACCGATAGCAAACTTTAATAAGTGCCACATATTAACAGGTACCCCCTAACGCACTTACATAGAACTATGGTCTTAACCGTCAGAATATTGTTACGTAAGGCATTTTCGTGATCCAATGCTATATAATTTTAAAATTTGATTTTTCCAACTATTAGAAAAATTCGTGAATTAATTGCTTTTTCACACTATAAGTTATATGATAAAGGAATTTATTGATCTTTACAAGCCAAAGAAATATTCCTCACATCTCAAGGAAGGCGGACTGTATTAATACCAGCCACTTTATAAACCTCACAGGATGAGAGTTTGAAAAAAGCCTAAGACAAGCTAAGTCAACAAAAATATAAAATTTAGTTGATTGTAGTATAAAATTATTAAAAACTTAATAAGACGGAAAAAAAATTTTATTACGCCCTGAGTATGCCTGGTGGGCTAATCAGTAGAGTCCGGGCTTCTTGTCTCTAGATGCAAATAACAGATAAAAAAATTTTTGAAAACCAGCTGTAGTCTGACGAGGAAGACATGGGGAATATATGCCCTACCGATAGCAAACTTTAATAAGTGCCACATATTAACAGGTACCCCCTAACGCACTTACATAGAACTATGGTCTTAACCGTCAGAATATTGTTACGTAAGGCATTTTCGTGATCCAATGCTATATAATTTTAAAATTTGATTTTTCCAACTATTAGAAAAATTCGTGAATTTATTGCTTTCTTACACTATAAGTTATATGATAAAGGAATTTATTGATCTTTACAAGCCCAAGAAATATTCCTCACATCTCAAGTAAGGCGGACTGTATTAATACCAGCCACTTTATAAACCTCACAGGACGAGTGTTTGAAAAAAGACTAAGACAAGCTAAGTCAACAAAAATATAAAATTTAGTTGATTGTAGTATAAAAGTAATAAAAACTTAATATGACGGAAAAAGAAACTGTAATTCGCCCTGAGTATGCCTGGTGGGCTAATCAGTAGAGTCCGGGCTTCTTGTCTCTAGATACAAATGACAGATAAAAAAATTTTTGAAAACCAGCTGTATTCTGACGAGGAAAACATGGGGTATATATGCCCTACCGATAGCAAAGTTATTAAGTGCCACATATTAACAGGTAGCCCCCTAACGCACTTACATAGAACTAATATCTTAATCGTCAGAATATTGTTACGTAAGGCATTTTCGTGATCCAATGCTATATAATTTTAAAATTTGATTTTTCCAACTATTAGAAAAATTCGTGAATTAATTGCTTTTTCACACTATAAGTTATATGATAAAGGAATTTATTGATCTTTACAAGCCAAAGAAATATTCCTCACATCTCAAGTAAGGCGGACTGTATTAATACCAGCCACTTTATAAACCTCACAGGATGAGAGTTTGAAAAAAGACTAAGACAAGCTAAGTCAACAAAAATATAAAATTTAGTTGATTGTAGTATAAAAGTAATAAAAACTTAATATGACGGAAAAAGAAATTGTAATTCGCCCTGAGTATGCCTGGTGGGCTAATCAGTAGAGTCCGGGCTTCTTGTCTCTAGATGCAAATGACAGATAAAAAAATTTTTGAAAACCAGCTGTATTCTGACGAGGAAGACATGGGGTATATATGCCCTACCGATAGCAAACTTTAATAAGTGCCACATATTAACAGGTACCCCCTAACGCACTTACATAGAACTATGGTCTTAACCGTCAGAATATTGTTACGTAAGGCATTTTCGTGATCCAATGCTATATAATTTTAAAATTTGATTTTTCCAACTATTAGAAAAATTCGTGAATTAATTGCTTTCTTACACTATAAGTTATATGATAAAGGAATTTATTGATCTTTACAAGCCAAAGAAATATTCCTCACATCTCAAGTAAGGCGGACTGTATTAATACCAGCCACCTTATAAACCTCACAGGATGAGAGTTTGAAAAAAGCCTAAGACAATCTAAGTCAACAAAAATATAAAATTTTGTTGATTGTAGTATAAAAGTAATAAAAACTTAATATGACGGAAAAAGAAATTGTATTCGCCCTGAGTATGCCTGGTGGGCTAATCAGTAGAGTCCGGGCTTCTTGTCTCTAGATACAAATGACAGATAAAAAAATTTTTGAAAACCAGCTGTATTCTGACGAGGAAGACATGGGGTATATATGCCCTACCGATAGCAAACTTTATAAGTGCCACATATTAACAGGTAGCCCCCTAACGCACTTACATAGAACTATAGTCTTAATCGTCAGAATATTGTTACGTAAGGCATTTTCGTGATCCAATGCTATATAATTTTAAAATTTGATTTTTCCAACTATTAGAAAAATTCGTGAATTAATTGCTTTTTCACACTATAAGTTATATGATAAAGGAATTTATTGATCTTTACAAGCCAAAGAAATATTCCTCACATCTCAAGGAAGGCGGACTGTATTATTACCAGCCACTTTATAAACCTCACAGGACGAGTGTTTGAAAAAAGACTAAGACAAGCTAAGTCAACAAAAATATAAAATTTAGTTGATTGTAGTATAAAGTTAATAAAAACTTAATATGACGGAAAAAAAATTTTATTACGCCCTGAGTATGCCTGGTGGGCTAATCAGTAGAGTCCGGGCTTCTTGTCTCTAGATACAAATGACAGATAAAAAAATTTTTGAAAACCAGCTGTATTCTCACGAGGAAGACATGGGGAATATATGCCCTACCGATAGCAAACTTTAATAAGTGCCACATATTAACAGGTACCCACTAACGCACTTACATAGAACTATGGTCTTAATCGTCAGAATATTGTTACGTAAGGCATTTTCGTGATCCAATGCTATATAATTTTAAAATTTGATTTTTCCAACTATTAGAAAAATTCGTGAATTAATTGCTTTCTTACACTATAAGTTATATGATAAAGGAATTTATTGATCTTTACAAGCCAAAGAAATATTCCTCACATCTCAAGTAAGGCGGACTGTATTAATACCAGCCACTTTATAAACCTCACAGGACGAGTGTTTGAAAAAAGACTAAGACAAGCTAAGTCAACAAAAATATAAAATTTAGTTGATTGTAGTATAAAAGTAATAAAAACTTAATATGACGGAAAAAGAAACTGTAATTCGCCCTGAGTATGCCTGGTGTGCTAATCAGTAGAGTCCGGGCTTCTTGTCTCTAAATACAAATGACAGATAAAAAAATTTTTGAAAACCAGCTGTATTCTGACGAGGAAGACATGGGGATATATGCCCTACCGATAGCAAACTTTAATAAGTGCCACATATTAACAGGTACCCCCTAACGCACTTACATAGAACTATGGTCTTAACCGTCAGAATATTGTTACGTAAGGCATTTTCGTGATCCAATGCTATATAATTTTAAAATTTGATTTTTCCAACTATTAGAAAAATTCGTGAATTTATTGCTTTCTTACACTATAAGTTATATGATAAATGAATTTATTAGTCTTTACAAGCCAAAGAAATATTCCTCACATCTCAAGTAAGGCGGACTGTATTAATACCAGCCACCTTATAAACCTCACAGGACGAGTGTTTGAAAAAAGACTAAGACAAGCTAAGTCAACAAAAATATAAAATTTAGTTGATTGTAGTATAAAAGTAATAAAAACTTAATATGACGGAAAAAAAAATTGTATTCGCCCTGAGTATGCCTGGTGGGCTAATCAGTAGAGTCCGGGCTTCTTGTCTCTAGATACAAATGACAGATAAAAAAATTTTTGAAAACCAGCTGTATTCTGACGAGGAAGACATGGGGTATATATGCCCTACCGATAGCAAACTTTAATAAGTGCCACATATTAACAGGTACCCCCTAACGCACTTACATAGAACTATGGTCTTAATCGTCAGAATATTGTTACGTAAGGCATTTTCGTGATCCAATGCTATATAATTTTAAAATTTGATTTTTCCAACTATTAGAAAAATTCGTGAATTAATTGCTTTCTTACACTATAAGTTATATGATAAAGGAATTTATTGATCTTTACAAGCCAAAGAAATATTCCTCACATCTCAAGTAAGGCGGACTGTATTAATACCAGCCACTTTATAAACCTCACAGGACGAGTGTTTGAAAAAAGACTAAGACAAGCTAAGTCAACAAAAATATAAAATTTAGTTGATTGTAGTATAAAAGTAATAAAAACTTAATATGACGGAAAAAGAAAATTGTAATTCGCCCTGAGTATGCCTGGTGGGCTAATCAGTAGAGTCCGGGCTTCTTGTCTCTAGATACAAATGACAGATAAAAAAATTTTTGAAAACCAGCTGTATTCTGACGAGGAAGACATGGGGTATATATGCCCTACCGATAGCAAACTTTAATAAGTGCCACATATTAACAGGTACCCCCTAACGCACTTACATAGAACTATGGTCTTAATCCGTCAGAATATTGTTACGTAAGGCATTTTCGTGATCCAATGCTATATAATTTTAAAATTTGATTTTTCCAACTATTAGAAAAATTCGTGAATTAATTGCTTTTTCACACTATAAGTTATATGATAAAGGAATTTATTGATCTTTACAAGCCAAAGAAATATTCCTCACATCTCAAGTAAGGCGGACTGTATTAATACCAGCCACTTATAAACCTCACAGGATGAGAGTTTGAAAAAAGCCTAAGACAAGCTAAGTCAACAAAAATATAAAATTTAGTTGATTGTAGTATAAAAGTTAGTAAAAACTTAATATGACGGAAAAAAAAATTGTATTCGCCCTGAGTATGCCTGGTGGGCTAATCAGTAGAGTCCGGGCTTCTTGTCTCTAGATACAAATGACAGATAAAAAAATTTTGAAAACCAGCTGTATTCTGACGAGGAAGACATGGGGTATATATGCCCTACCGATAGCAAACTTTAATAAGTGCCACATATTAACAGGTACCCCCTAACGCACTTACATAGAACTATGGTCTTAACCGTCAGAATATTGTTACGTAAGGCATTTTCGTGATCCAATGCTATATAATTTTAAAATTTGATTTTTCCAACTATTAGAAAAATTCGTGAATTAATTGCTTTTTCACACTATAAGTTATATGATAAAGGAATTTATTGATCTTTACAAGCCAAAGAAATATTCCTCACATCTCAAGTAAGGCGGACTGTATTAATACCAGCCACTTTATAAACCTCACAGGATGAGAGTTTGAAAAAAGCCTAAGACAAGCTAAGTCAACAAAAATATAAAATTTAGTTGATTGTAGTATAAAATTAATAAAAACTTAATATGACGGAAAAAAAAATTGTATTCGCCCTGAGTATGCCTGGTGGGCTAATCAGTAGAGTCCGGGCTTCTTGTCTCTAGATACAAATGACAGATAAAAAAATTTTTGAAAACCAGCTGTATTCTGACGAGGAAGACATGGGGTATATATGCCCTACCGATAGCAAACTTTAATAAGTGCCACATATTAACAGGTACCCCCTAACGCACTTACATAGAACTATGGTCTTAACCGTCAGAATATTGTTACGTAAGGCATTTTCGTGATCCAATGCTATATAATTTTAAAATTTGATTTTTCCAACTATTAGAAAAATTCGTGAATTATTGCTTTTTACACTATAAGTTATATGATAAAGGAATTTATTGATCTTTACAAGCCAAAGAAATATTCCTCACATCTCAAGTAAGGCGGACTGTATTAATACCAGCCACTTTATAAACCTCACAGGACGAGTGTTTGAAAAAAGCCTAAGACAAGCTAAGTCAACAAAAATATAAAATTTAGTTGATTGTAGTATAAAAGTAATAAAAACTTAATATGACGGAAAAAGAAACTGTAATTCGCCCTGAGTATGCCTGGTGTGCTAATCAGTAGAGTCCGGGCTTCTTGTCTCTAAATACAAATGACAGATAAAAAAATTTTTGAAAACCAGCTGTATTCTGACGAGGAAAACGTGGGGTATATATGCCCTACCGATAGCAAAGTTATTAAGTGCCACATATTAACAGGTAGCCCCCTAACGCACTTACATAGAACTATGGTCTTAACCGTCAGAATATTGTTACGTAAGGCATTTTCGTGATCCAATGCTATATAATTTTAAAATTTGATTTTTCCAACTATTAGAAAAATTCGTGAATTAATTGCTTTTTCACACTATAAGTTATATGATAAAGGAATTTATTGATCTTTACAAGCCAAAGAAATATTCCTCACATCTCAAGTAAGGCGGACTGTATTAATACCAGCCACTTTATAAACCTCACAGGATGAGAGTTTGAAAAAAGCCTAAGACAAGCTAAGTCAACAAAAATATAAAATTTAGTTGATTGTAGTATAAAAGTAATAAAAACTTAATATGACGGAAAAAGAAACTGTAATTCGCCCTGAGTATGCCTGGTGTGCTAATCAGTAGAGTCCGGGCTTCTTGTCTCTAAATACAAATGACAGATAAAAAAATTTTTGAAAACCAGCTGTATTCTGACGAGGAAGACATGGGGTATATATGCCCTACCGATAGCAAACTTTAATAAGTGCCACATATTAACAGGTACCCCCTAACGCACTTACATAGAACTATGGTCTTAACCGTCAGAATATTGTTACGTAAGGCATTTTCGTGATCCAATGCTATATAATTTTAAAATTTGATTTTTCCAACTATTAGAAAAATTCGTGAATTAATTGCTTTTTACACTATAAGTTATATGATAAATGAATTTATTGATCTTTACAAGCCAAAGAAATATTCCTCACATCTCAAGTAAGGCGGACTGTATTAATACCAGCCACTTTATAAACCTCACAGGACTGAGTGTTTGAAAAAAGACTAAGACAAGCTAAGTCAACAAAAATATAAAATTTAGTTGATTGTAGTATAAAAGTAATAAAAACTTAATATGACGGAAAAAGAAACTGTAATTCGCCCTGAGTATGCCTGGTGGGCTAATCAGTAGAGTCCGGGCTTCTTGTCTCTA
The DNA here is from genome assembly GCA_026168455.1 of Theocolax elegans. Classification (NCBI taxonomy): domain Eukaryota; kingdom Metazoa; phylum Arthropoda; class Insecta; order Hymenoptera; family Cerocephalidae; genus Theocolax; species Theocolax elegans. The sequence continues at coordinate 50,856 of JANSJX010000009.1, read as the reverse complement.
ATACAAATGACAGATAAAAAATTTTTGAAAACCAGCTGTATTCTGACGAGGAAGACATGGGGTATATATGCCCTACCGATAGCAAACTTTAATAAGTGCCACATATTAACAGGTAGCCCCCTAACGCACTTACATAGAACTATGGTCTTAATCGTCAGAATATTGTTACGTAAGGCATTTTCGTGATCCAATGCTATATAATTTTAAAATTTGATTTTTCCAACTATTAGAAAAATTCGTGAATTAATTGCTTTTTCACACTATAAGTTATATGATAAAGGAATTTATTGATCTTTACAAGCCAAAGAAATATTCCTCACATCTCAAGTAAGGCGGACTGTATTAATACCAGCCACTTTATAAACCTCACAGGACGAGTGTTTGAAAAAAGACTAAGACAAGCTAAGTCAACAAAAATATAAAATTTAGTTGATTGTAGTATAAAAGTAATAAAAACTTAATATGACGGAAAAAAAATTGTATTCGCCCTGAGTATGCCTGGTGGGCTAATCAGTAGAGTCCGGGCTTCTTGTCTCTAGATACAAATGACAGATAAAAAAATTTTTGAAAACCAGCTGTATTCTGACGAGGAAGACATGGGGTAATATATGCCCTACCGATAGCAAACTTTAATAAGTGCCACATATTAACAGGTACCCCCTAACGCACTTACATAGAACTATGGTCTTAATCCGTCAGAATATTGTTACGTAAGGCATTTTCGTGATCCAATGCTATATAATTTTAAAATTTGATTTTTCCAACTATTAGAAAAATTCGTGAATTTATTGCTTTCTTACACTATAAGTTATATGATAAATGAATTTATTAGTCTTTACAAGCCAAAGAAATATTCCTCACATCTCAAGTAAGGCGGACTGTATTATTACCAGCCACTTTATAAACCTCACAGGACGAGTGTTTGAAAAAAGACTAAGACAAGCTAAGTCAACAAAAATATAAAATTTAGTTGATTGTAGTATAAAAGTAATAAAAACTTAATATGACGGAAAAAAAATTGTAATTCGCCCTGAGTATGCCTGGTGGGCTAATCAGTAGAGTCCGGGCTTCTTGTCTCTAAATACAAATGACAGATAAAAAAATTTTTGAAAACCAGCTGTATTCTGACGAGGAAGACATGGGGTATATATGCCCTACCGATAGCAAACTTTAATAAGTGCCACATATTAACAGGTACCCCCTAACGCACTTACATAGAACTATGGTCTTAACCGTCAGAATATTGTTACGTAAGGCATTTTCGTGATCCAATGCTATATAATTTTAAAATTTGATTTTTCCAACTATTAGAAAAATTCGTGAATTAATTGCTTTTTCACACTATAAGTTATATGATAAATGAATTTATTGATCTTTACAAGCCAAAGAAATATTCCTCACATCTCAAGTAAGGCGGACTGTATTAATACCAGCCACTTTATAAACCTCACAGGACGAGTGTTTGAAAAAAGACTAAGACAAGCTAAGTCAACAAAAATATAAAATTTAGTTGATTGTAGTATAAAAGTAATAAAAACTTAATATGACGGAAAAAAAAATTGTATTCGCCCTGAGTATGCCTGGTGGGCTAATCAGTAGAGTCCGGGCTTCTTGTCTCTAGATACAAATGACAGATAAAAAAATTTTTGAAAACCAGCTGTATTCTGACGAGGAAGACATGGGGTATATATGCCCTACCGATAGCAAACTTTAATAAGTGCCACATATTAACAGGTACCCCCTAACGCACTTACATAGAACTATGGTCTTAATCGTCAGAATATTGTTACGTAAGGCATTTTCGTGATCCAATGCTATATAATTTTAAAATTTGATTTTTCCAACTATTAGAAAAATTCGTGAATTATTGCTTTCTTACACTATAAGTTATATGATAAATGAATTTATTGATCTTTACAAGCCAAAGAAATATTCCTCACATCTCAAGTAAGGCGGACTGTATTAATACCAGCCACTTTATAAACCTCACAGGATGAGTGTTTGAAAAAAGACTAAGACAAGCTAAGTCAACAAAAATATAAAATTTAGTTGATTGTAGTATAAAATTAATAAAAACTTAATATGACGGAAAAAAAATTGTATTCGCCCTGAGTATGCCTGGTGGGCTAATCAGTAGAGTCCGGGCTTCTTGTCTCTAGATACAAATGACAGATAAAAAAATTTTTGAAAACCAGCTGTATTCTGACGAGGAAGACATGGGGTATATATGCCCTACCGATAGCAAACTTTAATAAGTGCCACATATTAACAGGTAGCCCCCTAACGCACTTACATAGAACTATGGTCTTAATCGTCAGAATATTGTTACGTAAGGCATTTTCGTGATCCAATGCTATATAATTTTAAAATTTGATTTTTCCAACTATTAGAAAAATTCGTGAATTAATTGCTTTTTCACACTATAAGTTATATGATAAAGGAATTTATTGATCTTTACAAGCCAAAGAAATATTCCTCACATCTCAAGTAAGGCGGACTGTATTAATACCAGCCACTTTATAAACCTCACAGGATGAGAGTTTGAAAAAAGCCTAAGACAAGCTAAGTCAACAAAAATATAAAATTTAGTTGATTGTAGTATAAAAGTAATAAAAACTTAATATGACGGAAAAAAAAATTGTATTCGCCCTGAGTATGCCTGGTGGGCTAATCAGTAGAGTCCGGGCTTCTTGTCTCTAGATACAAATGACAGATAAAAAAATTTTTGAAAACCAGCTGTATTCTCACGAGGAAGACATGGGGTATATATGCCCTACCGATAGCAAACTTTAATAAGTGCCACATATTAACAGGTACCCCCTAACGCACTTACATAGAACTATGGTCTTAACCGTCAGAATATTGTTACGTAAGGCATTTTCGTGATCCAATGCTATATAATTTTAAAATTTGATTTTTCCAACTATTAGAAAAATTCGTGAATTAATTGCTTTTTCACACTATAAGTTATATGATAAAGGAATTTATTGATCTTTACAAGCCAAAGAAATATTCCTCACATCTCAAGTAAGGCGGACTGTATTAATACCAGCCACTTTATAAACCTCACAGGATGAGTGTTTGAAAAAAGACTAAGACAAGCTAAGTCAACAAAAATATAAAATTTAGTTGATTGTAGTATAAAATTATAAAAACTTAATAATGACGGAAAAAAAATTGTATTTCGCCCTGAGTATGCCTGGTGGGCTAATCAGTAGAGTCCGGGCTTCTTGTCTCTAGATACAAATGACAGATAAAAAAATTTTTGAAAACCAGCTGTATTCTCACGAGGAAGACATGGGGTATATATGCCCCTACCGATAGCAAACTTTAATAAGTGCCACATATTAACAGGTACCCCCTAACGCACTTACATAGAACTATGGTCTTAACCGTCAGAATATTGTTACGTAAGGCATTTTCGTGATCCAATGCTATATAATTTTAAAATTTGATTTTTCCAACTATTAGAAAAATTCGTGAATTAATTGCTTTTTCACACTATAAGTTATATGATAAAGGAATTTATTGATCTTTACAAGCCAAGAAATATTCCTCACATCTCAAGTAAGGCGGACTGTATTAATACCAGCCACTTTATAAACCTCACAGGATGAGAGTTTGAAAAAAGCCTAAGACAAGCTAAGTCAACAAAAATATAAAATTTAGTTGATTGTAGTATAAAAGTAATAAAAACTTAATATGACGGAAAAAAAAATTGTAATTCGCCCTGAGTATGCCTGGTGGGCTAATCAGTAGAGTCCGGGCTTCTTGTCTCTAAATACAAATGACAGATAAAAAAATTTTTGAAAACCAGCTGTATTCTGACGAGGAAAACATGGGGTATATATGCCCTACCGATAGCAAACTTTAATAAGTGCCACATATTAACAGGTACCCCCTAACGCACTTACATAGAACTATGGTCTTAACCGTCAGAATATTGTTACGTAAGGCATTTTCGTGATCCAATGCTATATAATTTTAAAATTTGATTTTTCCAACTATTAGAAAAATTCGTGAATTAATTGCTTTTTCACACTATAAGTTATATGATAAAGGAATTTATTGATCTTTACAAGCCAAGAAATATTCCTCACATCTCAAGTAAGGCGGACTGTATTAATACCAGCCACTTTATAAACCTCACAGGATGAGAGTTTGAAAAAAGCCTAAGACAAGCTAAGTCAACAAAAATATAAAATTTAGTTGATTGTAGTATAAAAGTAATAAAAACTTAATATGACGGAAAAAAAAATTGTAATTCGCCCTGAGTATGCCTGGTGGGCTAATCAGTAGAGTCCGGGCTTCTTGTCTCTAGATACAAATGACAGATAAAAAAATTTTTGAAAACCAGCTGTATTCTGACGAGGAAAACGTGGGGTATATATGCCCTACCGATAGCAAAGTTATTAAGTGCCACATATTAACAGGTACCCCCTAACGCACTTACATAGAACTATGGTCTTAACCGTCAGAATATTGTTACGTAAGGCATTTTCGTGATCCAATGCTATATAATTTTAAAATTTGATTTTTCCAACTATTAGAAAAATTCGTGAATTAATTGCTTTTTCACACTATAAGTTATATGATAAAGGAATTTATTGATCTTTACAAGCCCAAGAAATATTCCTCACATCTCAAGTAAGGCGGACTGTATTAATACCAGCCACTTTATAAACCTCACAGGACGAGTGTTTGAAAAAAGACTAAGACAAGCTAAGTCAACAAAAATATAAAATTTAGTTGATTGTAGTATAAAAGTAATAAAAACTTAATATGACGGAAAAAAAATTGTAATTCGCCCTGAGTATGCCTGGTGGGCTAATCAGTAGAGTCCGGGCTTCTTGTCTCTAAATACAAATGACAGATAAAAAAATTTTTGAAAACCAGCTGTATTCTCACGAGGAAGACATGGGGAATATATGCCCTACCGATAGCAAACTTTAATAAGTGCCACATATTAACAGGTACCCACTAACGCACTTACATAGAACTATGGTCTTAATCGTCAGAATATTGTTACGTAAGGCATTTTCGTGATCCAATGCTATATAATTTTAAAATTTGATTTTTCCAACTATTAGAAAAATTCGTGAATTAATTGCTTTCTTACACTATAAGTTATATGATAAATGAATTTATTGATCTTTACAAGCCAAAGAAATATTCCTCACATCTCAAGTAAGGCGGACTGTATTATTACCAGCCACTTTATAAACCTCACAGGACGAGTGTTTGAAAAAAGACTAAGACAAGCTAAGTCAACAAAAATATAAAATTTAGTTGATTGTAGTATAAAAGTAATAAAAACTTAATATGACGGAAAAAAAATTGTAATTCGCCCTGAGTATGCCTGGTGGGCTAATCAGTAGAGTCCGGGCTTCTTGTCTCTAGATACAAATGACAGATAAAAAAATTTTTGAAAACCAGCTGTATTCTGACGAGGAAGACATGGGGTATATATGCCCTACCGATAGCAAACTTTAATAAGTGCCACATATTAACAGGTACCCCCTAACGCACTTACATAGAACTATGGTCTTAACCGTCAGAATATTGTTACGTAAGGCATTTTCGTGATTCAATGCTATATAATTTTAAAATTTGATTTTTCCAACTATTAGAAAAATTCGTGAATTAATTGCTTTCTTACACTATAAGTTATATGATAAATGAATTTATTGATCTTTACAAGCCAAAGAAATATTCCTCACATCTCAAGTAAGGCGGACTGTATTAATACCAGCCACTTTATAAACCTCACAGGATGAGTGTTTGAAAAAAGACTAAGACAAGCTAAGTCAACAAAAATATAAAATTTAGTTGATTGTAGTATAAAAGTAATAAAAACTTAATATGACGGAAAAAAAATTGTATTCGCCCTGAGTATGCCTGGTGGGCTAATCAGTAGAGTCCGGGCTTCTTGTCTCTAGATACAAATGACAGATAAAAAAATTTTTGAAAACCAGCTGTAGTCTGACGAGGAAGACATGGGGTATATATGCCCTACCGATAGCAAACTTTAATAAGTGCCACATATTAACAGGTACCCCCTAACGCACTTACATAGAACTATGGTCTTAATCCGTCAGAATATTGTTACGTAAGGCATTTTCGTGATCCAATGCTATATAATTTTAAAATTTGATTTTTCCAACTATTAGAAAAATTCGTGAATTAATTGCTTTTTCACACTATAAGTTATATGATAAATGAATTTATTGATCTTTACAAGCCAAAGAAATATTCCTCACATCTCAAGGAAGGCGGACTGTATTAATACCAGCCACTTTATAAACCTCACAGGATGAGTGTTTGAAAAAAGCCTAAGACAAGCTAAGTCAACAAAAATATAAAATTTAGTTGATTGTAGTATAAAATTATTAAAAACTTAATAAGACGGAAAAAAAAATTGTATTTCGCCCTGAGTATGCCTGGTGGGCTAATCAGTAGAGTCCGGGCTTCTTGTCTCTAGATACAAATGACAGATAAAAAAATTTTTGAAAACCAGCTGTATTCTCACGAGGAAGACATGGGGTATATATGCCCTACCGATAGCAAACTTTAATAAGTGCCACATATTAACAGGTACCCCCTAACGCACTTACATAGAACTATGGTCTTAACCGTCAGAATATTGTTACGTAAGGCATTTTCGTGATCCAATGCTATATAATTTTAAAATTTGATTTTTCCAACTATTAGAAAAATTCGTGAATTAATTGCTTTTTCACACTATAAGTTATATGATAAATGAATTATTGATCTTTACAAGCCAAAGAAATATTCCTCACATCTCAAGTAAGGCGGACTGTATTAATACCAGCCACTTTATAAACCTCACAGGATGAGTGTTTGAAAAAAGACTAAGACAAGCTAAGTCAACAAAAATATAAAATTTAGTTGATTGTAGTATAAAATTAATAAAAACTTAATATGACGGAAAAAAAATTGTATTTCGCCCTGAGTATGCCTGGTGGGCTAATCAGTAGAGTCCAGGCATTCTTGTCTCTAGATACAATGACAGATAAAAAAATTTTTGAAAACCAGCTGTATTCTCACGAGGAAGACATGGGGTATATATGCCCCACCGATAGCAAACTTTAATAAGTGCCACATATTAACAGGTAGCCCCCTAACGCACTTACATAGAACTATGTACTTAATCGTCAGAATATTGTTACGTAAGGCATTTTCGTGATCCAATGCTATATAATTTTAAAATTTGATTTTTCCAACTATTAGAAAAATTCGTGAATTAATTGCTTTTTCACACTATAAGTTATATGATAAATGAATTTATTGATCTTTACAAGCCAAAGAAATATTCCTCACATCTCAAGGAAGGCGGACTGTATTAATACCAGCCACTTTATAAACCTCACAGGATGAGAGTTTGAAAAAAGCCTAAGACAAGCTAAGTCAACAAAAATATAAAATTTAGTTGATTGTAGTATAAAAGTAATAAAAACTTAATATGACGGAAAAAAAATTGTAATTTCGCCCTGAGTATGCCTGGTGGGCTAATCAGTAGAGTCCGGCTTCTTGTCTCTAGATACAAATGACAGATAAAAAAATTTTGAAAACCAGCTGTATTCTCACGAGGAAGACATGGGGTATATATGCCCTACCGATAGCAAACTTTAATAAGTGCCACATATTAACAGGTACCCCCTAACGCACTTACATAGAACTATGGTCTTAACCGTCAGAATATTGTTACGTAAGGCATTTTCGTGATCCAATGCTATATAATTTTAAAATTTGATTTTTCCAACTATTAGAAAAATTCGTGAATTAATTGCTTTTTCACACTATAAGTTATATGATAAAGGAATTTATTGATCTTTACAAGCCAAGAAATATTCCTCACATCTCAAGTAAGGCGGACTGTATTAATACCAGCCACTTTATAAACCTCACAGGACGAGTGTTTGAAAAAAGACTAAGACAAGCTAAGTCAACAAAAATATAAAATTTAGTTGATTGTAGTATAAAAGTAATAAAAACTTAATATGACGGAAAAAAAAATTGTAATTCGCCCTGAGTATGCCTGGTGGGCTAATCAGTAGAGTCCGGGCTTCTTGTCTCTAAATACAAATGACAGATAAAAAAATTTTTGAAAACCAGCTGTATTCTGACGAGGAAAACATGGGGTATATATGCCCTACCGATAGCAAACTTTAATAAGTGCCACATATTAACAGGTACCCCCTAACGCACTTACATAGAACTATGGTCTTAACCGTCAGAATATTGTTACGTAAGGCATTTTCGTGATCCAATGCTATATAATTTTAAAATTTGATTTTTCCAACTATTAGAAAAATTCGTGAATTAATTGCTTTTTACACTATAAGTTATATGATAAATGAATTTATTGATCTTTACAAGCCGAAAGAAATATTCCTCACATCGCAAGTAAGGCGGACTGTATTAATACAAGCCACTTTATAAACCTCACAGGATGAGTGTTTGAAAAAAGGCTAAGACAAGCTAAGTCAACAAAAATATAAAATTTAGTTGATTGTAGTATAAAATTAATAAAAACTTAATATGACGGAAAAAAAAATTGTAATTCGCCCTGAGTATGCCTGGTGGGCTAATCAGTAGAGTCCGGGCTTCTTGTCTCTAGATGCAAATAACAGATAAAAAAATTTTTGAATACCAGCTGTATTCTCACGAGGAAGACATGGGGTATATATGCCCTACCGATAGCAAAGTTTAATAAGTGCCACATATTAACAGGTAGCCCCCTAACGCACTTACATAGAACTAATGTACTTAATCGTCAGAATATTGTTACATATAGGCATTTTCGTGATCCAATGCTATATAATTTTAAAATTTGATTTTTCCAACTATTAGAAAAATTCGTGAATTAATTGCTTTCTTACACTATAAGTTATATGATAAATGAATTTATTGATCTTTACAAGCGAAAGGAACATTCCTCACATCGCAAGTAAGGCGGACTGTATTAATACAAGCCACTTTATAAACCTCACAGGATGAGAGTTTGAAAAAAGCCTAAGACAAGCTAAGTCAACAAAAATATAAAATTTAGTTGATTGTAGTATAAAATTAATAAAAACTTAATATGACGGAAAAAAAATTGTATTCGCCCTGAGTATGCCTGGTGGGCTAATCAGTAGAGTCCGGGCTTCTTGTCTCTAGATACAAATGACAGATAAAAAAATTTTTGAAAACCAGCTGTATTCTCACGAGGAAGACATGGGGTATATATGCCCCACCGATAGCAAAGTTTAATAAGTGCCACATATTAACAGGTAGCCCCCTAACGCTCTTACATAGAACTAATGACTTAATCGTCAGAATATTGTTACGTAAGGCATTTTCGTGATCCAATGCCATATAATTTTAAAATTTGATTTTTTCAACTATTACAAAAATTCGTGAATTTATTGCTTTCTTTACACTATAAGTTATATGATAAAGGAATTTATTGATCTTTACAAGCCAAAGAAATATTCCTCACATCTCAAAGAAGGCGGACTGTATTAATACCAGCCACTTTATAAACCTCACAGGATGAGAGTTTGAAAAAAGCCTAAGACAAGCTAAGTCAACAAAAATATAAAATTTAGTTGATTGTAGTATAAAATTAATAAAAACTTAATATGACGGAAAAAAAATTGTATTTCGCCCTGAGTATGCCTGGTGGGCTAATCAGTAGAGTCCAGGCATCTCTGTCTCTAGATACAAATGACAGATAAAAAAATTTTTGAAAACCAGCTGTATTCTCACGAGGAAGACATGGGGTATATATGCCCCACCGATAGCAAAGTTTAATAAGTGCCACATATTAACAGGTAGCCCCCTAACGCACTTACATAGAACTAATGTCTTAATCGTCAGAATATTGTTACGTAAGGCATTTTCGTGATCCAATGCCATATAATTTTAAAATTTGATTTTTCCAACTATTAGAAAAATTCGTGAATTATTGCTTTCTTACACTATAAGTTATATGATAAAGGAATTTATTGGTCTTTACAAGCCAAAGAAATATTCCTCACATCTCAGGTAAGGCGGACTATATTAATACCATCCACTTTATAAACCTCATAGGACGAGTGTTTGAAAAAAGACTAAGACAAGCTAAGTAAACAAAAATATAAAATTTAGTTGATTGTAGTATAAAATTATTAAAAACCTAATAAGACGGAAAAAAAATTGTATTTCGCCCTGAGTATGCCTGGTGGGCTAATCAGTAGAGTCCAGGCATCTCGTCTCTAAATACAAATGACAGATATAAATTTTTTTTTTTTTTTTTTTTTTTCGCTCTAAATATACCTGGTGGGTTTATCAGTAGAGTCCAGGCATCTTGTCTCTAGATATAAATGACAGATATAAAAATTATTGAAAACCAGCTGTATTCTGACGAGGAAGACATGGGGCATATATGCCCTACCGATAGCAAAGTTTAATAAGTGCCACATATTAACAGGTAGCCCCCTAACGCACTCACATAGAACTATTGTCTTAATCGTCAGAATATTGTTACGTAAGGCATTTTCGTGATCCAGTGCCATATAATTTTAAAATTTGATTTTTCCAACTATTAGATAAATTCGTGAATTTATTGCTTTCTTACACTATAAGTTAATATGATAAAGGAACTTATTGATCTTTACAAGCCAAAGAAATATTCCTCACATCTCAAGGAAGGCGGACTGTATTAATACCAGCCACTTATAAACCTCACAGGATGAGAGTTTGAAAAAAGCCTAAGACAAGCTAAGTCAACAAAAATATAAAATTTAGTTGATTGTAGTATAAAATTAATAAAAACTTATAAGACGGAAAAAAAAATTGTATTTCGCCCTGAGTATGCCTGGTGGGCTAATCAGTAGAGTCCGGGCATTCTTGTCTCTAGATACAAATGACAGATAAAAAAATTTTTGAAAACCAGCTGTATTCTGACGAGGAAGACATGGGGTATATATGCCCTACCGATAGCAAACTTTAATAAGTGCCACATATTAACAGGTAGCCCCCTAACGCACTTACATAGAACTATTGTCTTAATCGTCAGAATATTGTTACGTAAGGCATTTTCGTGATCCAATGCCATATAATTTTAAAATTTGATTTTTCCAACTATTAGAAAAATTCGTGAATTTATTGCTTTCTTACACTATAAGTTATATGATAAAGGAATTTATTGATCTTTACAAGCCAAAGAAATATTCCTCACATCTCAAGTAAGGCGGACTGTATTAATACCAGCCACTTTATAAACCTCACAGGATGAGAGTTTGAAAAAAGCCTAAGACAAGCTAAGTCAACAAAAATATAAAATTTAGTTGATTGTAGTATAAAATTAATAAAAACTTAATATGACGGAAAAAAAAATTGTATTCGCCTTGAGTATGCCTGGTGGGCTAATCAGTAGAGTCCGGGCTTCTTGTCTCTAGATACAAATAACAGATATAAAAATTTTTGAAAACCATGCTGTATTCTGACGAGGAAGACATGGGGTATATATGCCCTACCGATAGCAAACTTTAATAAGTGCCACATATTAACAGGTAGCCCCCTAACGCACTCACATAGAACTATTGTCTTAATCGTCAGAATATTGTTACGTAAGGCATTTTCGTGATCCAATGTCATATAATTTTAAAATTTGATTTTTCCAACTATTAAAAAAATTCGTGAATTTATTGCTTTCTTACACTATAAGTAATATGATAAAGGAACTTTATTGATCTTTACAAGCCAAAGAAATATTCCTCACATCTTAAGTAAGGCGGACTGTATTAATACCAGCCACTTTATAAACCTCACAGGATGAGAGTTTGAAACAAGCCTAAGACAAGCTAAGTCAACAAAAATATAAAATTTAGTTGATTGTAGTATAAAATTAATAAAAACTTAATATGACGGAAAAAAAAATTGTAATTCGCCCTGAGTATGCCTGGTGGGCTAATCAGTAGAGTCCGGGCTTCTTGTCTCTAGATACAAATAACAGATATAAAAATTTTTGAAAACCTGCTGTATTCTGACGAGGAAGACATGGGGTATATATGCCCTACAGATAGCAAACTTTAATAAGTGCCACATATTAACAGGTAGCCCCCTAACGCACTCACATAGAACTATTGTCTTAATCGTCAGAATATTGTTACGTAAGGCATTTTCGTGATCCCATGCCATATAATTTTAAAATTTGATTTTTCCAACTATTAGAAAAATTCGTGAATTTATTGCTTTCTTACACTATAAGTAATATGATAAAGGAACTTATTGATCTTTACAAGCCAAAGAAATATTCCTCACATCTCAAGGAAGGCGGACTGTATTAATACCAGCCACTTTATAAACCTCACAGGATGAGAGTTTGAAAAAAGCCTAAGACAAGCTAAGTCAACAAAAATACAAAATTTAGTTGATTGTAGTATAAAATTAATAAAAACTTATTAAGACGGAAGAAAAATTGTATTTCACCCTGAGTATGCCTGGTGGGCTCATCAGTCCAGGCATTTCGTCTCTAGATACAAATGACAGATAAAAAAATTTTTGAAAACCAGCTGTATTCTGATGAGGAAGACATGGGGTATATATGCCCTACCGATAGCAAACTTTAATAAGTGCCACATATTAACAGGTAGCCCCCTAACGCACTCACATAGAACTATTGTCTTAATCGTCAGAATATTGTTACGTAAGGCATTTTCGTGATCCCATGACATATAATTTTAAAATTTGATTTTTCCAACTATTAGAAAAATTCGTGAATTTATTGCTTTCTTACACTATAAGTAATATGATAAAGGAATTTATTGATCTTTACAAGCCAAAGAAATATTCCTCACATCTCAAGGAAGGCGGACTGTATTAATACCAGCCACTTTATAAACCTCACAGGATGAGAGTTTGAAAAAAGCCTAAGACAAGCTAAGTCAACAAAAATATAAAATTTAGTTGATTGTAGTATAAAATTAATAAAAACTTAATATGACGGAAAAAAAATTGTATTTCGCCCTGAGTATGCCTGGTGGGCTAATCAGTAGAGTCCAGGCATCTTGTCTCTAGATACAAATGACAGATAAAAAAATTTTTGAAAACCAGCAGTATTCTCACGAGGAAGACATGGGGTATATATGCCCCACCGATAGCAAAGTTTAATAAGTGCCACATATTAACAGGTAGCCCCCTAACGCACTTACATAGAACTATTGTCTTAATCGTCAGAATATTGTTACGTAAGGCATTTTCGTGATCCAATGCTATATAATTTTAAAATTTGATTTTTCCAACTATTAGAAAAATTCGTGAATTAATTGCTTTTTCACACTATAAGTTATATGATAAAGGAATTTATTGATCTTTACAAGCCCAAGAAATATTCCTCACATCGCAAGTAAGGCGGACTGTATTAATACAAGCCACTTTATAAACCTCACAGAATGAGTGTTTGAAAAAAGGCTAAGACAAGCTAAGTCAACAAAAATATAAAATTTAGTTGATTGTAGTATAAAATTCATAAAAACTTAATATGACGGAAAAAAATTGTATTTCGCCCTGAGTATGCCTGGTGGGCTAATCAGTAGAGTCCAGGCATCTTGTCTCTAAATACAAATGACAGATATAAATTTTTTTTTTTTTTTTTTTTTTTTTTTTCGTTCTAAATATACCTGGTGGGCTCATCAGTAGAGTCCAGGCATCTTGTCTCTAGATATAAATGACAGATATAAAAATTATTGAAAACCAGCTGTATTCTGACGAGGAAGACATGGGGCATATATGCCCTACCGATAGCAAAGTTTAATAAGTGCCACATATTAACAGGTAGCCCCCTAACGCACTCACATAGAACTATTGTCTTAATCGTCAGAATATTGTTACGTAAGGCATTTTCGTGATCCCATGCCATATAATTTTAAAATTTGATTTTTCCAACTATTAGAAAAATTCGTGAATTTATTGCTATCTTACACTATAAGTGATATGATAAAGGAATTTATTGATCTTTACAAGCCAAAGAAATATTCCTCACATTTTAAGTAAGGCGGACTGTATTAATACCAGCCACTTTATAAACCTCACAGGATGAGAGTTTGAAAAAAGCCTAAGACAAGCTAAGTCAACAAAAATATAAAATTTAGTTGATTGTAGTATAAAGTTAATAAAAACTTAATATGACGGAAAAAAAATTTTATTACGCCCTGAGTATGCCTGGTGGGCTAATCAGTAGAGTCCGGGCTTCTTGTCTCTAGATGCAAATAACAGATAAAAAAATTTTTGAAAACCAGCTGTATTCTGACGAGGAAGACATGGGGTATATATGCCCTACCGATAGCAAACTTTAATAAGTGCCACATATTAACAGGTAGCCCCCTAACGCACTTACATAGAACTATGGTCTTAACCGTCAGAATATTGTTACGTAAGGCATTTTCGTGATCCAATGCTATATAATTTTAAAATTTGATTTTTCCAACTATTAGAAAAATTCGTGAATTAATTGCTTTTTCACACTATAAGTTATATGATAAAGGAATTTATTGATCTTTACAAGCCAAAGAAATATTCCTCACATCTCAAGTAAGGCGGACTGTATTAATACCAGCCACTTTATAAACCTCACAGGACGAGTGTTTGAAAAAAGACTAAGACAAGCTAAGTCAACAAAAATATAAAATTTAGTTGATTGTAGTATAAAATTAATAAAAACTTAATATGACGGAAAAAAAATTGTAATTCGCCCTGAGTATGCCTGGTGGGCTAATCAGTAGAGTCCGGGCTTCTTGTCTCTAGATACAAATGACAGATAAAAAAATTTTTGAAAACCAGCTGTATTCTGACGAGGAAGACATGGGGTATATATGCCCTACCGATAGCAAACTTTAATATGTGCCACATATTAACAAGTACCCCCTAACGCACTTACATAGAACTATGGTCTTAACCGTCAGAATATTGTTACGTAAGGCATTTTCGTGATTCAATGCTATATAATTTTAAAATTTGATTTTTCCAACTATTAGAAAAATTCGTGAATTAATTGCTTTTTACACTATAAGTTATATGATAAAGGAATTTATTGATCTTTACAAGCGAAAGAAATATTCCTCACATCTCAAGTAAGGCGGACTGTATTAATACAAGCCACTTTATAAACCTCACAGGACGAGTGTTTGAAAAAAGGCCTAAGACAAGCTAAGTCAATAAAAATATAAAATTTAGTTGATTGTAGTATAAAATTAATAAAAACTTAATATGACGGAAAAAAATTGTAATTCGCCCTGAGTATGCCTGGTGGGCTAATCAGTAGAGTCCGGGCTTCTTGTCTCTAGATGCAAATAACAGATAAAAAAATTTTTGAAAACCAGCTGTATTCTCACGAGGAAGACATGGGGTATATATGCCCCACCGATAGCAAAGTTTAATAAGTGCCACATATTAACAGGTAGCCCCCTAACGCACTTACATAGAACTATGACTTAATCGTCAGAATATTGTTACGTATAGGCATTTTCGTGATCCAATGCTATATAATTTTAAAATTTGATTTTTCCAACTATTAGAAAAATTCGTGAATTAATTGCTTTTTCACACTATAAGTTATATGATAAAGGAATTTATTGATCTTTACAAGCCAAGAAATATTCCTCACATCTCAAGTAAGGCGGACTGTATTAATACCAGCCACTTTATAAACCTCACAGGATGAGTAGTTTGAAAAAAGCCTAAGACAAGCTAAGTCAACAAAAATATAAAATTTAGTTGATTGTAGTATAAAATTAATAAAAACTTAATATGACGGAAAAAAAAATTGTATTCGCCCTGAGTATGACTGGTGGGCTAATCAGTAGAGTCCGGGCTTCTTGTCTCTAGATACAAATGACAGATAAAAAATTTTTGAAAACCAGCTGTATTCTCACGAGGAAGACATGGGGTATATATGCCCCACCGATAGCAAAGTTTAATAAGTGCCACATATTAACAGGTAGCCCCCTAACGCACTTACATAGAACTAATGACTTAATCGTCAGAATATTGTTACGTAAGGCATTTTCGTGATCCAATGCTATATAATTTTAAAATTTGATTTTTCCAACTATTAGAAAAATTCGTGAATTAATTGCTTTTTTCACACTATAAGTTATATGATAAAGGAATTTATTGATCTTTACAAGCCAAAGAAATATTCCTCACATCTCAAGGAAGGCGGACTGTATTAATACCAGCCACTTTATAAACCTCACAGGATGAGAGTTTGAAAAAAGCCTAAGACAAGCTAAGTCAACAAAAATATAAAATTTAGTTGATTGTAGTATAAAATTAATAAAAACTTAATATGACGGAAAAAAAAATTGTATTTCGCCCTGAGTATGCCTGGTGGGCTAATCAGTAGAGTCCGGGCTTCTTGTCTCTAGATAGCAAATAACAGATAAAAAAATTTTTGAAAACCAGCTGTATTCTCACGAGGAAGACATGGGGTATATATGCCCTACCGATAGCAAAGTTTAATAAGTGCCACATATTAACAGGTAGCCCCCTAACGCACTTACATAGAACTAATGATCTTAATCGTCAGAATATTGTTACGTAAGGCATTTTCGTGATCCAATGCTATATAATTTTAAAATTTGATTTTTCCAACTATTAGAAAAATTCGTGAATTAATTGCTTTTTCACACTATAAGTTATATGATAAAGGAATTTATTGATCTTTACAAGCCAAAGAAATATTCCTCACATCTCAAGTAAGGCGGACTGTATTAATACCAGCCACTTATAAACCTCACAGGATGAGAGTTTGAAAAAAGCCTAAGACAAGCTAAGTCAACAAAAATATAAAATTTAGTTGATTGTAGTATAAAAGTAATAAAAACTTAATATGACGGAAAAAAAAATTGTAATTCGCCCTGAGTATGCCTGGTGGGCTAATCAGTAGAGTCCGGGCTTCTTGTCTCTAGATACAAATGACAGATAAAAAAATTTTTGAAAACCAGCTGTATTCTGACGAGGAAGACATGGGGTATATATGCCCTACCGATAGCAAACTTTAATAAGTGCCACATATTAACAGGTAGCCCCCTAACGCACTTACATAGAACTAATGATCTTAATCGTCAGAATATTGTTACGTAAGGCATTTTCGTGATCCAATGCCATATAATTTTAAAATTTGATTTTTCCAACTATTAGAAAAATTCGTGAATTATTGCTTTCTTACACTATAAGTTATATGATAAAGGAATTTATTGATCTTTACAAGCCAAAGAAATATTCCTCACATCTCAAGTAAGGCGGACTGTATTAATACCAGCCACTTTATAAACCTCACAGGATGAG
This sequence comes from Theocolax elegans, assembly GCA_026168455.1. Classification (NCBI taxonomy): domain Eukaryota; kingdom Metazoa; phylum Arthropoda; class Insecta; order Hymenoptera; family Cerocephalidae; genus Theocolax; species Theocolax elegans. The sequence continues at coordinate 33,519 of JANSJX010000009.1, read as the reverse complement.
AGTTTGAAAAAAGCCTAAGACAAGCTAAGTCAACAAAAATATAAAATTTAGTTGATTGTAGTATAAAATTAATAAAAACTTAATATGACGGAAAAAAAATTGTAATTCGCCCTGAGTATGCCTGGTGGGCTAATCAGTAGAGTCCGGGCTTCTTGTCTCTAGATACAAATGACAGATAAAAAAATTTTTGAAAACCAGCTGTATTCTCACGAGGAAGACATGGGGTATATATGCCCCACCGATAGCAAAGTTTAATAAGTGCCACATATTAACAGGTAGCCCCCTAACGCACTTACATAGAACTAATGACTTAATCGTCAGAATATTGTTACATATAGCATTTTCGTGATCCAATGCTATATAATTTTAAAATTTGATTTTTCCAACTATTAGAAAAATTCGTGAATTAATTGCTTTTTCACACTATAAGTTATATGATAAATGAATTTATTGATCTTTACAAGCCAAAGAAATATTCCTCACATCTCAAGGAAGGCGGACTGTATTAATACCAGCCACTTTATAAACCTCACAAGATGAGAGTTTGAAAAAAGACTAAGACAAGCTAAGTCAACAAAAATATAAAATTTAGTTGATTGTAGTATAAAATTAATAAAAACTTAATAAGACGGAAAAAAAAATTGTATTCGCCCTGAGTATGCCTGGTGGGCTAATCAGTAGAGTCCGGGCTTCTTGTCTCTAGATACAAATGACAGATAAAAAAATTTTTGAAAACCAGCTGTATTCTCACGAGGAAGACATGGGGTATATATGCCCTACCGATAGCAAACTTTAATAAGTGCCACATATTAACAGGTAGCCCCCTAACGCACTTACATAGAACTATGGTCTTAATCGTCAGAATATTGTTACGTAAGGCATTTTCGTGATCCAATGCTATATAATTTTAAAATTTGATTTTTCCAACTATTAGAAAAATTCGTGAATTAATTGCTTTTTCACACTATAAGTTATATGATAAAGGAATTTATTGATCTTTACAAGCCAAAGAAATATTCCTCACATCTCAAGGAAGGCGGACTGTATTAATACCAGCCACTTTATAAACCTCACAGGATGAGTGTTTGAAAAAAGACTAAGACAAGCTAAGTCAACAAAAATATAAAATTTAGTTGATTGTAGTATAAAATTAATAAAAACTTAATAGACGGAAAAAAAAATTGTATTTCGCCCTGAGTATGCCTGGTGGGCTAATCAGTAGAGTCCGGGCTTCTTGTCTCTAGATACAAATGACAGATAAAAAAATTTTTGAAAACCAGCTAGTATTCTCACGAGGAAGACATGGGGTATATATGCCCTACCGATAGCAAACTTTAATAAGTGCCACATATTAACAGGTACCCCCTAACGCACTTACATAGAACTATGGTCTTAATCCGTCAGAATATTGTTACGTAAGGCATTTTCGTGATCCAATGCTATATAATTTTAAAATTTGATTTTTCCAACTATTAGAAAAATTCGTGAATTAATTGCTTTTTCACACTATAAGTTATATGATAAATGAATTTATTGATCTTTACAAGCCAAAGAAATATTCCTCACATCTCAAGTAAGGCGGACTGTATTAATACCAGCCACTTTATAAACCTCACAGGATGAGTGTTTGAAAAAAGACTAAGACAAGCTAAGTCAACAAAAATATAAAATTTAGTTGATTGTAGTATAAAATTAATAAAAACTTAATATGACGGAAAAAAAATTGTAATTCGCCCTGAGTATGCCTGGTGGGCTAATCAGTAGAGTCCGGGCTTCTTGTCTCTAGATACAAATGACAGATAAAAAAATTTTTGAAAACCAGCTGTATTCTCACGAGGAAGACATGGGGTATATATGCCCTACCGATAGCAAACTTTAATAAGTGCCACATATTAACAGGTACCCCCTAACGCACTTACATAGAACTATGGTCTTAATCGTCAGAATATTGTTACGTAAGGCATTTTCGTGATCCAATGCTATATAATTTTAAAATTTGATTTTTCCAACTATTAGAAAAATTCGTGAATTAATTGCTTTTTCACACTATAAGTTATATGATAAAGGAATTTATTGATCTTTACAAGCCAAAGAAATATTCCTCACATCTCAAGTAAGGCGGACTGTATTAATACCAGCCACTTATAAACCTCACAGGACGAGTGTTTGAAAAAAGCTAAGACAAGCTAAGTCAACAAAAATATAAAATTTAGTTGATTGTAGTATAAAATTAATAAAAACTTAATATGACGGAAAAAAAAATTGTAATTCGCCCTGAGTATGCCTGGTGGGCTAATCAGTAGAGTCCGGGCTTCTTGTCTCTAGATACAAATGACAGATAAAAAATTTTTGAAAACCAGCTGTATTCTGACGAGGAAGACATGGGGTATATATGCCCTACCGATAGCAAACGTTAATAAGTGCCACATATTAACAGGTAGCCCCCTAACGCACTTACATAGAACTAATGGTCTTAATCGTCAGAATATTGTTACGTAAGGCATTTTCGTGATCCAATGCTATATAATTTTAAAATTTGATTTTTCCAACTATTAGAAAAAATTCGTGAATTATTGCTTTCTTACACTATAAGTTATATGATAAAGGAATTTATTGATCTTTACAAGCCAAAGAAATATTCCTCACATCTCAAGTAAGGCGGACTGTATTAATACCAGCCACTTTATAAACCTCACAGGATGAGAGTTTGAAAAAAGCCTAAGACAAGCTAAGTCAACAAAAATATAAAATTTAGTTGATTGTAGTATAAAATTAATAAAAACTTAATATGACGGAAAAAAAATTGTAATTCGCCCTGAGTATGCCTGGTGGGCTAATCAGTAGAGTCCGGCTTCTTGTCTCTAGATACAAATAACAGATAAAAAATTTTTGAAAACCAGCTGTATTCTCACGAGGAAGACATGGGGTATATATGCCCTACCGATAGCAAAGTTTAATAAGTGCCACATATTAACAGGTAGCCCCCTAACGCACTTACATAGAACTAATGATCTTAATCGTCAGAATATTGTTACGTAAGGCATTTTCGTGATCCAATGCTATATAATTTTAAAATTTGATTTTTCCAACTATTAGAAAAATTCGTGAATTAATTGCTTTCTTACACTATAAGTTATATGATAAATGAATTTATTGATCTTTACAAGCCAAAGAAATATTCCTCACATCTCAAGTAAGGCGGACTGTATTAATACCAGCCACTTTATAAACCTCACAGGATGAGTGTTTGAAAAAAGACTAAGACAAGCTAAGTCAACAAAAATATAAAATTTAGTTGATTGTAGTATAAAATTATTAAAAACCTAATAAGACGGAAAAAAAATTGTATTTCGCCCTGAGTATGCCTGGTGGGCTAATCAGTAGAGTCCGGACTTCTTGTCTCTAGATACAAATGACAGATAAAAAAATTTTTGAAAACCAGCTGTATTCTCACGAGGAAGACATGGGGTATATATGCCCTACCGATAGCAAACTTTAATAAGTGCCACATATTAACAGGTACCCCCTAACGCACTTACATAGAACTATGGTCTTAACCGTCAGAATATTGTTACGTAAGGCATTTTCGTGATCCAATGCTATATAATTTTAAAATTTGATTTTTCCAACTATTAGAAAAATTCGTGAATTAATTGCTTTTTCACACTATAAGTTATATGATAAAGGAATTTATTGATCTTTACAAGCCCAAGAAATATTCCTCACATCTCAAGTAAGGCGGACTGTATTAATACCAGCCACTTTATAAACCTCACAGGACGAGTGTTTGAAAAAAGACTAAGACAAGCTAAGTCAACAAAAATATAAAATTTAGTTGATTGTAGTATAAAATTAATAAAAACTTAATATGACGGAAAAAAAATTGTAATTCGCCCTGAGTATGCCTGGTGGGCTAATCAGTAGAGTCCGGGCTTCTTGTCTCTAGATGCAAATAACAGATAAAAAAATTTTTGAAAACCAGCTGTATTCTCACGAGGAAGACATGGGGTATATATGCCCCACCGATAGCAAAGTTTAATAAGTGCCACATATTAACAGGTAGCCCCCTAACGCACTTACATAGAACTAATGACTTAATCGTCAGAATATTGTTACATATAGCATTTTCGTGATCCAATGCTATATAATTTTAAAATTTGATTTTTCCAACTATTAGAAAAATTCGTGAATTAATTGCTTTTTCACACTATAAGTTATATGATAAATGAATTTATTGATCTTTACAAGCCAAAGAAATATTCCTCACATCTCAAGGAAGGCGGACTGTATTAATACCAGCCACTTTATAAACCTCACAGGATGAGAGTTTGAAAAAAGCCTAAGACAAGCTAAGTCAACAAAAATATAAAATTTAGTTGATTGTAGTATAAAATTAATAAAAACTTAATAAGACGGAAAAAAAAATTGTATTTCGCCCTGAGTATGACTGGTGGGCTAATCAGTAGAGTCCGGGCTTCTTGTCTCTAGATACAAATGACAGATAAAAAAATTTTTGAAAACCAGCTATATTCTCACGAGGAAGACATGGGGTATATATGCCCTACCGATAGCAAACTTTAATAAGTGCCACATATTAAGAGGTACCCCCTAACTCACTTACATAGAACTATTGTCTTAATCGTCAGAATATTGTTACGTAAGGCATTTTCGTGATCCCATGCCATATAATTTTAAAATTTGATTTTTCCAACTATTAGAAAAATTCGTGAATTTATTGCTTTCTTACACTATAAGTTATATGATAAATGAATTTATTAGTCTTTACAAGCCAAAGAAATATTCCTCACATCTCAAGTAAGGCGGACTGTATTAATACCAGCCACCTTATAAACCTCATAGGACGAGTGTTTGAAAAAAGACTAAGACAAGCCAAGTAAACAAAAATATAAAATTTAGTTGATTGTAGTATAAAATTATTACAAACCTAATAAGACGGAAAAAAATTGTATTTCGCCCTGAGTATGCCTGGTGGGCTAATCAGTAGAGTCCAGGCATCTCGTCTCTAAATACAAATGACAGATATAAATTTTTTTTTTTTTTTTTTTTTTTTCGCTCTAAATATACCTGGTGGGCTCATCAGTAGAGTCCAGGCATCTTGTCTCTAGATATAGATGTCAGATATAAAAATTATTGAAAACCAGCTGTATCCTGACGAGGAAGACATGGGGCATATATGCCCTACCGATAGCAAAGTTTAATAAGTGCCACATATTAACAGGTAGCCCCCTAACGCACTTACATAGAACTAATGTCTTAATCGCCAGAATATTGTTACGTAAGGCATTTTCGTGATCCAATGCCATATAATTTTAAAATTTGATTTTTCCAACTATTAGAAAAATTCGTGAATTATTTGCTATCTTACACTATAAGTTATATGATAAAGGAATTTATTGATCTTTACAAGCCAAAGAAATATTCCTCACATCTTAAGTAAGGCGGACTGTATTAATACCAGCCACTTTATAAACCTCACAGGATGAGAGTTTGAAACAAGCCTAAGACAAGCTAAGTCAACAAAAATATAAAATTTAGTTGATTGTAGTATAAAATTAATAAAAACTTAATATGACGGAAAAAAAAATTGTAATTCGCCCTGAGTATGCCTGGTGGGCTAATCAGTAGAGTCCGGGCTTCTTGTCTCTAGATACAAATAACAGATATAAAAATTTTTGAAAACCTGCTGTATTCTGACGAGGAAGACATGGGGTATAATAGCCCTACCGATAGCAAAGTTATTAAGTGCCACATATTAACAGGTAGCCCCCTAACGCACTTACATAGAACTAATATCTTAATCGTCAGAATATTGTTACGTAAGGCATTTTCGTGATCCAATGCCATATAATTTTAAAATTTGATTTTTCCAACCATTAGAAAAATTCGTGAATTTATTGCTATCTTACACTATAAGTGATATGATAAAGGAATTTATTGATCTTTACAAGCCAAAGAAATATTCCTCACATTTTAAGTAAGGCGGACTGTATTAATACCAGCCACTTTATAAACCTCACAGGATGAGAGTTTGAAAAAAGCCTAAGACAAGCTAAGTCAACAAAAATATAAAATTTTGTTGATTGTAGTATAAAATTATTAAAAACTTAATAAGGCGGAAAAAAAAATTGTATTTCGCCCTGAGTATGACTGGTGGGCTAATCAGTAGAGTCCGGGCTTCTTGTCTCTAGATGCAAATAACAGATACAAAAATTTTTGAAAACCAGCTGTAGTCTGACGAGGAAGACATGCGGTATATATGCCCTACCGATAGCAAAGCTTAATAAGTGCCACATATTAACAGGTAGCCCCCTAACGCACTTACATAGAACTAATGTCTTAATCGTCAGAATATTGTTACATATAGCATTTCGTGATCCAATGCCATATAATTTTAAAATTTGATTTTTCCAACATTAGAAAAATTCGTGAATTTATTGCTTTCTTACACTATAAGTTATATGATAAATGAATTTATTGGTCTTTACAAGCCAAAGAAATATTCCTCACATCTCAGGTAAGGCGGACTATATTAATACCATCCACTTTATAAACCTCATAGGACGAGTGTTTGAAAAAAGACTAAGACAAGCTAAGTAAACAAAAATATAAAATTTAGTTGATTGTAGTATAAAATTATTAAAAACCTAATAAGACGGAAAAAAAATTGTATTTCGCCCTGAGTATGCCTGGTGGGCTAATCAGTAGAGTCCAGGCATCTCGTCTCTAAATACAAATGACAGATATAAATTTTTTTTTTTTTTTTTTTTTTCGCTCTAAATATACCTGGTGGGTTCATCAGTAGAGTCCAGGCATCTTGTCTCTAGATATAAATGACAGATATAAAAATTATTGAAAACCAGCTGTATTCTGACGAGGAAGACATGGGGCATATATGCCCTACCGATAGCAAAGTTTAATAAGTGCCACATATTAACAGGTAGCCCCCTAACGCACTCACATAGAACTATTGTCTTAATCGTCAGAATATTGTTACGTAAGGCATTTTCGTGATCCCATGCCATATAATTTTAAAATTTGATTTTTCCAACTATTAGATAAATTCGTGAATTTATTGCTTTCTTACACTATAAGTAATATGATAAAGGAAATTATTGATCTTTACAAGCCAAAGAAATATTCCTCACATCTCAAGGAAGGCGGACTGTATTAATACCAGCCACTTTATAAACCTCACAGGATGAGAGTTTGAAAAAAGCCTAAGACAAGCTAAGTCAACAAAAATACAAAATTTAGTTGATTGTAGTATAAAATTAATAAAAACTTATTAAGACGGAAGAAAAATTGTATTTCACCCTGAGTATGCCTGGTGGGCTCATCAGTCCAGGCATTTCGTCTCTAGATACAAATGACAGATAAAAAAATTTTTGAAAACCAGCTGTATTCTGATGAGGAAGACATGGGGTATATATGCCCTACCGATAGCAAACTTTAATAAGTGCCACATATTAACAGGTAGCCCCCTAACGCACTCACATAGAACTATTGTCTTAATCGTCAGAATATTGTTACGTAAGGCATTTTCGTGATCCCATGCCATATAATTTTAAAATTTGATTTTTCCAACTATTAGAAAAATTCGTGAATTTATTGCTTTCTTACACTATAAGTAATATGATAAAGGAATTTATTGATCTTTACAAGCCAAAGAAATATTCCTCACATCTTAAGTAAGGCGGACTGTATTAATACCAGCCACTTTATAAACCTCACAGGATGAGAGTTTGAAACAAGCCTAAGACAAGCTAAGTCAACAAAAATATAAAATTTAGTTGATTGTAGTATAAAATTAATAAAAACTTAATATGACGGAAAAAAAAATTGTAATTCGCCTTGAGTATGCCTGGTGGGCTAATCAGTAGAGTCCGGGCTTCTTGTCTCTAGATACAAATAACAGATATAAAAATTTTTGAAAACCTGCTGTATTCTGACGAGGAAGACATGGGGTATATATGCCCTACAGATAGCAAACTTTAATAAGTGCCACATATTAACAGGTAGCCCCCTAACGCACTCACATAGAACTATTGTCTTAATCGTCAGAATATTGTTACGTAAGGCATTTTCGTGATCCCATGCCATATAATTTTAAAATTTGATTTTTCCAACTATTAAAAAAATTCGTGAATTTATTGCTTTCTTACACTATAAGTATATGATAAAGGAACTTATTGATCTTTACAAGCCAAAGAAATATTCCTCACATCTCAAGTAAGGCGGACTGTATTAATACCAGCCACTTTATAAACCTCACAGGATGAGAGTTTGAAAAAAGCCTAAGACAAGCTAAGTCAACAAAAATATAAAATTTAGTTGATTGTAGTATAAAATTAATAAAAACTTAATATGACGGAAAAAAAAATTGTAATTCGCCCTGAGTATGCCTGGTGGGCTAATCAGTAGAGTCCGGGCTTCTTGTCTCTAGATACAAATGACAGATATAAAAATTTTTGAAAACCAGCTGTATTCTGACGAGGAAGACATGGGGTATATATGCCCTACCGATAGCAAACTTTAATAAGTGCCACATATTAACAGGTAGCCCCCTAACGCACTCACATAGAACTATTGTCTTAATCGTCAGAATATTGTTACGTAAGGCATTTTCGTGATCCAATGCCATATAATTTTAAAATTTGATTTTTCCAACTATTAGAAAAATTCGTGAATTTATTGCTTTCTTACACTATAAGTATATGATAAAGGAATTTATTGATCTTTACAAGCCAAAGAAATATTCCTCACATCTCAAGGAAGGCGGACTGTATTAATACCAGCCACTTTATAAACCTCACAGGATGAGAGTTTGAAAAAAGCCTAAGACAAGCTAAGTCAACAAAAATATAAAATTTAGTTGATTGTAGTATAAAATTAATAAAAACTTATAAGACGGAAAAAAAATTGTATTTCGCCCTGAGTATGCCTGGTGGGCTAATCAGTAGAGTCCAGGCATTCTGTCTCTAGATACAAATGACAGATAAAAAAATTTTTGAAAACCAGCTGTATTCTGATGAGGAAGACATGGGGTATATATGCCCTACCGATAGCAAACTTTAATAAGTGCCACATATTAACAGGTAGCCCCCTAACGCACTTACATAGAACTATTGTCTTAATCGTCAGAATATTGTTACGTAAGGCATTTTCGTGATCCAATGCCATATAATTTTAAAATTTGATTTTTCCAACTATTAGAAAAATTCGTGAATTATTGCTTTCTTACACTATAAGTTATATGATAAAGGAATTTATTGATCTTTACAAGCCAAAGAAATATTCCTCACATCTCAAGTAAGGCGGACTGTATTAATACCAGCCACTTTATAAACCTCACAGGATGAGAGTTTGAAAAAAGCCTAAGACAAGCTAAGTCAACAAAAATATAAAATTTAGTTGATTGTAGTATAAAATTAATAAAAACTTAATATGACGGAAAAAAAATTGTATTTCGCCCTGAGTATGCCTGGTGGGCTAATCAGTAGAGTCCGGGCTTCTTGTCTCTAGATACAAATGACAGATAAAAAAATTTTTGAAAACCAGCTGTATTCTGACGAGGAAGACATGGGGTATATATGCCCTACCGATAGCAAACTTTAATAAGTGCCACATATTAACAGGTAGCCCCCTAACGCACTCACATAGAACTATTGTCTTAATCGTCAGAATATTGTTACGTAAGGCATTTTCGTGATCCATGCCATATAATTTTAAAATTTGATTTTTCCAACTATTAGAAAAATTCGTGAATTTATTGCTTTCTTACACTATAAGTTATATGATAAAGGAATTTATTGATCTTTACAAGCCAAAGAAATATTCCTCACATCTTCAAGTAAGGCGGACTGTATTAATACCAGCCACTTTATAAACCTCACAGGATGAGAGTTTGAAAAAAGCCTAAGACAAGCTAAGTCAACAAAAATATAAAATTTAGTTGATTGTAGTATAAAGGTAATAAAAACTTAATATGACGGAAAAAAAAATTGTAATTCGCCCTGAGTATGCCTGGTGGGCTAATCAGTAGAGTCCGGGCTTCTTGTCTCTAGATACAAATACAGATAAAAAAATTTTTGAAAACCAGCTGTATTCTCACGAGGAAGACATGGGGTATATATGCCCTACCGATAGCAAACTTTAATAAGTGCCACATATTAACAGGTACCCCCTAACGCACTTACATAGAACTATGGTCTTAACCGTCAGAATATTGTTAGGTAAGGCATTTTCGTGATCCAATGCTATATAATTTTAAAATTTGATTTTTCCAACTATTAGGAAAAATTCGTGAATTATTGCTTTCTTTCAATATAAGTTATATGATAAAGGAATTTATTGATCTTTACAAGCCAAAGAAACACTCCTCACATCTAAGGTAAGGCGGACTAGTATTAATACCATCCACTTTATAAACCTCATAGGACGAGTGTTTGAAAAAAGACTAAGACAAGCTAAGTAAACAAAAATATAAAATTTTGTTGATTGTAGTATAAAATTATTAAAACTTAATAAGACGGAAAAAAAATTTTATTACGCCCTGAGTATGCCTGGTGGGCTAATCAGTAGAGTCCGGGCTTCTTGTCTCTAGATGCAAATAACAGATACAAAAATTTTTGAAAACCAGCTGTATTCTCACGAGGAAGACATGGGGTATATATGCCCTACCGATAGCAAACTTTAATAAGTGCCACATATTAACAGGTACCCCCTAACGCACTTACATAGAACTATGGTCTTAACCGTCAGAATATTGTTAGGTAAGGCATTTTCGTGATCCAATGCTATATAATTTTAAAATTTGATTTTTCCAACTATTAGGAAAATTCGTGAATTTATTGCTTTCTTTCAATATAAGTTATATGATAAAGGAATTTATTGGTCTTTACAAGCCAAAGAAACACTCCTCACATCTAAGGTAAGGCGGACTATATTAATACCATCCACTTTATAAACCTCATAGGACGAGTGTTTGAAAAAAGACTAAGACAAGCTAAGTAAACAAAAATATAAAATTTAGTTGATTGTAGTATAAAATTATTAAAAACCTAATAAGACGGAAAAAAAATTGTATTTCGCCCTGAGTATGCCTGGTGGGCTAATCAGTAGAGTCCAGGCATCTCGTCTCTAAATACAAATGACAGATATAAATTTTTTTTTTTTTTTTTTTTTTTTCGCTCTAAATATACCTGGTGGGCTCATCAGTAGAGTCCAGGCATCTTGTCTCTAGATATAAATGACAGATATAAAAATTATTGAAAACCAGCTGTATTCTGACGAGGAAGACATGGGGCATATATGCCCTACCGATAGCAAAGTTTAATAAGTGCCACATATTAACAGGTAGCCCATTAACGCACTTACATAGAACTAATGACTTAATCGCCAGAATATTGTTACGTAAGGCATTTTCGTGATCCAATGCGATATAATTTTAAAATTTGATTTTTCCAACTATTAGAAAAATTCGTGAATTATTTGCTATCTTTCACTATAAGTTATATGATAAAGGAATTTATTGATCTTTACAAGCCAAAGAAATATTCCTCACATCTTAAGTAAGGCGGACTGTATTAATACCAGCCACTTTATAAACCTCACAGGATGAGAGTTTGAAACAAGCCTAAGACAAGCTAAGTCAACAAAAATATAAAATTTAGTTGATTGTAGTATAAAATTAATAAAAACTTAATATGACGGAAAAAAAATTGTAATTCGCCCTGAGTATGCCTGGTGGGCTAATCAGTAGAGTCCGGGCTTCTTGTCTCTAGATACAAATAACAGATAAAAAATTTTTGAAAACCAGCTGTATTCTGACGAGGAAGACATGGGGTATATATGCCCTACCGATAGCAAAGTTAATAAGTGCCACATATTAACAGGTAGCCCCCTAACGCACTTACATAGAACTATGATCTTAATCGTCAGAATATTGTTACGTAAGGCATTTTCGTGATCCAATGCTATATAATTTTAAAATTTGATTTTTCCAACTATTAGAAAAATTCGTGAATTATTGCTTTCTTACACTATAAGTTATATGATAAAGGAATTTATTGATCTTTACAAGCCAAAGAAATATTCCTCACATCTCAAGTAAGGCGGACTGTATTAATACCAGCCACTTATAAACCTCACAGGATAGAGTTTGAAAAAAGCCTAAGACAAGCTAAGTCAACAAAAATATAAAATTTAGTTGATTGTAGTATAAAATTATTAAAAACTTAATAAGACGGAAAAAAAAATTGTATTTCGCCCTGAGTATGCCTGGTGGGCTAATCAGTAGAGTCCGGGCTTCTTGTCTCTAGATACAAATGACAGATAAAAAAATTTTTGAAAACCAGCTGTATTCTCACGAGGAAGACATGGGGTATATATGCCCTACCGATAGCAAACTTTAATAAGTGCCACATATTAACAGGTACCCCCTAACGCACTTACATAGAACTATGGTCTTAACCGTCAGAATATTGTTACGTAAGGCATTTTCGTGATCCAATGCTATATAATTTTAAAATTTGATTTTTCCAACTATTAGAAAAATTCGTGAATTATTGCTTTCTTACACTATAAGTTATATGATAAAGGAATTTATTGATCTTTACAAGCCAAAGAAATATTCCTCACATCTCAAGTAAGGCGGACTGTATTAATACCAGCCACTTTATAAACCTCACAGGATGAGTGTTTGAAAAAAGCCTAAGACAAGCTAAGTCAACAAAAATATAAAATTTAGTTGATTGTAGTATAAAATTAATAAAAACTTAATATGACGGAAAAAAAATTGTATTTCGCCCTGAGTATGCCTGGTGGGCTAATCAGTAGAGTCCGGGCTTCTTGTCTCTAGATACAAATGACAGATAAAAAAATTTTTGAAAACCAGCTGTATTCTCACGAGGAAGACATGGGGTATATATGCCCTACCGATAGCAAACTTTAATAAGTGCCACATATTAACAGGTACCCCCTAACGCACTTACATAGAACTATGGTCTTAACCGTCAGAATATTGTTACGTAAGGCATTTTCGTGATCCAATGCTATATAATTTTAAAATTTGATTTTTCCAACTATTAGAAAAATTCGTGAATTAATTGCTTTTTCACACTATAAGTTATATGATAAAGGAATTTATTGATCTTTACAAGCCAAAGAAATATTCCTCACATCTCAAGTAAGGCGGACTGTATTAATACCAGCCACTTTATAAACCTCACAGGATGAGTGTTTGAAAAAAGACTAAGACAAGCTAAGTCAACAAAAATATAAAATTTAGTTGATTGTAGTATAAAATTAATAAAAACTTAATATGACGGAAAAAAAAATTGTAATTCGCCCTGAGTATGCCTGGTGGGCTAATCAGTAGAGTCCGGGCTTCTTGTCTCTAGATACAAATGACAGATAAAAAATTTTTGAAAACCAGCTGTATTCTGACGAGGAAGACATGGGGTATATATGCCCTACCGATAGCAAACTTTAATAAGTGCCACATATTAACAGGTAGCCCCCTAACGCACTTACATAGAACTATGGTCTTAACCGTCAGAATATTGTTACGTAAGGCATTTTCGTGATCCAATGCTATATAATTTTAAAATTTGATTTTTCCAACTATTAGAAAAATTCGTGAATTAATTGCTTTTTACACTATAAGTTATATGATAAAGGAATTTATTGATCTTTACAAGCCAAAGAAATATTCCTCACATCTCAAGTAAGGCGGACTGTATTAATACCAGCCACTTATAAACCTCACAGGATGAGAGTTTGAAAAAAGCCTAAGACAAGCTAAGTCAACAAAAATATAAAATTTAGTTGATTGTAGTATAAAATTATTAAAAACTTAATAGACGGAAAAAAAAATTGTATTTCGCCCTGAGTATGCCTGGTGGGCTAATCAGTAGAGTCCGGGCTTCTTGTCTCTAGATACAAATGACAGATAAAAAAATTTTTGAAAACCAGCTGTATTCTGACGAGGAAGACATGGGGTATATATGCCCTACCGATAGCAAACTTTAATAAGTGCCACATATTAACAGGTAGCCCCCTAACGCACTTACATAGAACTATGGTCTTAATCGTCAGAATATTGTTACGTAAGGCATTTTCGTGATCCAATGCTATATAATTTTAAAATTTGATTTTTCCAACTATTAGAAAAATTCGTGAATTATTGCTTTCTTACACTATAAGTTATATGATAAAGGAATTTATTGATCTTTACAAGCCAAAGAAATATTCCTCACATCTCAAGTAAGGCGGACTGTATTAATACCAGCCACTTTATAAACCTCACAGGATGAGAGTTTGAAAAAAGCCTAAGACAAGCTAAGTCAACAAAAATATAAAATTTAGTTGATTGTAGTATAAAATTAATAAAAACTTAATATGACGGAAAAAAAATTGTATTCGCCCTGAGTATGCCTGGTGGGCTAATCAGTAGAGTCCGGGCTTCTTGTCTCTAGATACAAATGACAGATAAAAAAATTTTTGAAAACCAGCTGTATTCTCACGAGGAAGACATGGGGTATATATGCCCTACCGATAGCAAACTTTAATAAGTGCCACATATTAACAGGTAGCCCCCTAACGCACTTACATAGAACTATGTCTTAATCCGTCAGAATATTGTTACGTAAGGCATTTTCGTGATCCAATGCTATATAATTTTAAAATTTGATTTTTCCAACTATTAGAAAAATTCGTGAATTAATTGCTTTTTCACACTATAAGTTATATGATAAAGGAATTTATTGATCTTTACAAGCCAAAGAAATATTCCTCACATCTCAAGTAAGGCGGACTGTATTAATACCAGCCACTTTATAAACCTCACAGGATGAGAGTTTGAAAAAAGCCTAAGACAAGCTAAGTCAACAAAAATATAAAATTTAGTTGATTGTAGTATAAAAGTAATAAAAACTTAATATGACGGAAAAAAAAATTGTAATTCGCCCTGAGTATGCCTGGTGGGCTAATCAGTAGAGTCCGGGCTTCTTGTCTCTAGATACAAATGACAGATAAAAAAATTTTTGAAAACCAGCTGTATTCTCACGAGGAAGACATGGGGTATATATGCCCTACCGATAGCAAACTTTAATAAGTGCCACATATTAACAGGTACCCCCTAACGCACTTACATAGAACTATGGTCTTAACCGTCAGAATATTGTTACGTAAGGCATTTTCGTGATCCAATGCTATATAATTTTAAAATTTGATTTTTCCAACTATTAGAAAAATTCGTGAATTAATTGCTTTTTTACACTATAAGTTATATGATAAAGGAATTTATTGATCTTTACAAGCCAAAGAAATATTCCTCACATCTCAAGGAAGGCGGACTGTATTAATACCAGCCACTTTATAAACCTCACAGGATGAGAGTTTGAAAAAAGCCTAAGACAAGCTAAGTCAACAAAAATATAAAATTTAGTTGATTGTAGTATAAAATTATTAAAAACCTAATAAGACGGAAAAAAAATTGTATTTCGCCCTGAGTATGCCTGGTGGGCTAATCAGTAGAGTCCGGGCTTCTTGTCTCTAGATACAAATGACAGATAAAAAAATTTTTGAAAACCAGCTGTATTCTGACGAGGAAGACATGGGGTATATATGCCCTACCGATAGCAAACTTTAATAAGTGCCACATATTAACAGGTAGCCCCCTAACGCACTTACATAGAACTATGGTCTTAACCGTCAGAATATTGTTACGTAAGGCATTTTCGTGATCCAATGCTATATAATTTTAAAATTTGATTTTTCCAACTATTAGAAAAATTCGTGAATTAATTGCTTTTTCACACTATAAGTTATATGATAAAGGAATTTATTGATCTTTACAAGCCAAAGAAATATTCCTCACATCTCAAGTAAGGCGGACTGTATTAATACCAGCCACTTTATAAACCTCACAGGATGAGAGTTTGAAAAAAGCCTAAGACAAGCTAAGTCAACAAAAATATAAAATTTAGTTGATTGTAGTATAAAATTAATAAAAACTTAATATGACGGAAAAAAAATTGTAATTCGCCCTGAGTATGCCTGGTGGGCTAATCAGTAGAGTCCGGGCTTCTTGTCTCTAGATACAAATGACAGATAAAAAAATTTTTGAAAACCAGCTGTATTCTCACGAGGAAGACATGGGGTATATATGCCCTACCGATAGCAAACTTTAATAAGTGCCACATATTAACAGGTAGCCCCCTAACGCACTTACATAGAACTATGGTCTTAATCGTCAGAATATTGTTACGTAAGGCATTTTCGTGATCCAATGCTATATAATTTTAAAATTTGATTTTTCCAACTATTAGAAAAATTCGTGAATTATTGCTTTTTACACTATAAGTTATATGATAAAGGAATTTATTGATCTTTACAAGCCAAAGAAATATTCCTCACATCTCAAGGAAGGCGGACTGTATTAATACCAGCCACTTTATAAACCTCACAGGATGAGAGTTTGAAAAAAGCCTAAGACAAGCTAAGTCAACAAAAATATAAAATTTAGTTGATTGTAGTATAAAATTATAAAAACTTAATAAGACGGAAAAAAAAATTGTATTTCGCCCTGAGTATGCCTGGTGGGCTAATCAGTAGAGTCCGGGCTTCTTGTCTCTAGATACAAATGACAGATAAAAAAATTTTTGAAAACCAGCTGTATTCTCACGAGGAAGACATGGGGTATATATGCCCTACCGATAGCAAACTTTAATAAGTGCCACATATTAACAGGTACCCCCTAACGCACTTACATAGAACTATGGTCTTAACCGTCAGAATATTGTTACGTAAGGCATTTTCGTGATCCAATGCTATATAATTTTAAAATTTGATTTTTCCAACTATTAGAAAAATTCGTGAATTAATTGCTTTTTCACACTATAAGTTATATGATAAAGGAATTTATTGATCTTTACAAGCCAAAGAAATATTCCTCACATCTCAAGGAAGGCGGACTGTATTAATACCAGCCACTTTATAAACCTCACAGGATGAGTGTTTGAAAAAAGACTAAGACAAGCTAAGTCAACAAAAATATAAAATTTAGTTGATTGTAGTATAAAAGTAATAAAAACTTAATATGACGGAAAAAAAATTGTAATTCGCCCTGAGTATGCCTGGTGGGCTAATCAGTAGAGTCCGGGCTTCTTGTCTCTAGATACAAATGACAGATAAAAAAATTTTTGAAAACCAGCTGTATTCTGACGAGGAAGACATGGGGTATATATGCCCTACCGATAGCAAACTTTAATAAGTGCCACATATTAACAGGTACCCCCTAACGCACTTACATAGAACTATGGTCTTAACCGTCAGAATATTGTTACGTAAGGCATTTTCGTGATCCAATGCTATATAATTTTAAAATTTGATTTTTCCAACTATTAGAAAAATTCGTGAATTAATTGCTTTTTACACTATAAGTTATATGATAAAGGAATTTATTGATCTTTACAAGCCCAAGAAATATTTCTACATCTCAAGTAAGGCGGACTGTATTAATACCAGCCACTTTATAAACCTCACAGGACGAGTGTTTGAAAAAAGACTAAGACAAGCTAAGTCAACAAAAATATAAAATTTAGTTGATTGTAGTATAAAATTAATAAAAACTTAATATGACGGAAAAAGAATTGTAATTCGCCCTGAGTATGCCTGGTGGGCTAATCAGTAGAGTCCGGGCTTCTTGTCTCTAGATACAAATGACAGATAAAAAATTTTTGAAAACCAGCTGTATTCTGACGAGGAAAACATGGGGTATATATGCCCTACCGATAGCAAACTTTAATAAGTGCCACATATTAACAGGTACCCCCTAACGCACTTACATAGAACTATGGTCTTAACCGTCAGAATATTGTTACGTAAGGCATTTTCGTGATCCAATGCTATATAATTTTAAAATTTGATTTTTCCAACTATTAGAAAAATTCGTGAATTAATTGCTTTTTCACACTATAAGTTATATGATAAAGGAATTTATTGATCTTTACAAGCCAAAGAAATATTCCTCACATCTCAAGTAAGGCGGACTGTATTAATACCAGCCACTTTATAAACCTCACAGGACGAGTGTTTGAAAAAAGACTAAGACAAGCTAAGTCAACAAAAATATAAAATTTAGTTGATTGTAGTATAAAATTAATAAAAACTTAATATGACGGAAAAAAAAATTGTAATTCGCCCTGAGTATGCCTGGTGGGCTAATCAGTAGAGTCCGGGCTTCTTGTCTCTAGATACAAATGACAGATAAAAAAATTTTTGAAAACCAGCTGTATTCTGACGAGGAAAACATGGGGTATATATGCCCTACCGATAGCAAACTTTAATAAGTGCCACATATTAACAGGTACCCCCTAACGCACTTACATAGAACTATGGTCTTAACCGTCAGAATATTATTACGTAAGGCATTTTCGTGATTCAATGCTATATAATTTTAAAATTTGATTTTTCCAACTATTAGAAAAATTCGTGAATTAATTGCTTTTTCACACTATAAGTTATATGATAAATGAATTTATTGATCTTTACAAGCCAAAGAAATATTCCTCACATCTCAAGGAAGGCGGACTGTATTAATACCAGCCACTTTATAAACCTCACAGGACTGAGTGTTTGAAAAAAGACTAAGACAAGCTAAGTCAACAAAAATATAAAATTTAGTTGATTGTAGTATAAAATTAATAAAAACTTAATATGACGGAAAAAAAATTGTATTTCGCCCTGAGTATGCCTGGTGGGCTAATCAGTAGAGTCCGGGCTTCTTGTCTCTAGATGCAAATAACAGATAAAAAAATTTTTGAAAACCAGCTGTATTCTCACGAGGAAGACATGGGGTATATATGCCCCACCGATAGCAAAGTTTAATAAGTGCCACATATTAACAGGTACCCCCTAACGCACTTACATAGAACTATGGTCTTAACCGTCAGAATATTGTTACGTAAGGCATTTTCGTGATCCAATGCTATATAATTTTAAAATTTGATTTTTCCAACTATTAGAAAAATTCGTGAATTAATTGCTTTTTCACACTATAAGTTATATGATAAAGGAATTTATTGATCTTTACAAGCGAAAGAAACATTCCTCACATCGCAAGTAAGGCGGACTGTATTAATACAAGCCACTTTATAAACCTCACAGGACGAGTGTTTGAAAAAAGGCTAAGACAAGCTAAGTCAATAAAAATATAAAATTTAGTTGATTGTAGTATAAAATTAATAAAAACTTAATATGACGGAAAAAAAATTGTAATTCGCCCTGAGTATGCCTGGTGGGCTAATCAGTAGAGTCCGGGCTTCTTGTCTCTAGATGCAAATAACAGATAAAAAAATTTTTGAAATCCAGCTGTATTCTCACGAGGAAGACATGGGGTATATATGCCCCACCGATAGCAAAGTTTAATAAGTGCCACATATTAACAGGTAGCCCCCTAACGCACTTACATAGAACTAATGACTTAATCGTCAGAATATTGTTACATATAGCATTTTCGTGATCCAATGCTATATAATTTTAAAATTTGATTTTTCCAACTATTAGAAAAATTCGTGAATTAATTGCTTTTTCACACTATAAGTTATATGATAAAGGAATTTATTGATCTTTACAAGCCCAAGAAATATTCCTCACATCTCAAGTAAGGCGGACTGTATTAATACCAGCCACTTTATAAACCTCACAGGACGAGTGTTTGAAAAAAGACTAAGACAAGCTAAGTCAACAAAAATATAAAATTTAGTTGATTGTAGTATAAAAGTAATAAAAACTTAATATGACGGAAAAAAAAATTGTAATTCGCCCTGAGTACGCCTGGTGGGCTAATCAGTAGAGTCCGGGCTTCTTGTCTCTAAATACAAATGACAGATAAAAAAATTTTTGAAAACCAGCTGTATTCTGACGAGGAAAACATGGGGTATATATGCCCTACCGATAGCAAACTTGAATAAGTGCCACATATTAACAGGTACCCCCTAACGCACTTACATAGAACTATGGTCTTAACCGTCAGAATATTGTTACGTAAGGCATTTTCGTGATCCAATGCTATATAATTTTAAAATTTGATTTTTCCAACTATTAGAAAAATTCGTGAATTAATTGCTTTTTCACACTATAAGTTATATGATAAAGGAATTTATTGATCTTTACAAGCGAAAGAAACATTCCTCACATCGCAAGTAAGGCGGACTGTATTAATACAAGCCACTTTATAAACCTCACAGGACGAGTGTTTGAAAAAAGGCTAAGACAAGCTAAGTCAATAAAAATATAAAATTTAGTTGATTGTAGTATAAAATTAATAAAAACTTAATATGACGGAAAAAAAATTGTAATTCGCCCTGAGTATGCCTGGTGGGCTAATCAGTAGAGTCCGGGCTTCTTGTCTCTAGATGCAAATAACAGATAAAAAAATTTTTGAAAACCAGCTGTATTCTCACGAGGAAGACATGGGGTATATATGCCCCACCGATAGCAAAGTTTAATAAGTGCCACATATTAACAGGTAGCCCCCTAACGCACTTACATAGAACTAATGACTTAATCGTCAGAATATTGTTACATATAGCATTTTCGTGATCCAATGCTATATAATTTTAAAATTTGATTTTTCCAACTATTAGAAAAATTCGTGAATTAATTGCTTTTTCACACTATAAGTTATATGATAAATGAATTTATTGATCTTTACAAGCAAAGAAATATTCCTCACATCTCAAGGAAGGCGGACTGTATTAATACCAGCCACTTTATAAACCTCACAGGATGAGAGTTTGAAAAAAGCCTAAGACAAGCTAAGTCAACAAAAATATAAAATTTAGTTGATTGTAGTATAAAAGTAATAAAAACTTAATAAGACGGAAAAAAAAATTGTATTTCGCCCTGAGTATGACTGGTGGGCTAATCAGTAGAGTCCGGGCTTCTTGTCTCTAGATACTAATGACAGATAAAAAAATTTTTGAAAACCAGCTGTATTCTCACGAGGAAGACATGGGGTATATATGCCCCACCGATAGCAAAGTTTAATAAGTGCCACATATTAACAGGTAGCCCCCTAACGCTCTTACATAGAACTAATGACTTAATCGTCAGAATATTGTTACGTAAGGCATTTTCGTGATCCAATGCCATATAAGTTTAAAATTTAATTTTTCCAAGTATTACAAAAATTCGTGAATTTATTGCTTTCTTTCACTATAATTTATATGATAAAGGAATTTATTGATCTTTACAAGCCAAAGAAATATTCCTCACATCTCAAGGAAGGCGGACTGTATTAATACCAGCCACTTAATAAACCTCACAGGATGAGAGTTTGAAAAAAGCCTAAGACAAGCTAAGTCAACAAAAATATAAAATTTAGTTGATTGTAGTATAAAATTAATAAAAACTTAATATGACGGAAAAAAATTGTATTTCGCCCTGAGTATGCCTGGTGGGCTAATCAGTAGAGTCCAGGCATCTCGTCTCGAGATACATATGACAGATAAAAAAATTTTTGAAAACCAGCTACATTCTGATGAGGAAGACATGGGGTATATATGCCCTACCGATAGCAAACTTTAATAAGTGCCACATATTAACAGGTAGCCCCCTAACGCACTTACATAGAACTATTGTCTTAATCGTCAGAATATTGTTACGTAAGGCATTTTCGTGATCCAATGCCATATAATTTTAAAATATGATTTTTCCAACTATTATAACAATTCGTGAATTTATTGCATTCTTACACTATAATTTATATGATAAATGAATTTATTGATCTTTACAAGCCAAAGAAATATTCCTCACATCTCAAGTAAGGCGGACTGTATTAATACCAGCCACTTTATAAACCTCACAGGACGAGTGTTTGAAAAAAGACTAAGACAAGCTAAGTCAACAAAAATATAAAATTTAGTTGATTGTAGTATAAAAGTAATAAAAACTTAATATGACGGAAAAAAAAATTGTAATTCGCCCTGAGTATGCCTGGTGGGCTAATCAGTAGAGTCCGGGCTTCTTGTCTCTAAATACAAATGACAGATAAAAAAATTTTTGAAAACCAGCTGTATTCTGACGAGGAAAACATGGGGTATATATGCCCTACCGATAGCAAACTTGAATAAGTGCCACATATTAACAGGTACCCCCTAACGCACTTACATAGAACTATGGTCTTAACCGTCAGAATATTGTTACGTAAGGCATTTTCGTGATCCAATGCTATATAATTTTAAAATTTGATTTTTCCAACTATTAGAAAAATTCGTGAATTAATTGCTTTTTCACACTATAAGTTATATGATAAAGGAATTTATTGATCTTTACAAGCCAAAGAAATATTCCTCACATCTCAAGGAAGGCGGACTGTATTAATACCAGCCACATTATAAACCTCACAGGATGAGAGTTTGAAAAAAGCCTAAAACAAGCTAAGTCCACAAAAATAGAAAATTTTGTTGATTGTAGTATAAAATTATTAAAAACCTAATAAGACGGAAAAAAAATTGTATTTCGCCCTGAGTATGCCTGGTGGGCTAATCAGTAGAGTCCGGACTTCTTGTCTCTAGATACAAATGACAGATAACAAAATTTTTGAAAACCAGCTATATTCTCACGAGGAAGACATGGGGTATATATGCCCTACCGATAGCAAACTTTAATAAGTGCCACATATTAAGAGGTACCCCCTAACTCACTTACATAGAACTATGGTCTTAACCGTCAGAATATTGTTACGTAATGCATTTGCGTGATCCAATGCTAAATAATTTTAAAATTTGATGTTTCCAACTATTAGAAAAATTCGTGAATTAATTGCTTTTTCACACTATAAGTTATATGATAAAGGAATTTATTGATCTTTACAAGCCCAAGAAATATTCCTCACATCTCAAGTAAGGCGGACTGTATTAATACCAGCCACTTTATAAACCTCACAGGACGAGTGTTTGAAAAAAGACTAAGACAAGCTAAGTCAACAAAAATATAAAATTTAGTTGATTGTAGTATAAAAGTAATAAAAACTTAATATGACGGAAAAAAAAATTGTAATTCGCCCTGAGTATGCCTGGTGGGCTAATCAGTAGAGTCCGGGCTTCTTGTCTCTAAATACAAATGACAGATAAAAAATTTTTGAAAACCAGCTGTATTCTGACGAGGAAAACATGGGGTATATATGCCCTACCGATAGCAAACTTGAATAAGTGCCACATATTAACAGGTACCCCCTAACGCACTTACATAGAACTATGGTCTTAACCGTCAGAATATTGTTACGTAAGGCATTTTCGTGATCCAATGCTATATAATTTTAAAATTTGATTTTTCCAACTATTAGAAAAATTCGTGAATTAATTGCTTTTTCACACTATAAGTATATGATAAAGGAATTATTGATCTTACAAGCCCAAGAAATATTCCTCACATCTCAAGTAAGGCGGACTGTATTAATACCAGCCACTTTATAAACCTCACAGGACGAGTGTTTGAAAAAAGACTAAGACAAGCTAAGTCAACAAAAATATAAAATTTAGTTGATTGTAGTATAAAAGTAATAAAAACTTAATATGACGGAAAAAAAAATTGTAATTCGCCCTGAGTATGCCTGGTGGGCTAATCAGTAGAGTCCGGGCTTCTTGTCTCTAAATACAAATGACAGATAAAAAATTTTTGAAAACCAGCTGTATTCTGACGAGGAAAACATGGGGTATATATGCCCTACCGATAGCAAACTTGAATAAGTGCCACATATTAACAGGTACCCCCTAACGCACTTACATAGAACTATGGTCTTAACCGTCAGAACATTGTTACGTAAGGCATTTTCGTGATCCAATGCTATATAATTTTAAAATTTGATATTTCCAACTATTAGAAAAATTCGTGAATTAATTGCTTTTTTACACTATAAGTTATATGATAAAGGAATTTATTGATCTTTACAAGCTCAAGAAATATTCCTCACATCTCAAGTAAGGCGGACTGTATTAATACCAGCCACTTTATAAACCTCACAGGATGAGAGTTTGAAAAAAGCCTAAAACAAGCTAAGTCAACAAAAATATAAAATTTTGATGATTGTAGTATAAAATTATTAAAAACCTAATAAGACGGAAAAAAAATTGTATTTCGCCCTGAGTATGCCTGGTGGGCTAATCAGTAGAGTCCGGACTTCTTGTCTCTAGATACAAATGACAGATAAAAAAATTTTTGAAAACCAGCTATATCCTCACGAGGAAGACATGGGGTATATATGCACTACCGATAGCAAACTTTAATAAGTGCCACATATTAAGAGGTACCCCCTAACGCACTTACATAGAACTATGGTCTTAACCGTCAGAATATTGTTACGTAAGGCATTTTCGTGATCCAATGCCATATAATTTTAAAATTTGATTTTTCCAACTATTATAACAATTCGTGATTTTATTGCATTCTTACACTATAATTTATATGATAAATGAATTTATTGATCTTTACAAGCCAAAGAAAGATTCCTCACATCTCAAGTAAGGCGGACTGTATTAATACCATCCACTTTATAAACCTCACAGGATGAGTGTTTGAAAGAAGACTAACACAAGCTAAGTCAACAAAAATATAAAATTTTGTTGATTGTAGTATAAAATTATTAAAAACCTAATAAGACGGGAAAAAAATTGTATTTCGCCCTGAGTATGCCTGGTGGGCTAATCAGTAGAGTCCGGACTTCTTGTCTCTAGATACAAATGACAGATAAAAAAATTTTTGAAAACCAGCTATATTCTCACGAGGAAGACATGGGGTATGTATGCCCTACCGATAGCAAACTTTAATAAGTGCCACATATTAAGAGGTACCCCCTAACTCACTTACATAGAACTATGGTCTTAACCGTCAGAATATTGTTACGTAATGCATTTGCGTGATCCAATGCTAAATAATTTTAAAATTTGATGTTTCCAACTATTAGAAAAATTCGTGAATTAATTGCTTTTTTACACTATAAGTTATATGATAAAGGAATTTATTGATCTTTACAAGCCAAAGAAATATTCCTCACATCTCAAGGAAGGCGGACTGTATTAATACCAGTCACTTTATAAACCTCACAGGATGAGTGTTTGAAAAAAGACTAACACAAGCTAAGTCAACAAAAATATAAAATTTAGTTGATTGTAGTATAAAATTAATAAAAACTTAATATGACGGAAAAAAAATTGTATTTCGCCCTGAGTATGCCTGGTGGGCTAATCAGTAGAGTCCGGACTTCTTGTCTCTAGATACAAATGACAGATAAAAAAATTTTTGAAAACCAGCTGTATTCTGACGAGGAAAACATGGGGTATATATGCCCTACCGATAGCAAACTTTAATAAGTGCCACATATTAACAGGTACCCCCTAACGCACTTACATAGAACTATGGTCTTAACCATCAGAATATTGTTACGTAAGGCATTTTCGTGATCCAATGCTATATAATTTTAAAATTTGATTTTTCCAACTATTAGAAAAATTCGTGAATTAATTGCTTTTTCACACTATAAGTTATATGATAAAAGAATTTATTGATCTTTACAAGCCCAAGAAATATTCCTCACATCTCAAGTAAGGCGGACTGTATTGATACCAGCCACTTTATAAACCTCACAGGACGAGTGTTTGAAAAAAGACTAAGACAAGCTAAGTCAACAAAAATATAAAATTTAGTTGATTGTAGTATAAAAGTAATAAAAACTTAATATGACGGAAAAAAAAATTGTAATTCGCCCTGAGTATTCCTGGTGGGCTAATCAGTAGAGTCCGGGCTTCTTGTCTCTAAATACAAATGACAGATAAAAAAATTTTTGAAAACCAGCTGTATTCTGACGAGGAAAACATGGGGTATATATGCCCTACCGATAGCAAACTTTAATAAGTGCCACATATTAAGAGGTACCCCCTAACGCACTTACATAGAACTATGGTCTTAACCGTCAGAATATTGTTACGTAAGGCATTTGCGTGATCCAATGCTATATAATTTTGAAATTTGATTTTTCCAACTATTAGAAAAATTCGTGAATTAATTGCTTTTTTACACTATAAGTTATATGATAAAAGAATTTATTGATCTTTACAAGCCCAAGAAATATTCCTCACATCTCAAGTAAGGCGGACTGTATTGATACCAGCCACTTTATAAACCTCACAGGACGAGTGTTTGAAAAAAGGCTAAGACAAGCTAAGTCAATAAAAATATAAAATTTAGTTGATTGTAGTATAAAATTAATAAAAACTTAATATGACGGAAAAAAAATTGTAATTCGCCCTGAGTATGCCTGGTGGGCTAATCAGTAGAGTCCGGGCTTCTTGTCTCTAGATGCAAATAACAGATAAAAAAATTTTTGAAAACCAGCTGTATTCTCACGAGGAAGACATGGGGTATATATGCCCCACCGATAGCAAAGTTTAATAAGTGCCACATATTAACAGGTACCCCCTAACGCACTTACATAGAACTATGGTCTTAACCGTCAGAATATTGTTACGTAAGGCATTTTCGTGATCCAATGCTATATAATTTTAAAATTTGATTTTTCCAACTATTAGAAAAATTCGTGAATTAATTGCTTTTTCACACTATAAGTTATATGATAAAGGAATTTATTGATCTTTACAAGCGAAAGAAACATTCCTCACATCGCAAGTAAGGCGGACTGTATTAATACAAGCCACTTTATAAACCTCACAGGACGAGTGTTTGAAAAAAGGCTAAGACAAGCTAAGTCAATAAAAATATAAAATTTAGTTGATTGTAGTATAAAATTAATAAAAACTTAATATGACGGAAAAAAAATTGTAATTCGCCCTGAGTATGCCTGGTGGGCTAATCAGTAGAGTCCGGGCTTCTTGTCTCTAGATGCAAATAACAGATAAAAAAATTTTTGAAAACCAGCTGTATTCTCACGAGGAAGACATGGGGTATATATGCCCCACCGATAGCAAAGTTTAATAAGTGCCACATATTAACAGGTAGCCCCCTAACGCACTTACATAGAACTAATGACTTAATCGTCAGAATATTGTTACATATAGCATTTTCGTGATCCAATGCTATATAATTTTAAAATTTGATTTTTCCAACTATTAGAAAAATTCGTGAATTAATTGCTTTTTCACACTATAAGTTATATGATAAAGGAATTTATTGATCTTTACAAGCCCAAGAAATATTCCTCACATCTCAAGTAAGGCGGACTGTATTAATACCAGCCACTTTATAAACCTCACAGGACGAGTGTTTGAAAAAAGACTAAGACAAGCTAAGTCAACAAAAATATAAAATTTAGTTGATTGTAGTATAAAAGTAATAAAAACTTAATATGACGGAAAAAAAAATTGTAATTCGCCCTGAGTACTGCCTGGTGGGCTAATCAGTAGAGTCCGGGCTTCTTGTCTCTAAATACAAATGACAGATAAAAAAATTTTTGAAAACCAGCTGTATTCTGACGAGGAAAACATGGGGTATATATGCCCTACCGATAGCAAACTTTAATAAGTGCCACATATTAACAGGTACCCCCTAACGCACTTACATAGAACTATGGTCTTAACCGTCAGAATATTGTTACGTAAGGCATTTTCGTGATCCAATGCTATATAATTTTAAAATTTGATTTTTCCAACTATTAGAAAAATTCGTGAATTAATTGCTTTTTCACACTATAAGTTATATGATAAAGGAATTTATTGATCTTTACAAGCGAAAGAAATATTCCTCACATCTCAAGTAAGGCGGACTGTATTAATACCAGCCACTTTATAAACCTCACAGGACGAGTGTTTGAAAAAAGCCTAAGACAAGCTAAGTCAACAAAAATATAAAATTTAGTTGATTGTAGTATAAAATTAATAAAAACTTAATATGACGGAAAAAAAATTGTATTCGCCCTGAGTATGCCTGGTGGGCTAATCAGTAGAGTCCGGGCTTCTTGTCTCTAGATGCAAATAACAGATAAAAAAATTTTTGAAAACCAGCTGTATTCTCACGAGGAAGACATGGGGTATATATGCCCCACCGATAGCAAACTTTAATAAGTGCCACATATTAACAGGTACCCCCTAACGCACTTACATAGAACTATGATCTTAATCGTCAGAATATTGTTACGTATAGCATTTTCGTGATCCAATGCTATATAATTTTAAAATTTGATTTTTCCAACTATTAGAAAAATTCGTGAATTAATTGCTTTTTCACACTATAAGTTATATGATAAATGAATTTATTGATCTTTACAAGCAAAGAAATATTCCTCACATCTCAAGGAAGGCGGACTGTATTAATACCAGCCACTTTATAAACCTCACAGGATGAGAGTTTGAAAAAAGCCTAAGACAAGCTAAGTCAACAAAAATATAAAATTTAGTTGATTGTAGTATAAAAGTAATAAAAACTTAATAGACGGAAAAAAAATTGTATTTCGCCCTGAGTATGACTGGTGGGCTAATCAGTAGAGTCCGGGCTTCTTGTCTCTAGATACAAATGACAGATAAAAAAATTTTTGAAAACCAGCTGTATTCTCACGAGGAAGACATGGGGTATATATGCCCCTACCGATAGCAAACTTTAATAAGTGCCACATATTAACAGGTACCCCCTAACGCACTTACATAGAACTATGGTCTTAACCGTCAGAATATTGTTACGTAAGGCATTTTCGTGATCCAATGCTATATAATTTTAAAATTTGATTTTTCCAACTATTAGAAAAATTCGTGAATTAATTGCTTTTTACACTATAAGTTATATGATAAAGGAATTTATTGATCTTTACAAGCCAAAGAAATATTCCTCACATCTCAAGGAAGGCGGACTGTATTAATACCAGCCACTTATAAACCTCACAGGATGAGAGTTTGAAAAAAGCCTAAGACAAGCTAAGTCAACAAAAATATAAAATTTAGTTGATTGTAGTATAAAATTAATAAAAACTTAATATGACGGAAAAAAAATTGTAATTTCGCCCTGAGTATGCCTGGTGGGCTAATCAGTAGAGTCCGGGCTTCTTGTCTCTAGATACAAATGACAGATAAAAAAATTTTTGAAAACCAGCTGTATTCTGACGAGGAAGACATGGGGTATATATGCCCTACCGATAGCAAACTTTAATAAGTGCCACATATTAACAGGTAGCCCCCTAACGCACTTACATAGAACTATTGTCTTAATCGTCAGAATATTGTTACGTAAGGCATTTTCGTGATCCAATGCTATATAATTTTAAAATTTGATTTTTCCAACTATTAGAAAAATTCGTGAATTAATTGCTTTTTCACACTATAAGTTATATGATAAATGAATTTATTGATCTTTACAAGCCAAAGAAATATTCCTCACATCTCAAGTAAGGCGGACTGTATTAATACCAGCCACTTTATAAACCTCACAGGATGAGAGTTTGAAAAAAGCCTAAGACAAGCTAAGTCAACAAAAATATAAAATTTAGTTGATTGTAGTATAAAATTAATAAAAACTTAATAAGACGGAAAAAAAATTGTATTTCGCCCTGAGTATGCCTGGTGGGCTAATCAGTAGAGTCCGGGCTTCTTGTCTCTAGATACAAATGACAGATAAAAAAATTTTTGAAAACCAGCTGTATTCTCACGAGGAAGACATGGGGTATATATGCCCTACCGATAGCAAACTTTAATAAGTGCCACATATTAACAGGTACCCCCTAACGCACTTACATAGAACTATGGTCTTAACCGTCAGAATATTGTTACGTAAGGCATTTTCGTGATCCAATGCTATATAATTTTAAAATTTGATTTTTCCAACTATTAGAAAAATTCGTGAATTAATTGCTTTTTTACATTATAAGTTATATGATAAAGGAATTTATTGATCTTTACAAGCCAAAGAAATATTCCTCACATCTCAAGGAAGGCGGACTGTATTAATACCAGCCACTTTATAAACCTCACAGGATGAGAGTTTGAAAAAGCCTAAGACAAGCTAAGTCAACAAAAATATAAAATTTAGTTGATTGTAGTATAAAATTAATAAAAACTTAATATGACGGAAAAAAAATTGTATTTCGCCCTGAGTATGCCTGGTGGGCTAATCAGTAGAGTCCAGGCATCTCGTCTCTAGATACATATGACAGATAAAAAAATTTTTGAAAACCAGCTATATTCTGACGAGGAAGACATGGGGTATATATGCCCTACCGATAGCAAACTTTAATAAGTGCCACATATTAACAGGTAGCCCCCTAACGCACTTACATAGAACTATGGTCTTAATCGTCAGAATATTGTTACGTAAGGCATTTTCGTGATCCAATGCCATATAATTTTAAAATTTGATTTTTCCAACTATTAGAAAAATTCGTGAATTTATTGCTTTCTTACACTATAAGTTATATGATAAAGGAATTTATTGATCTTTACAAGCCAAAGAAATATTCCTCACATCTCAAGTAAGGCGGACTGTATTAATACCAGCCACTTTATAAACCTCACAGGACGAGTGTTTGAAAAAAGACTAAGACAAGCTAAGTCAACAAAAATATAAAATTTAGTTGATTGTAGTATAAAAGTAATAAAAACTTAATATGACGGAAAAAAAAATTGTAATTCGCCCTGAGTATGCCTGGTGGGCTAATCAGTAGAGTCCGGGCTTCTTGTCTCTAGAATACAATGACAGATAAAAAATTTTTGAAAACCAGCTGTATTCTGACGAGGAAACATGGGGTATATATGCCCTACCGATAGCAAACTTTAATAAGTGCCACATATTAACAGGTACCCCTAACGCACTTACATAGAACTATGGTCTTAACCGTCAGAATATTGTTACGTAAGGCATTTTCGTGATCCAATGCTATATAATTTTAAAATTTGATTTTTCCAACTATTAGAAAAATTCGTGAATTAATTGCTTTTTCACACTATAAGTTATATGATAAAGGAATTTATTGATCTTTACAAGCCCAAGAAATATTCCTCACATCTCAAGTAAGGCGGACTGTATTAATACCAGCCACTTTATAAACCTCACAGGACGAGTGTTTGAAAAAAGACTAAGACAAGCTAAGTCAACAAAAATATAAAATTTAGTTGATTGTAGTATAAAATTAATAAAAACTTAATATGACGGAAAAAAAAATTGTAATTCGCCCTGAGTATGCCTGGTGGGCTAATCAGTAGAGTCCGGGCTTCTTGTCTCTAGATACAAATGACAGATAAAAAAATTTTTGAAAACCAGCTGTATTCTGACGAGGAAGACATGGGGTATATATGCCCTACCGATAGCAAACTTTAATAAGTGCCACATATTAACAGGTAGCCCCCTAACGCACTTACATAGAACTATGGTCTTAATCGTCAGAATATTGTTACGTAAGGCATTTTCGTGATCCAATGCTATATAATTTTAAATTTGATTTTTCCAACTATTAGAAAAATTCGTGAATTATTGCTTTTTCACACTATAAGTTATATGATAAAGGAATTTATTGATCTTTACAAGCCAAAGAAATATTCCTCACATCTCAAGTAAGGCGGACTGTATTAATACCAGCCACTTTATAAACCTCACAGGATGAGAGTTTGAAAAAGCCTAAGACAAGCTAAGTCAACAAAAATATAAAATTTAGTTGATTGTAGTATAAAAGTAATAAAAACTTAATAATGACGGAAAAAAAATTGTATTTCGCCCTGAGTATGCCTGGTGGGCTAATCAGTAGAGTCCGGGCTTCTTGTCTCTAGATACAAATGACAGATAAAAAATTTTTGAAAACCAGCTGTATTCTGACGAGGAAGACATGGGGTATATATGCCCTACCGATAGCAAACTTTAATAAGTGCCACATATTAACAGGTACCCCCTAACGCACTTACATAGAACTATGGTCTTAACCGTCAGAATATTGTTACGTAAGGCATTTTCGTGATCCAATGCTATATAATTTTAAAATTTGATTTTTTCCAACTATTAGAAAAATTCGTGAATTTAATTGCTTCTTTACACTATAAGTTATATGATAAATGAATTTATTGATCTTTACAAGCCAAAGAAATATTCCTCACATCTCAAGTAAGGCGGACTGTATTAATACCAGCCACTTTATAAACCTCACAGGATGAGTGTTTGAAAAAGCCTAAGACAAGCTAAGTCAACAAAAATATAAAATTTAGTTGATTGTAGTATAAAATTAATAAAAACTTAATAAGACGGAAAAAAAATTGTATTTCGCCCTGAGTATGCCTGGTGGGCTAATCAGTAGAGTCCGGCTTCTTGTCTCTAGATACAAATGACAGATAAAAAATTTTGAAAACCAGCTGTATTCTGACGAGGAAGACATGGGGTATATATGCCCTACCGATAGCAAACTTTAATAAGTGCCACATATTAACAGGTACCCCCTAACGCACTTACATAGAACTATGGTCTTAACCGTCAGAATATTGTTACGTAAGGCATTTTCGTGATCCAATGCTATATAATTTTAAAATTTGATTTTTCCAACTATTAGAAAAATTCGTGAATTAATTGCTTTTTACACTATAATTTATATGATAAAGGAATTATTGATCTTACAAGCCAAAGAAATATTCCTCACATCTCAAGTAAGGCGGACTGTATTAATACCAGCACTTTATAAACCTCACAGGACTGAGTGTTTGAAAAAAGACTAAGACAAGCTAAGTCAACAAAATATAAAATTTAGTTGATTGTAGTATAAAATTAATAAAAACTTAATATGACGGAAAAAAAAAATTGTATTTCGCCCTGAGTATGCCTGGTGGGCTAATCAGTAGAGTCCGGGACTTCTTGTCTCTATATACAAATGACAGATAAAAAATTTTTGAAAACCAGCTGTATTCTGACGAGGAAAACATGGGGTATATATGCCCTACCGATAGCAAACTTTAATAAGTGCCACATATTAACAGGTACCCCCTAACGCACTTACATAGAACTATGGTCTTAACCAGTCAGAATATTGTTACGTAAGGCATTTTCGTGATCCAATGCTATATAATTTTAAAATTTGATTTTTCCAACTATTAGAAAATTCGTGAATTAATTGCTTTTTCACACTATAAGTTATATGATAAAGGAATTTATTGATCTTTACAAGCGAAAGAAACATTCCTCACATCGCAAGTAAGGCGGACTGTATTAATACAAGCCACTTTATAAACCTCACAGGACGAGTGTTGAAAAAAGGCTAAGACAAGCTAAGTCAATAAAAATAAAATTTAGTGATTGGTGTATAATTAATAACAACTTAATATGACGGATAAAAATTGTAATTCGCCTGAGTATGCCTGGTGGGCTAATCAGTAGAGTCCGGGCTTGTCTCTAGATGCAAATAACAGATAAAAAATTTTTGAACCAGTGGCTTCTACGAGGAAGACATGGGGTATATGCCCACCGATAGCAAAGTTTAATAAGTGCCACATATACAGGTAGCCCCCTAACGCACTTACATAGAACTAT